>CM076967.1:39944931-40464931 GCA_039105355.1 Benthosema pterotum | reverse complement strand
GTATAGTCACAGTGACTCAGACCAGGCTGTGTGTGATTCACTCAAAGCCTTTAGAATCACCCACGTCCACGCACAGTTACCTTTTCATAGTAGTTGAAATTATAGAGTCGCTGGTAAAGATAATGCATGGGAAACATGCATTATCTTGAATTATCATGTGGTTCTTCAGATAAAACAGATGTAAGCACCGAGCACTATATCACTATTATTTACAATTGTCATGTCAGCATAGCTGATATGAAAAAAAAAAAATCACAATCCAGGTGGGATTGGTGGCGGGCGCACGCCTGGCAATTTCACGGCACTGTACCCGTAAAAATGCCTCCCAACTTCAAAGTAAATGCCTGCCTATCATTAAAAAATGAATTATTACGAGTGTCAGTCGCTTCCCGTCTGAAAAGTGAAATGGCCTTTCGAAAAATATATCTTTATAGTTATATTTAATGGTTTGAGTGCTTGGTGTGAACAGTCCTTGATAACGTAATGGACTAAGCGGCTCTGTGCCGAGCTAACACTCGGAAATTGGGCTTCCTCCTAAGGTGCTACCAATGATACTAATGAAGACCAGCATGGAACAGAGCCTTCTCATTGGTTAAAAGTTATAGATACAGGAAGTAGACGGCCAGTTTGTAAGTCTGAGCCTATCTGAGCACGACAGGAATTTACTGTGTTACATTAACTACCACCTGTGTAACTGCTTGTACACGGTATCTAAAGGCCCTGATACACCTAGCAATGTTTTGATCAATATCAACAAGCAATGTCAACTATCAACATTGACTTTTCACTTTTCTATACAAAATGATCAAAAGTCAATCCTCACATGGAGTCATGTGATCCTTTCTCTCAGACTCCCACACATAAACTTTTCTGAAAACAACATGGCTGCTGCTGCCTCACTGTACAGAACATTTTATAACTTTTTGGTCTGACCTCTAGTCTGACATATTTTTTCTGAGAGATATTTTTCTGAGAGCGTATAAATTTGTACGCTCTCAGAAAAAAATGAAAATGGGTGTAATCCCCCTGTAATAGAAGGTGTTGCCTGTTGCCATGTGTCTCATCAAGTTGCCCGTTGATGTTGACATTGTTATTTTATATTGATCAAAATGTTGCTCGTGTATCAGGGCCTTAATGTTTCCATGCTCCTCCTCCTCTTGTCCTCCACAGTCCTGATCCAGGCCACCCAGGAGTCCAATGTGAACGTCCCCCAGATGGCCGACACGCTGTTTGAGCGCGCAGGCAATGCCAGCTGGGTGGTGGTCTTCAAGGCCCTGATCACCACACACCACCTCATGGTGCACGGCAACGAGGTGAGCAACACACACACACACACACACACACACACACACACACACACACACACACACACACACACACACACACACACACACACACACACACACACACACACACACACACATACTGGTATAGGCACTGGGAAACACTGAATTTAAACCTGACACCATTGTACAATGAAAATGGACAGTCTATATTAGTTCACAACAGCAGCATACAATGTATATATTATAAAAAATTAAGTATCTTGATTCTTTATTTTTTAAGATGCCTTAAGGGTGACAAGCGACCACTGTTCATGACTTGCCATTCAACAAAGGTTTCAATCGTTTCATAAAGTTTGCAACCACTTCCCTCTTTTCATAAAGTTGGCAACCGTCCCTCTTTTCATCAAATTGGCAACCCACTCTGTTTTCATAAAGTTGGCGAACCCTGTTTTGGCAATGCAGTTTTCATTTACTAATATAAAAGATAGATTTATAGTAGTAAAAGTAGTAGTGAATCACTTCATCTTACGTGAATGCAGTTCATCTTACATATAGAATGCAGTCATTCACCATAGTATAAATTAGCCTGACATGAAAATGTCTGCAAACATATTCATGTCTAATGCATACACACATGCGTGCACGATCGCATGCACTCACAGACAGACAGACAGACAGACAGACAGACAGACAGACACACACACACACACACACACACACACACACACACACACAGACACACACACACACACACACACACCCAGCGTGTGGGTGAGTGTGTGCCCTGCTGGGTTCAACAAAAGGTAACTCAGACAGATAAGCAGATGTCGACCGGAGCATGGCTGCCAACTAAACACACTACATCACTGCCACTCGATGGAGACCAAGGATGTATTGATCTGAGGAGAATGGAGGCAGGGGGAGGAGAAAGAAACATTCCATTCAAGAATGAGAGCCGGACAATAATTCCTTTATTGTCATCTCACGACAAATATGCGAAAGGAAAGGGAATCGGAGAAAGAAAAGTAAAAGAAAATCAGGAAAACACAGGCACAAATAATCATTTTGAACAGGACCCACTATCTATTCTGCGTTTTAGCCGCGTTTAGTCTCTCAGACTCCAAACTAAGGATCGTCCCATTTATCACTCTTTTAAGCGAATCGCAGTCCAGTATTTGAACATGTGACTCGAAAAAGTGGTAGAACTAAGGATTTTCAAGTTTGTCTCCACAATTTAGGAGAGATAAACTGGCAAAACATTCCGTACATTCTGTACATAATACGAATTATTCTACATTTTCTAAATTGTGTATATTCTTGAAAACAAAAGTATTTCAGATGTTTAAATATAATTTAACTCTTGGAGCATAAAATTAAACCAAATGGACCCGGGAGAGTCCATTTGGTTTCATTTTACGATCTCAAGAGTTACTGATCTATAAGGGGTCCCTTCGGTTACCAAACTCCCCATCATTTAGCATGGGGACCACCTGGGATCCTCTCAGGGACCACTGGTGGTCCCCGGACCACTGGTCGGTTGAAAACGACTGATTTGGGACGTCGTAGTGAAGACGGATGAGCAGATAGGACAGACATGACATGTCTGTGACAGGCAGATGCTGGAGGATGGAGATGCAGCTCTCTAGATGTGCAGATAAGATGATAATCCTATTAACTCCTGTTGTGTTGTGTACGAATAGCAGCATGTATTGACGTTGCCATTGGTAACACATGGTAACTGTGTCTCTCTCTGGTGAGAGGCGCTATCACACAGTATCAGGTAAACATCTCCACCCACCGGGGGACTGCCATGCAGACTGTATGCAGTTTAGCAATTGTATTTCTCATGTGTGACACAAAGGGTATTTGTCAGCTATGTCTGGCTCTTTTCCAGACCCCCCCCCCCCCCCCCCCCCCCCCCCCCCAGCGCCAAAATTAGTGAAAAACTCCTGGCGGAAAATCTAGTGCTTTTTTGCTGGTGAGTTGGGACAATATTGGTTGACAGGCGCCAGAGATAAAACCCTTGCTTTTCACCATTTTTCCTCCTATGATTAGATCTAGATCTGTAACTCTTGAGAAGACTCTTGAGAAGACCAAACGGAACCTTTCGGGGTCTGTCGGTTCTGATTCCGGTCTGATTCCGCTTCATACAGAAGACCTACCCACATATTCTATACAGCATCTGAGAGAGTGCTGTTTGCCCGTTGCACTGCATTTTGAAATGTAAAAGTGGAGCCCTAACCCCCTTATCCTAAACCCTTATCGCTTCTTTGCTATTTTTTTTTTTTTAATGTTGGGAATAGTTCAATGTGCGAATCTATTGACACGCTGTGAGCATGTAGACTGGCCATGTTTTTTTTATATAATTTAAGGAAGCAAAGAAGTTAAGGGATAAGGGGTTTAGCGGTAACGAAAATCTAGGCCATAGAGTACAGACAAATGGACAGGCAGATAAAAGAGCAGAGGTAAGGACATTAAAGTGCCATTTAAGTAGATTTAGAAGTACACAACAATAAATAAGAGAGCAATAAATACTGATCTTCACAGTATGCTGATTCGTTGGTCAGCTTTATAGCTGTAAAGTGCGTATACGCCTATAACGCCTTAATAATAAAGGCTGTTTTTTGTTTTTACTTTCCTTTCTATTTTTTCCCTTTTTACCGGGAAGTCTCATTGAGATCAGAAAACTTTTTTTCAAGAGGCCTTGACCATACATATAGAAACAACAGTAATAAATAATCATAACATCAGCCCATAAATACCCCTCTATGGGCATACATTTTACCAGTGTGTGATGTTGATGATAACCATGATGGAACAAAACAAAAAAAAAAACTTTTTTCCTCAGATCTGTCACAATCTGGGTAAGATTAAGCCATTTGGTGATCAGCTGAATTCTGAAATATCTTTGACATGAAAATGTTTGAGTGCAGCATATGTGTTTAGTTTAAATCTGCTTCATATCTTCGTGTAATGTTGATCTGAGCTGAGCCAGAGGAGGTTATATATAAACATTCATTCACCTAGATCTGAATTGGCCCTTTTTTTTTTTTTTTTTTTTTTTTCTTCAATGCACACATTTGCTTACACATGAAGCATTACCAAGACCCTATGCTGGGGTCAACTGGGGGTAAGGTAAAGGCTGACAGATAGAGCAGCTGAGCAGATGCAATCTTGCCGTTAAAAGACCCTATACAGCCGTATTCTGGCTGCATACAGAACAAAATGTTCCTGACTGGCAGTAAACAGTATGCAGAGGGTGTTGTGTATGCTAATGGCAGGTTCATTTACACCTTCACCCTGCAGGGCTTGACACTAACACTTGCCCGCTTGCCCGGGGCAAGTAAAAAACACAAGATAAATTTGTCTTGAAGGCAGTCATTGCGACCTAGGCTAATTAAGATGATGAATTCTAACTCTTGAGAGTGTAAAAATGAAACCAAATGGACCCGCAAGGGTCCATTTGGTTTCATTTTTACGTTCTCAAGAGTTACATCTGGTTAACCAACTTAGCTGGGGACCACCTGGAACCCTCTCAGGGACCACATGTTGAAAAATCCTGGTTTAAAGCACCCAAGTAGGAAGTAAACTTAAATGCAAAATTTACAATATATTTTTGGGGGGCAAGTGACCATGACCTGAGGGCAAGTAGAACCTGACTTGCACTTGCCCGATGGGCAAGTGCCTCGGAGACCTTAGTGTCAACCCCTGCCCTGTATGGCAGTCTCCCCAGAGAGTACCTGTTTCTATAGAGCCAGGTGTGGGCGGGATCCTGTGTGTGCAATAGAGCCAGGAGTGTGATTATTATTAGTGTATTGAGAAATGTTACATCCGGGCCTGACTTACACACACCCACGTGTGTGTGCACACACACACACACACACACACACACACACGTACACGGAGGTAGGGGAGGGAGGAAGTCTCGCCATTAGTCCGGAGGGGATTCTCATTGTCATTCTGGGTCTCGCCTCATTTAATTGGGACTGTGCTGTCTCCTGAATCTAGAGCTGGTAGTGAACAAGTAGGAATGGCAGTCTGACTGCATGCGTGTGTGCGTGCCTGCCATGCATATAGGTGACGTGACGCGTGTAGTGTACTGCATGTTGTAGCACCAGTGTGGAGTCTTTGGAATAATGCCGTTCTTGCTGGGCCGTCTAATATCTCTCTGCTGGGGAGGGAGAATCCATTATTCTGCCTGTTGTGTTTGATGCTTGCCCATGTGACTCACATGCACACACTGCTGCAGCAACTCACAAAGGCTGCGGCTTTGCTCCGTTGATGCCGTCTGTCTCACATAACATAAGCCATGAGTATGACACAGATATAGGCCATGCAAGTATCTGTCTGTGGGCACATGTGGAAATACCGCACTGGAGCACACTCGCCTATTAGTTTGCATTGCACAGTGCACATTTAACATCATTTGCTAGGCTTTGCATATTTTGCATATTTACCACCTAATACACTATTTGTGTGGCATATGATTTTATTGCGTAAACGGAGCTGGCACAAGTTAAGCGATCGGTGCACGGTGGTCGGCGGTGTGCAGGCGGTCGTCCCTCGGGGTATACTCCGATTGGACGGAGTCGTGAGTAATAGCTTGCACTTGTGTGCAGTGCACAAGTTTGCACTCTACTGATCTAGTTTATTTACAGTATATGCTACGTAATTTGCAATCCCAGTCTCTGGTTAGGTCTTTCTATAGAAAATGTCAAGTTATACTGAAAAAGAAGATGCCTATTTTATAAAATACAGCAGTATCTAATCTAAGTGCAAAACATTACAACATCTCAATGCAGAAGCATAACATTACAAAAACACAATAAATGGTACCGAATCAATTTCTTTTCCAAATTGTCCTCTTATTTGTGTGCTTAACATACTAATGTTCACACCTCTGGTCCAATTTCAACCAGCATTTTTTTCATTAGTGAGCATACAGTATTAATGTCAGTTTGTCTTTTTTATTTCAGTTGGTAGGGCATTCCACAAGTGCATTCATCTACTGAGTAAGAAGACTGTCTGATTGACATCAGCAGCAGGCAGCCACAAAGCAGCAGCACACAGAACGAATGAACAGTTTGCCTGTGTGTATAATTGGAATAAAACTCCAATCCTAGACTTAGAAGACCTGGAGATAGGATCTAACAACTCTCTCCTGTCTGTCCTACACGTCCTCTCCATAGTGGGTTATTAGTTACTGACTCTTTAGATTTTAAATTGGTCTGCTTTCACCACCATGTCCTCCAGTATTGCTTTGGCAAACAAGCCTGTGTTGACTAGGGCTTTTTAGCATCATGCTGCTTTTATGTGAGGTCCAACTGTTTCCCTTTCATGTGCAGGGAAAGAACAACAACATCTAGTTTAAAAGGTAACTAATAATAACAGTCATTACCGTGAAAGGTGAGGCAAGACGATGATTTCCACATTATTTACTGGAGGTTTTGCTTTTGCATCCGTGTATGTATGTAATCACTGTGTGGCAGAAAGTGCACATTGGGATCCACTGGAGCAGCACTGAACACCTGTAATTATCACTGTCAGATTGTAACTGATCAGCATCACCAGTGAGCCGAACGCCTCTGTTCTGTATCACATATGTCTCAGAGACTCAGTGAGACGTAGGTTTTTATACCCATTAAGACCTGAGGGAGATTCTACGAATGACTTCTATAAATCAGTACCGTATTTTCACACCGGATTATAAGGCGCACCTTCAATGAAAGGCCTATTTTAGAACTTTTTTCATATATAAGGCGCACCGGATTATAAGGCACATAGAATAGAAGCTCTACAGTCAACATAGAATAGAAGCTACTGCGGTCAAACAATCCATATACAGTATAAGGTGAGGATTATAAGGTGCACTGTTGTATTTTGAAAAAATTAAAGGCTTCTTATGCTCCTCCTCCTCAAATCGCTACAATAGTTCGACCCTCTAGTAGTCTGAAAAGGTTTTTTGTTGTGCTATGAAGTGACCTTCCAGGAAAAAGGTTTTCCTGGATTTTTCAAATAGGTGTCAAAAATAATGTAATAATGTAGAAGCTCCCAGCACAGAGTGACACGCATAATCACCATCCTTGGCATTATTTCTCACTTTCTTTTTACAATGGTTTTCACCGCAAACCTGTGTTTCGCCTTTTTTACTCCAAAATGACCAAAGCAGTGAAAGCCATTATTATTGACCCTAAAGTGTTACAGCGATATAGCTGCCTCAAGATTGAAACTTTTAACTTTCACCTCCCTGTAGCTTTACTTGATGTGTGTTTTGTCATGTCTTCTTCTGCAGAGGTTCATTCAGTTCCTGGCCTCCAGAAACACACTCTTCAACCTCAGTAACTTTCTGGACAAGACCGGGTCCCATGGTGAGTATGGTGTGTGGATAGTGTAGTCGCTGACAGACCCCCGTGGTGATGTAAATGGCTATCACTGTCCTGCTGATGAAAAATGCCCTTTCATTTTCCGCTTTCGCGTTGTGTTGTCCTAACACTGGGGTTACTTTGATGTGCGTGTGTGCCTGTATGCCTGTGTGCCTGCGTGCATGCATGCCTGTGTGTGTGTGTGTGTGCGTGTGTGTGTGTGCGTGTGTGTGCGTGTGTGTGTGTGTGTGTGTGTGTGTGTGTGTGTGTGTGTGTGTGTGCGTGTGTGTGTGCGTGTGTGTGTGTCTTCCTCAGGCTACGACTCGTCCACGTTTATCAGACGCTACAGCCGTTATCTCAACGAGAAGGCGTTCGCCTACAGACAGATGTCTTTCGACTTTGGCAGAGTCAAAAAAGGGTACGCACGATTTTGGCTATGCAAAAGCGCAACATTGTTGTGTGCTGTCAGCTGTAGTATTTGGCATCTCCTCCAGTCCAAACCCCCTTGCAGTGTTGCCAACTTGGCGCATTTGTCGCTATATTTAGCTCTTTTCCAGACCCCCCTTGCTCCAAAATTAGTGGAAAAACTCCTGGCGGAAAATCTAGTGCTTTTTTTGCTGGCGAGTTGGGGCGGAATTGGTTGACAGGCGCCAGAGATGAAACCCTTGTTTTTCACCATTTTTCCTCCTATGATAGATTCCTCCTTCCTTCCTAGAAAGTACCATTGGTAACCAAATGGACCCTCATATAGAGCTGTAACTCTTGAGATCGTAAAATGAAACCAAATGGACCATTACGGGTCCATTTGGTTTCATTTTACGCTCTCAAGAGTTAAATTATATTTAAACATCCGAGTTGCCTAATTTTCAAGAATCTACACATTTAGAAAATGTAGAAGAATTGCTATTTTGACCAGCATTTTGTCAGTTATTTCTCCTAAATTAGGCTGAGAGACTAATATCAACATCAAACAGTGCTCCTCCGTGGCTAAAATGCAGAATAAATAGTGGGCCCCTGGTATGAAAATGGTTGAAAACCCACCGCTATAAGCGCATTCTAGTGCATTTTGGAAGTGCCACTAGTGCATTTTGGATTTTGGCCCTTGCCATCCCTTGTCAGTGCATGGGAGGGCCTGTGAGAGAGAGAGAGAGATATGAACTCCTCATCCAGGGGACCTGGATTCAGAGCACGCCACTGAGCTACTCATGCATGCAACACTGACAGCTCCATTTACCCAGCAGGCAGAAGGTCACCGATATCGGCGGCGGCGGGTGGCAGTGCAAAATACACACACATACAGATGGCAGATAGGTGCTGCTGTGTGCAGGACAATGATGAGTCACGCAGTTTGTGCAACTTCTTGACAATATGTGACCTATAAAAAATGTAATGTCAGCTACTTAGGGATGGAGATCGATAACCGATAGTACCCGCCAAAAAAGATCAGATAACATTATTGAGTAACAATAAGCCCTATGTGGCCCTATCTTTAAACAATCAATACAAGATGCAATGAAAAAATAAGTAAATGATCAATCCATGCTGGCAAAAACACGCCTACCTAAACATGGTCTTTATGTCAACCAGCGCTGTCCTGGTAAAAAAAAAGTTCCTATATGTAATTATACGGTCAAAAATAATGAGTAAATTTCATATTATTTTTTTGTGTTTTTCATGAAGTCTTCCTGTAATTACATAATCTCCCAAAAATCTAGTTGTTTTTATCCTCTAGCGACTGCAGTAGGCCTCCAAAGAAATACCTATAAGCTTTATCATTGGCTGGAGGAATAGTCCCGCTGGGACTATTATGTTAGCCAATCAGGAAGTGATTCACTGAGCTTTTAAAGGGCCACTGCAGCTTGTGTGCTTGTCATGGGTCCTAGATGTTTTCAGGAAGTGATCTAATAATAGAACAGACTTAGAAAAAGAAAGAAAGACAGAGAAAATTAAAATTCTGAGATTTATTGCTTATATGTACTTGGCAGTACACATATTAACCCATTAACTGTTTCTTTATTATTATTTGGTCGGTAAAAAGGTCAGTTGCCTTCTCTCGGTTAGAAAAGCACTGTATTTGAAGGCCCTTAGTAAAATATACTGGATCTGTTCAGAATTTATTGTCCCCTGACCTTCCACAAAATAATAGAAAATGCACTATAGCCCTGATAAGAACCCAGAGTGCTTGTTAATCAATAGAAAATGTATGAGCTCTACCTCTATACTTTACTGGGCCGTGCTGGACCCATCACATATTTTATTATAAATGCATTATCCATCTATATTCCCCAGTCTTATTAGGCAATTAAACATCTATAATCTATAATAACATCAATTGTTGAAGTTGCAACAGACACGCAGCATGCATAAAGCTAAAGGTCTGACTCAGAGAGTTTTCTCTTTTCAATGATGAAATGCTGTTGGTTTAGTGGTGCCACAATTGTAGTTAGTTATAGCAGTAGTAGTGGTTCAAATCATTTTAAATATAAGCACTTGAATTTGAAATATCGTGGGTTGTTTTGTATGCCATCATCATGTTTGGTGGGGCATTGCCCCCCCATGCCCATGCCTAGATCCGCCCCTCATATTCCCCCCTCTGGTCTCTTCCATCAGAGCTGATGGTGTGATGAGGACCATGACGGTGGAGAAACTGTTGAAAGCCATGCCTACCCTGCAGAGCCAGATAGACGCCCTGCTAGAGTTTGAGGTAAGCGACGTCGAACCCATGCCAGGAACAGTCATTTTGCCATTTGACTCCATTAGCTGCCTGTTGGCAGAGTTCACCGTTTGCTTTCAGAGGAGAAATGCCATCTGGCTGTATGAAAACGTTCTTATCTGAACGCTAACGCGGTGAAATGTTAATCGTATACCATTATCACACAATAGATTGAGAGAATCGGAATACATTTTTCGTCACGTCACATTACAGGTTGTACAGGCAGTTAATCAAAGGTTAATTCCACCCATTTTCAACATTTTGCCATGTCTTTAATATACGGTAGAGATGTTCACCCCCATTCTGTGTTTCCTAGAAAGAGAGGTCTGAAAAAATCATTAACTTGGTGAATCATTAGCATGGTGAACTTGATGACATCATCAAAGTCGTGTTTCACTATGTTACTGATTTTTCTTTTAGGACCTATTTTTTCTGAGTGTACAAATGAAACCAAATGGACCCGCCAGGGTCCATTTGTTTGACATTTGTATGCTCTCAGGGAAAAATGAAAATGCGCGTAATTCCCCTTTAACTTAATTATGTTGTATAAATGAAATTATATAAAAGTGCTTTGTGCATGATTAATCTACATGATATTACCGGTGTGTGTGTATACATAAATAAATAATAGGTCATAAATGTTGGTGTAGCCTACATGAATAATATATAGTCTCTATAAGAAACATGTGTCAACATACCTAGTTCTTGTTCAGGAGTCTAATTGTTGACAAATAGAAACTGTTAAACTTAAAGGTTCTGCTTGCATCCACGCTTGTCAGGTTGCATTTTTTTACTCTTGATTTTCAACCTTTTTCATTTCAAGTACCCCAAGTAGTATTTGAGATGATTTGGTATGATTCCAACCCATTTAACTCTGAGATTAAGTGCAAAGGGTGAGAGTTAATGACTCGAAAGGACTTTTGGAGGAAAGCCTTGTCATGTGATACTAAATCAGTGTACTCATCAGTGGAGGAAACCACACAGTGAATAAAAACGAGCAAAAATAAGACCACGGTCATAATTTAAGGGCCTACCCAATGAAATAGAATTTCTCTGTGAGATAATAAAGGTATACAGAAGTTCAATTGTCCCTGGAATGTACACTCACATAAATCAGCAAAACTATGCCACATCAAGCTTTTATTGGACAGGCCCTTGAATTATGTATTTCAAGGTAAATCTGTGACAACTACATGTAAATAAAATGTAATTTACCATCCACTCTTGAACAGATGAATCGTAAACGCAGAAAAGGAATGCTTCCCAGGCTCTTTGATTCCTATTATCGTATTGATCGTTACGCCGAGGTCCCCCTGGCGATTCTGCAGACCCCATGTTGAGAAGTAACAGTGATTTGACCTATCTCTCATCGAGTTTCTCTTTATGTCTTGTCTACAGGTTCATCCACAGGATCTCAACAATGGGGTGATCAATGCCTGCTTCCTCCACCTCTTCAAAGACCTGATCAAGTTATACGCCTGCTACAACGATGGCATCATCAATCTGCTAGGTACACAGCATCTATACACTAACATGACGGTGTTCTTTCTTATGATGGTGTTCTTTTATTATTGAAGTAAAAGTGTCCAAAAGGTACATCTATGCCTCATTTCTGGCATTTGCAAATAGCCGATCCACAAGCTCACAATGTGTGACACTGTGACACATTGTGAGTTTGTAGATCTGTAAGATGTGTATACATTTGAAAGGACATATTCTGCATGATGACTTTTACATTTGATGCTTTAAATACATTTTTGTGTCAATACTTTTAGTATATATTGAATTCCGGAATTGCTGTATTTATACTTTTTTCCACCACTACAGTGAATTGATATTGGTCCAAAACATCTGTTTTGCAGAGAAATTCTTCCAGATGAAGAGAAGCCAATGCAAAGACGGCCTGGAGATCTACAAGAGATTCCTGACAAGGATGACCAGGGTTTCTGAGTTCTTTAAAATCGCCGAGGTACAGTGCAGATGCTGAATCTATACATTGACGGTCGATTTTGTTTTACGACCGCCTTGAACGCCAAATGAAAAGTCCCTCTTATTTTACAGCAAGTGGGAATCGACAAAAACGACATTCCCGAACTCACTCAGGTAAGACTAATGTGCATGATTCTTTTGTTCGGATCTTTTGTTCCGATCTTCTTTTGTTTATCGGTTGTTGATTCTTACCCTGTGATGTACAGTATGTATAGTAGTTGCTGTAGATTCCTTACTAACAGAGCACGTGGTGTTTGTCTAACTGTCCTGCATGTATTCACTTTTCCTCTGTCTAAATCTGTCTAAACCCATTAATAATATTCTCCTGCAGTGCAAATAACAGACCGTCATGGACATCGATGCGCTCCCACGAGTGGTGGTTGTTAAAGACGGGGCCTTATTCACCATTAATGTCCCACGTGTAAAAATTCCATTCTCCTTACAGCCAATTATGAGCCCAGAGATTATTGACAGGCCCGTTTGCTTCTCTTCTTTATACTTCCAGAGATGCAGAATGATCATAGAGGCTGAGAGTGTGAGTAGCGTGTGCTAGATCTAATAGCTTTAGGGAGCAGCAGCAAACAGCCTTAGGGAACATGAACTTATGAACTCCGTTTGAATGCATTGACTTGAAACACACTGCACAGTGCGACACATCGCAGACAGACAGATAGATGGACATGCAGGCAGACAGCTGGTTGAAGATGTGACTGAACGAACAGAATGGGGACGGATTGCAATGCTGCTGCTGCTGCTGCTGCTGCTGTTGACAGACCGGCTGTACGCGGTGGTCTAAGATCTGATCTAAATTATGGTTTCAGCTCGACAATCATATCTTAGCACCGCAGAGTATTATGGCTCAGCACTGTGGAGTTTCCATGGCAGTTGGCAGGGCTAATTTAGACTACTTTGAACCGTGTCGCTCAACAAAAACAACAGATTTCCATCTGAACAAAACTTGCCGTGACGCTTGGCAAGTTCATTTGTGTTGCGCATTTCATCCACCGAGGAAATGCAAGGCATACAACAGGATTTAATGACAAAGGGCACTTCAGAATAGATGGATTATATTTGTCGAGTGACATGCTTGGTTGAAGTATAAATTATCCTTGAGGAATTGCAACATAGCAACATATCCTGAGTAGACCAGGGGTAAACAATCAGAATAGATCAGTGTATTGGCCAGGAAGGTTGTCTACTACAGAATAGATTTTCCAGTATTTACTTTTGGCCACTTATAGCCTGTACTGTGTGGTAAGCCTCAATCACCTGCTATGCTAGCCAGGTAACAAAAAGGTTCTATGGATTGTTTACCCTGGTCTAGTATTTAGACCCAGACCCATTTGGAATGAGACTGGTGGTGAAGTGGGTATAATTTAATAAACGATGATTGATGTTGAACTGTGGTAGAACCTTTGGACTGGCCATGATATGCAAGGCCAAACATTGTCAACTGTGTTTTGCTCAACGGATGGTGAAACAGGTCTAAAAAATCATGTTTTCAGCACATAGATGGCAAACAAAGTAAGCAAACAAATAAGATTGCTGATGATACTACTGTAGATATGATTTGTTTCTTGAACTTCCGTCAAGGATTTTATAACATGAATATAACATGAATAACAACCTTTTAACATTCCTCCAAGTAAGCTTGAGGACATATCGTATCATGCAGTGGCAGAACTGATCTTCTTTGTATTAAATTTAAGTGCAAACGTATGACTTTTAGACCTTTTTTGCCCATGAAAATGTACAGACTGCTAGTTGCAGTACTTTGATCACAGAGCACATAAGCAATAGATAAAGATGCCATGCCCAGATAGGTATTGTACAGTGTGAAACCCACAGTTTCTTCCCAAGCTAAACATCACGTTTAAGCACTTATGGCTTCTAAACTGTCATGGAACTTCAACAGCTGAGCCTGGGGGTTGAGGTAGTGTAACCCTCAACTCTCCAAGTGACAGTAATGATGGCCAGCATTGACAGCATGTCACCATGCTGCTGCAGCCGACATAAATCATGCTTGACGGGTGGCTGGAGAGCTATTGGTGTACCAGTATTTAAAAAAAAGGCTTTTTCAGCCCATCGCCGTTACATTTGATCCAGCGTATTGAACTGTGCATTGTGTAGAGCCGGCATGTTAGACCTTGGACTTGAGATAATGGTCAGTCTCAACCAACAGTTCTCCAGAATCGTAAAGCCATTCATTATTGCCATTGTTGTCGTGGGATTTGTTTTTGTGTTTAATCTCAGGCCCTAGTGCAGACATGTGCTGGCTTGAATCGCAGCTATTTCACAAAAACAGCTACGCTTTGTGAGTTCATTCAATTGGCACTCTCACGCTAGGTCAATATGCTAGCCAGCTTGATCAATAGGATACAGTAGCTATTGATCCCGACCGATGAGTCCCTTTGGAGGGAAAAGAGCATGCAGACGCTGTGCTACGGTATGCCATGTGGATGATGTGAGCTCTAGCACCGTGTTCTCTTCTGAGGTCACACTTTATCACAGTTTGCCTGTGAAATAAGTAGAGGGAAAAGTACATCCCAGACAGCGTTTAACCATTACTGCCTAATTTGTCAAATCCTTTGCAGCAAAGCAAAACACATATTTTCCTTCCTGTTTAGTTTTTTTTCTTCTTCAGGGAGAGTGGCGCTTAAGAAATATCGTGTTCCTTGGTGCCATTGCACAGTCACCTCCACTGTGTTTGTAGAAGTGATCAGTGCACACCCTAAATTAGTCAGAAAACAACATAAATCACCAAGGCACAATCCCCAACGAGTGACAAAGCACAATTAGTTTTAGTATGTTGTTGGTGCAGAGCAAATTCCTTCCTAAATCTCTGCAATGGCTGGATTTACTACCTGACGATCGTCAGCCCTGGTGGTGGTTTAATCTCCTGTGTTGTGGAGAGAGAGCAATTTGTGCATCTCTCTCTCTCTCCCCGTGTCAACGGGGATTAAATAAGCAAAGATAACAGAGAATGATTTGTAATTCACTTTGTCAAGTTGATTAAAGTCCTGCGGGAGTGGAGTGAACGATCAAGCAACACACTGAGCCGAACTGTTCCAATAACAGTGCTGCGTGTTGTTCATTCCAACAGATACATGCTCTCACTTTGACCTTCTCCATCGTGGTTTGTCCACTTAGCTGGAGAACAACTGCTGCTTGCCAGCTCTCCTCAACAAGTAGTGAATGTAGTGGATTTGGCTGCAGATCATCTGTTGCAAAAATATAGGTATATATATTTTTTTTTACGGCAAAGGTAGTCAATCTTTCGATGAAACATTTTTCCCCCATATAGATTTCTTTATTTCGTCTTAAAAGGCTCCAAGACCTTCTGGTGTCATTTATTCAATCGTAAAGTTGAGAGATTTATTTATTTTTCCTGGAATTCTGAGGTAGTAAGAGGAATGGGGAAATCAGACATAAAGAGACTTACGGGACTTACTGATTCATCTGAAATGTTTGGCTTGCTAACACAATAACAGGTGAACTGTCTTTCCTGCTTGCATGTACATTGACGAGGATGTTCCATTTAGCATGCATTGATGCATTGTGGGGATACCCGGAGCATTGATTTACAGTATGACCTTTGCACGATGATTGAGACTCAGAAGTATTGGTGGATTAAACTGTGTGTGTGTGTGTGTGTGCGTGCGTGTGCGTGTGCGGGCGGGCGGACGGGCGTTCATCTAGTAGTGCTTTATGGATCATGTCATGTCCTTCGACCATTCCTACAGATTCTTCCACAACTCTACCAGTGTCCTCTCTCCTATCCATAAACATCCTATCTTTTCCCGTTCAAACATAAACTCGTTCCATTCTATTGCAGTCTGCCAACATGGTGCAGTTTCATGCCCACTGAATACATGGGCCATGTACAATCCATGCTACAAATACATGGTTTTGGTGTGACGTGTGCGTGGTCAGACCTGTGCCATTTTCTTTATTTTCTCTTGGAAGCATATCAACATGCTAAACCTCAATGGACTATACCCAATATGTGACTCTCTCTCTGTCTTTCTGACCTCTGCCTTGTGTAGTAATAGCTATACCTCATCTCTGTATGAATCCTCAGGCCCCAGAGAGCCTTTTGGAGTCCCTGGAAACTCACCTCAACACACTGGAGGGGAAGAAGCCGTGAGTATTCAGCTGTTTTGCTCTGCTGCATCTACTATTGCTGACTGGTTTGCTACCGTAGTTTAAACATTTCTGTTGCAGTCAATTACTGTGGCATTTAGTGCCCACGCATGCTGTCTGTCAAATGAAACCATAATATATAAGCCTGTACTGTATACATACAGAATTGGGGTTAGTGTGGTGCTGGTGATTATCAAATCAATTCAGATTTTCCCTTCTTTTCGCACAGAATATTTTTTGCAGTATGCCAGGTCAAACATTCCTCAGAATTGACCAGTTCTTTATTAGTATTTAGTAGAGATAATATTGTTGGTCTTGTGAAAGCACTTTTCATGTGTGAGCATTTCTATATCACTAGATTAATAATGTATAATGTATGTGTCGTGTTTTTCTCTGTTTTCTCAAATAACTCAGAGAGGACAAGTAAGTATTCTATTCTGTCAATGGAAATGGGATTGTTTTGTCCACAATAATCCTTGCCCATATATTGCAATTGACCTATTGCAATTCAATAGAACTAATGAGCATTCTACGCTTTGTATGTACAGTCATATATTTCTCAGCCATCTGTCACATGTTTTTGTTTTCTTGCACCGTTGCTCAAGATGGAGTTCTATTGAAACAACTCATTTTGTGGCTGTGCTAGCTGTCGGGATATTCCACTTTCAGAAAAACCTTTGGTCATTTTATGGTCTACTCAGTCTCATGTGAAGACGCCAGACAGTTTATAAGTTACTCCTTTCAGTATTTAGATATTTCATATTCATATTAGCATATCCGCCTCCTACAAACCCATTATAACTTAAAACTCCATTTTAACCATGACAGATTATTCCAAAATAACCCATTTTTTTCTGGGGACTGATATTGCCCTCCTAATACGTAAGAGGGCTGTGGAATTTCATTTACAGTTTTTATTTTTAAAATATTGTTTTATTCATTTGGGAGGGCATACCCAAATACGGAGGCGGCTACATTTTCCAAAACAATATTTAAAAAAAAATAAATAAAAAACTCTAAATGAAATTCTACAGATCTCTCACATATATTAGGAAGACAATATCAGTCACCAGAAAAAAGATGGCTTGTTTTCGAATAATCTGTCATGGTTGAAATGGAGTTTTAAGTTATAATGGGTTTGTATAGGAAGGAGGCGGATATGCTAAAATGAACATCAAATATCTAAATAGTGAATGGAGTAACTTATAAACTGTCTGAGGTGTTCACATGAGACAGAGTAGACCATATAATGACCAAACGTTTTTTTTGAAAGTGGAATATCCCTTTAACCCTGTACTGTATCACCCTATTACTGTATGACAAAAATGAGGATCATTCTTTGTCATGGCTGTACCGATACACACAATAACACGGATTGCCTCAGACCGATCCCATTACTAACCACCCTTTACCGTGTTTTGTGGTGCTTTTCTCGAAAAGGCCAGAGGAGCAAATCATTTCCACTCAGCGCTGAGTGGAAATGAAAAGAAAAAAGGGCCTTGTTAAGAGAGACAGAGAACATGAGAGACGACGGGACCACTCTTGTTTTATGGAACGGAATGAAAAACACTTTAGTGTGGGTGTTTTTCTACAATGGAGTCGCCTCTCTAAACACTGCCTGCCTGCAAACCACAAAGCGATATTTAAACCGTCACTCTCTGCCTCCCGTCGTGGCGACATCTCAGTCATTATGCTTCATCATGCGAATCACGACATAAAACATTAACCCGTGTCTCATTCTTGTTTCTGCAGGTCGCCCACCAAGGTAAGCACTGTTTAACGTCAACCGTTTCACTGATTGCAGTAGCGGTAGTTTTGTTGTGATTCGTTTGTGAATAATACGCATTACATTGCCTGTGAATCACAAAGCTAATGTGACCAGTTTGGTCGCCATAGTAACAGGAGAGATGTTGTATGCTGTTCTTACAGAAGGAGTCGACAGCCAACGGTTCGCCGGCCGCCCCTGCCGCTGCTGCCGCCGCTCCCCCGGCCGCCGCAGCCGCTGGTGGTCCCCCCGCCAAGCCTGCGCCTCCCGCCGCGGCGGGCGGTCCCCCCGCGCGCCCCCCAGCGCGTCCCTCCAAGCCCCCGGTGACCCCCACCACCAACACCACCAAAACCATCAACAAGTAAGAACCGCTCATCTTTTGTACAAAAGGGTTTTAAAAGGATCCAGAGATATTGTGTTACAAACCAACCACTCAAACCTTTGCACATACACTGCATTCAACTCTTAATTAAGTAAACACTACTACTCCTTGATGAGCCATTCAACTGACAATGACCTGCAAAACACTAGAGCTCACAATTCAGTCAAGAAAAGAGCTCAATTTAAGCTACTAAACCCCAACTGGACATGAAATTTGGAACAAAGCAAACACAGTAAATAGATATATACTGCTAGCAGGTTTAGGCAAGCTTTAAGTGGTCTGAAAATGCTGCTACTTGTCTGAGGACACAATTTTTTAACTTTAGAGGAGCTTGGAGAAAAAAACGGTAACAAAATATGCACATTCACACTTACACACTATGCGGGGCACGCAACAGGCCAACAGCGTGTGCACTAAGGCCCGCCCTCACTCGATCCTGATTGGCGGGTTTGTCTCCCAATTTCCAAAATGAACCTAGGTTTTTGGCTACTGTGGTTCACTGGGGACAGGGAGTTAGTCTTTCCCATTGTGGACATTCAACACGCTGCATACAACACTCTGCGTTAAGGATGACGAAACTCACACACACAATCCTGTTCCCTCTCTGTCGTACGCGTCTCCCCCAGGGACGGATCTAGGCATGGGCATGGAGGGGGCAATGCCCCATTAAGTGCCCTGACTGCCCCACCAAACATAATGGCATGCAAAACAACCCAAGATATTTCAAATGAACGTGCTTATATTTACAATGATTAGAAACACTACTATTGCTACTAACTACAATTGTCACACCACTAAACCAACACCATTTCATCATTGAAAACACAAAACTCTCTGTTGCAGACCTTTAGCTTTATGCATGCTGCGTGTCTGTTGCAACTTCAACAGCAACTGGTGTTATTACTGATGCTTTACTTGCCTAATAAAAGTCCTGTAACTGAAAATTGTATGGGGGCAGCTTCATCGCCTGTGTCGTTCGCGCCATGGGCGATGAAAACGCCCCCATACCATTTTCTCCTGCCCCCCCAATTCGGAAATGTTAAATCCGCCCCTGGTCTTCCCTACTCTCTCTGTGTCTCGGCAGTGCCCTTGACGATGGCTTCCTGTTGGATCTGGACCCCATGTCTTCCTCAGGAGGAGGAGGCGCCGCGGCTTCATCCACCGGTGGATGGGGAGGTGAGACATCAGTGAGATGAAATAGAACGGAACAATGTGCACAACTAAGCAGTTAGTAATTATGAAATAGTCCTTCTCTGGGTTACATTATGGCTGAAAACCCAAGGCTGAAGCTACAGCACATTGCACAACATTCCCTCTGAACAATCGTCTGTAGCAATAGGCTATAACTTGTCTAAAAAGACTTAGCTTATGGACATTGATTTTTAAACGTCCGTATATACTGTTTATATATATATATATTGAAACAATGTTGTTTCAATGTCTAAGCTTAGCCTTGACCACTGTAAAACAAACTTTCATTCTTTGACCAATTATAACCTATTATAGACGTCCATTTAGACATTATTTTAGACATCTAATAGCTGTCTAATAGCTTCAAGTTGTAGGCTACAAAACAACTCAAAGCTAGAGTAGCCTACAGTGCACAAAATCAGTGCAACATTTCACTGCTAGTTGAAAAAACAAAGCTATATGGCTAAATGAACTGAATGTACTGTCTGTAACTTAACTAAATCTTAACTTTTTCTCTTGCTTTTTCTCATTTGCATCTCTCTCTCTGTTTCCCTTTCTTGCACAGATCTTCTGGCTGAGGGTGAGTAACATTACAGCTCATGTTATTGTGTGACATGAACGTAGCTGAAGAAGTCCCACATGGGAAAATAAGACAAATGCCCTTTAGCGTGAACGCGTTTCAATGTACAGTATACCTGGAAAATGCCTGAAGCTCGGATATGGAATTTGTGACGAGATCCTGGCCATCTTTATGCCCCCCTTCCCCGCCTCTCTCTCTCTCTCTCCGTGGTTTTTGTGACTGGGGGATTTGTTGGGTGTTTGGGCGTGTGTCTGCATCTGCGTGTGTCTGCATCTGCGTCTGCATCTGCATCTGCAGCGCCACCAGTAGCAGCAGCAGCCGCCGCCACTGATAATGGCACTGAAGCAACTGCACTGCCTTCCGCTGCTGCTCCTGCAGCAGCAGCCACGGCTGTGGCCGCCGCGCCTGCGCCCGCCGCTGCTTCGCTGCCCGCGCCCTCCGCCACCTCCGCCACAGACATCGACCTGTTCGGAGGTCAGTGGAGTATAGACGGTTTTAGAGGAGGGGATAGGATGGACACTAGTGGACAGTGGTCTGTTGTGTCCGTCTATTCTGCAAGGAGCCCACCTCCTTCTCTTAGCAAGTGTAGCCTGGTACTACCCTGGACATTAAAGGGTTTTTGTTTTATTTTTTTTTATTTTATTTTTTTAGGTTTTCTGAGCTCTCTACACTTCTACACTTTTACCTTTCTGTGGGCTGGAGTTTTCTGGCTCAATAGAATAACAAGTTTTTTATTTCGGCTGTTTGTGATGCACAGCCTGACAATCCCATATACGGTCAGAGGGTTTTGCCAGCAGATGTCACTGTTTTTGCCTGTTTTCATGAATACATGAAGGCTCGGCCCAAATAATTCTCAGACGAAATGTTGCAACATTGAGGGGTCAGAAAACTGAGCTGACAAAAGAGGGACATTTCCAAGTTTTAAACAAATGGACCCTAGGTCCATTTGGGTCTATTTGTACACTCTCAGAAAAAAAAAAGAAAAATCATTAACATGGTGAATCACAACTTGATGATAGAGCCGCCATTGGACTGATCCCATGAAGTGAACAGAGTTTGCGACAGTGTAACTCTGTCTCTACTCAGGGCCCCGTATTATTTGGGCTGAGCCTTCCTGTTGCCGTTTTCGTTGCGGCCGCAAAACTACAGACCACAGAAAGTTCTACTGCAGTGTCCTTGAGGTCAAAACCCCTAAAAGAATTAATGTCATGAAACCTTTTAAGTAAAAAAAAACAGATTTGCATGCTGTATTATATTGGAACGTCAGTGCATTAGCACCCAACATCCTAGCCTATATGAACTCAGTGCTAAAATGGCTGTCAAAGAGAGACTTTGCTTTTCCCATTTGCTCTAAGCTTGACATTTTCCCCCTTCCTTGTCACAGAGTAACACGCTTGTGACAACGTCCATGGTTATTAACCCCTCATTAACCAACAGCGGTGTCTCACTGCTCACTGAATGCAGCATTATGCAGCCTTAAAAAAACCTTACCATTTCAAGCAATGGTGTATATATATATACAGTATATATCAGTCACACCCGATGAGTTTGGGCTGCATATTTCTTGTATTCTCTGACTTGTTGTGCTCCTCCCCCCTATAATGCTATAATGCTTTAATTCTAATTCTTTGTCTCATATCCCCCATGTCCTGTGTTATATTTTTACTCACCCCCTTCCCCCCATCCATCCATCCATCCGTTCGTCCCGGTGGTCTGTGTTATGTTTTTTGTTTTGCGTCCGTCTGCGTTGCCCCCCCTACTAGATGCGTTTGCGCCCTCCCCTGGAGACGGTCCTGCTGCTGTGGCTGCGGGCCCTGCCACCGATGCATTCGGTGGATCTGGTGGGTGTGATAAAACACAGCTTTTGTGTGGCATGTGCAGAATACATGCGTGGGTGTGAGCGAGTGTGTGTGTGTGTGAGCGTGTGTGTGAGTGTGTGTGTGTGTGTTCGACTAGATGATAGCACGGCCATTGTAGCCTTGAATCGCTGCGTTCTGCGCCTCTGAAATGTCACTTGGCAAATGGCCAAGAGGAGCCTATGGGCTCCATATTTGTCACGGGCTAAACCCCTTATGCTTAAACTTCTTTGCCTTTTCTTTTTACTATTTTGAGTAACATTTTAATAGCTAAACTGGCCAGTACACAAGCTTACAAGGTGTCAATGTAGTTGAACTATTCAAAATTGTTTTCCAAAATAGTAAAAAAAAAAAAAGGAAAAGTTTGGGCATAAGGGGTTTAGGACGTAACAAAAATGGAGCCCTATATTCCCACAGGCAGGCGGGGCATATGAAGGTCGAAATGCGGCCGAGGATTTTGATTGGTCTGTGGTTTGTTCGAGGGGAAAAAACACTAGTTTGCACTCGTTTGAATGCCATCCAATCAGAAACAACGTGGCTACGTAACAGGTGACGTCAGGGAAATGCGAGTCAAGCAGGTTCTGGCCAGACTGATTTGCGTAGTGACGTTTCAGAGGTGCTTAACGCAGCGAATCATTCTGGGATCCAGGCTACAACCATTGGCCATGTGTGGTGGAATTTGAGGCCTGCTGTCTCGTCACAAAACCCTGGTTTACAAGGAGCCCCAGTCATGGACCCTCTCCGCCCACCTACCTCTACTAAAAAAACAACAACAACCTTTCCTCCTCGCAATATTCACCGTCTGGTGAATACACAGCACAGCTATTAACTCCCACTCCCCAATTTAATATTGAAAACGCCACTAACCTGCCACTAATCCCACTAGATGACAACGCTGGTCATCGGCAAGCCCTTATTTTATTTATCCAATAACTAAATAATTCTCTCTTTGGCTTGGTTGTGTACTGTAAGTAGACAGAGTAATAAAGAATGGATGAAGAAGACAGAGTAAGTAATACGTACAAGAGTACTATATGTATACAAACACACAGACACACACACACACACACACACACACACACGCGCACACACACACGATACGGTGTGTATACATTATAGTACTTCCTTTGCTTTATTTGCATATGTTTATAGCGTACTGTGGAAGCCATGACATTAATGAAATGAACCATTTACTGTTTTACCTTCCGACATGCTTCTTCATTAACTTTCTACCGCATCCACACAAAACCTGCCATTGTCTACATTCACGACCCACGATGTACATGAATTAAGTCCGCATACTAAAGTGTGGCGTGTAGACTCATTTACGGTAAAATGTATGAAACACAGTGTGTTGTTCACTGTGTCAGCTCTTTTACCATTGACAATGCCTATTGTACACTGGGCTGATTCTTAATGGAAGGAGCCTGTGGATGCAGTGCGAAGGTTAATGGGTAACGTTTGCCTTTTTTTAAATTGATTTAACTCATTTGTCGCCGAAGATCGCACCTTTTGGCCACTATTTTACCAAAGGCCGCGGGCGCAGAAAACACCTTTAGAGTACTGTGATCAACTGTGTCCTGTATGGTCATTACTCCGGTAATGACTGTGGGAAAAAAATGGGACGCAGCTTTTTTAACGCTAACATATCCAATTCTTCTTTTGATCCTCGGCTAATAAAAGTATGTTTTGCTGTGGACTAAATTACATTTGCCGTTAAATATGGGTTTTTAAACCCCCCAGGCCAGGAGTTTCTGGCCATGAAATGGCTTTTAATCTAAGAGCCTCACCCATATGAGTTAATTGGCGATCAATGAGTTAATTACATGCCTCTGACCTAACCCTCATGAAAGCTCTTACAGTGTTTGTTATTTTAACAAACCCCCCCACCCTACCCCCACCTCTATCTCTTCTTCCTTCTCTGACCATTACCCCAAACCCCTTAACCTTAACCCTGATCCCCCTCCCACCCTCCCTCCCTGACCGGGGCTGCTTTTACCCCCCCTGAAGACCCCTTCGCTACGACAGAAGGGAGCGCCGACATTGCCGCAGGGCTGGACCTGTTCGCTATGAGGCCTGCTGCGGCCGACGCCCCCACCCTCACCCTCACCTCTAGCGAGGCGGGGGCTGTGGCCGCCCCCATCATGGCCGCCCCCGCCCCTTCCTCCACCACCCCAGCCACCACCACCTCCTCCTCCTCCTCTACTACTGCTACTACTACTGCCACCACAGACACCACCACCACCACCACAGACTCTGCAGCTGCCCCGGCTCTAGATCTCTTTGGTGGTAAAGACGCCTCTCATTCTGCCTCTCGCTGCATTTGCCCTGCATTGTGGATGATTGATGATGATGATAATGATCGATGGTTATGATTAATGTGTTTGCTCTTGTCGAGGACCGACACTGAAGATGACGATGATAACGTAGCCCACTCCCTTACATTTCCCATTTCTTTTCTCTCTCCATGACACATTTTCTTTCCCCCCTGGTTATGGTTTATTGTTATTTAATTTGTAAAGTGGGTCGGTCGAGCATTTTGGCCACCTCTGCCACATTGACCATGAAAAATCTTGGTAGATAGTTTCAGTAGTTCTATTCAAAGGGTAAGACCACTTTTGTTGTTGTTTTTTT
The DNA here is from genome assembly GCA_039105355.1 of Benthosema pterotum. Taxonomy (NCBI): domain Eukaryota; kingdom Metazoa; phylum Chordata; class Actinopteri; order Myctophiformes; family Myctophidae; genus Benthosema; species Benthosema pterotum. The sequence goes on along the minus strand of CM076967.1, from coordinate 40,440,030 downwards.
TGGTGGTGTTGTTACCTTCCAAGATGTGGATAAGATATGTTCTTCATTGTATGCTAAAACAGCTCACAAAGTCACTGGTCACTCTTTAGTATGTAAACAAACACAAATTGATTCAGACACGATTAACACACACAAAAAAACAAAACAAAAAAATCAAAAGTTGTCGTACCCTTTAATTCCTACTTTCATTAATTCATTGATTCATTTTTTCTGAGGTGATATTGAAAAAGGTCTCTATCAATTACATATACTTTATTAATCTGTCCATGCATACTTAGCTAGACATGTATCCTCCACACTGCTTTCATTGACAGATGTGGCTCAACTTGTCTTGACTGCTAACCTGCTAATAGCACTAACACACAGGCTATGCAAAGGAAGAAAGCAGCTACACTTTTGTCCGGCTATATCTTGGCTTTCTTCTCTTCCCCCGCTTTGTATCTACGCTGTAGATATTGCGCGGACACGCAAAAGCACATTGTTTTTTTCTTTACAAGGTGGAATACCACTCAATTTAACCCAATGAACCCCTAGGGTCCCTATTGTGGGCAAGTGTGTAGGTTAGCCCTCGGCGAAACATTCGGCCGAAATAACATGTCTGCAATCTCACGTGTCAGTACATTGAAAAAAGGAGGGGGGCAAAATATACAGATTTGAGGACGCCTATACCTGCAGAATACTCTATTTAAGGCCCCATGTTGCATATATCAAGTCTTATGCCTTAAGTCAAAACTTGGACAGCAAAACAGATTTGGCCACACCTCCAAGTTTTGACTTGAGGCATAAGACGAGATACTTAAGACACACATAGTGGTTTTCGTCACGCACTAAAATCCTTATCCCTAACTTCTTTGCCTTTTTTATTTTGAAAAAACATTTTGGAATAGTTTAACATGTCAATCTATTGACATGCTGTGAGCTTGTAACTGCCCATCTTAAGTTCTGAAAATATATATATTTTTAAACAGATTAAAAAGACAAAGCAGTTAAGGGATAAGGGCCTAGATTTTCGCTACCGCTAAACCCCTTATCCCTTAACTTCTTTGCCTTTTTAAACTATTTTAAAATACATTTTTCAGTAGTTAAAAGGGCCAATCTACAAGCTCACAACCTGCCAATAGATTGGCACGTTGAACTATTCAAAAAGGTTTTTCAAAATAGTAAAAAAAAGAAAATGAGCCCAAGGTGTTTTGCGGTGACAAAAATATAGGCCTTAGTGTTTAGTTAATAATGCTGCTCCCTTTGTCTACACCAGCACAATTCCATCTTTACACTACTTGGGAGGATGTAAGAAAATGTTCAGCTAATAGGCTATGTTAAGTCATTGCTGTACAAGTGAACATATTGGCATATCTGACACATTTTTCATGGAACGGTACTGTAGTGTGACATTACAGACTGAGGGACATTGTTTTTGCTGACAATAGCCGATTCCCAATCCAGAGTGTGTGCACTTCTAAGCGCATGTCAGCAAAAACAAGGGAGTATGTAGACATTGTCTCTGGCATCGTCTCTGGGGAATCATATTGTAATGTTCAAATTGTCTGGAATTCCACTTTTTTTCTTCCATTTTTGTAACAAAAGTGGAAAACAACCAAAAAAATAAAACCCAATGTATCGTTCCGTAATGCAACGCAAGTTGTTGTATTACCAAAAAATCTGTAGATTATTGTCCATTATGCTTTCTTTTTTTTCTAATTCTAATTTCTTCATTGTTCTTTTTGCACTGGACTTGAGAAGCTGGAATGTCCGTTATAACCGTGTGTCCTGTGTTTGTAGATATGTTTGAGTCTATGCCTGAGCAAAGCCCTACCACAGAAACCAAAGCCGCTACCACTCCTAGCGTAGACCTTTTCGGTTCAGGTACAGCAGGTTGAATCTCCCCCTTTCTCTCTGTGTGGAAACCTCTCCTTCTTCTTCTTCTTCTTCATCTTCCTCTGGTGTCCATGCATCTGCTCCTCTAACTGTCATAAATAGTTGTGATTATGTCTTTTTTTGGCACACACACGTAATTGGTTTGTCCCCATAGTGGTATGACACAATGTGCATGCTAAACCACTCGTCGACTACGTAGGTCTGTTTGTTTCCTTCTCGGCTGCATTTATGTCTTTGCTACACGGTCAAGTCCTCTTGTGTTCGTTTTAACTCAGAAAGTGTGACAATAGACCTTGCAGTAAGCCCCGCCCTATCCATGGTTGGACACTCTTTGGACCGGCTCATTCACTCCATTGTAAATTTCATGGACGTCACATTACACATTAAATACTGGCTCATTTTTGGAACCAGACCTTCAAAATCCGTCAGCAAATCCTGCCATATGTAGTGGAAAAATATTTGTGTGACATTTCTTATTTTAAGACAAAGTTTTATCATATAGGCAAGCTATTGGTGGGGAGGTTTGTCTATCATATGTTATGCTTAGCTGTGATTTGACCATAGCAGCTTGGGGAGCGGCTTACTTACTTACTTTTTGCACAGTTTGTACTATAGACGGTATCTTGCGCTACCCCTTCGACCGACAATTAGTTGCCATTTTTTACTATTTGGAAACAATTTTTGTAATGTTTTTCAAAAATAGTAAAGAAAAAAGAAAAAAGAAAAATACATTTAGGTAGCCTAAAAGGGGTAAGGGGGGGCGTAAGATAGGGTCCTTTCTGAGTTACAAACGCTATAAGGAACACTGAGGATTTCACTGTGCGCCGTGCTGTGTCCGCTAGGCTAACGCTTTCCTGTGCTCCCCCTCCTGCCCCGACCTCCCCTCCTCCTCCTCCTCCTCCTCCTCCTCCTCCTCTCTCTCCTGCTGCTCCTCTTGCTGCCGCTGCTGCTGCCGCTGTTGCTGCTGCTGCTCTGCCTTATCGCTGCCGCCGTCACTGCCGCCTGCTGCTGCAGACCTCCCCGCCGTGTCTCGTGGGCCCTCTCCTTTGCCCGAACCTGCCCCAACCGGAGACATTGTGACCGGTGAGTTTCCTTGCTGCAGCAGAGCGACAGCTCGGCTTTCGTCATCTCACCCCGTCCATAATACAGTAGTACGGGCGACAATGGCGAGTGCATGTCTCCACAATGTGGCGCTGTTGAACCGTAACATGGACAAACACCAAATTGAGGTGATATGGAACGCCTCACACCACCACACCACACCACACCACACTAGGTGTGACCTCGTTTTCTGGTCTGTTCCGTTTCCTCCTGCGTCCCTCTCTCTCTGTAACAGAGCATGTCATGGTGGTGTTGGGCTCACATTCTAAAAGCAGTCACATTGGGGTTCATTTTATTCCATCTCTCTCTCTCTCTCTCTCTCTGTCTGTCTTCTCCTCTCTCTAGAGTCTTTCTCCTCCCCTACAGAGACCCCAGCTCCGGCCGCGGCCCCGGCGGCTCCAGCTCCGGCCCCAGAGGCAGCCTCTCCACCCAAACCAGAGCCTGCTGCACCTGTCATCGATCTGCTGGGTACTGTCTGGGACCGCAAAGCATTCATACTAAAGGCACACGCTTGGTTTCAGGAGTGGATCTAGACATGAAAGATCGTACCTGTTCAAACTGAGTGTGTGTGTGTGTGTGTGTGTGTGTGTGTGTGTGTGTGTGTGTGTGTGTGTGTGTGTGTGTGTGTGTGTGTGTGTGTGTGTGTGTGTGTGTGTGTGTGTGTGTGTGTGTGTGCGTGTGTGTGTGTTGGGGGGGGCATCGTGTTTGCCCCACCAAACATGAAGGAAATGCAAACAAATTAAAGTGCTTATATTTACTTGTAAAAAAAAAGATTTGAAAACTGATGTTATTACAGGTATTGATGCTTACCTGCCTAATATAAGTCCTGTACAAGATATATAAAGCTTGTGGGTCACAGAACTAAGGAAAAAAAATAATAAAATAGAAGATAGATTTTGTGTTATAGATACACTATAAATGTGACAAATACATAGTTATCTATTCAGTGTAGTGCAGGTTTGGGGTGAATTTAAATGAAAATGGTATTCGCACCACGGCCGATGCCCTATACCCATTTTCACCTGCCCCCCAATTGGGTAAAGTTACATCCGGGCCTGCTTGGTTTGTCCCCATAGTGGTACAAGAAAATCTGCATACTAAACAGGGCGATTACGATTATTTGCACCTCCCCGAAAAGGTGCAAATTGCCTTATACTGTACATCAGTTCTACGCAATATACAAATCCTCTGTGTTGCTTTAATAAAGCGTCTATGTATCGTCTATTTGACCTCTAATCCTCCCTTTGTGCCCTTCATGCCCTCTGGTTCCCGCTGGACGGACCATAATGCATTGCAGACACCTTCGGCGGTCCTGAGGAGCAGAGCCAGAGTTCTGTCGCTGCGGCGGTGGAAGATGACCTGCTGGGAGGTAATGTGCTTCATTTATCTCACTGTCTGCCACTGTGACACACCATGTCTTCATTCTTTAAATGGAGTTAGTTATTTATTTGAGTTGGGCAGGTGGGGGGTTCCTGACAAACTACTGCTTCTGTCAAACTATTAAAGGGGAATTGACCCCCTAGGGTGCATTTGTTTCACATTTGTACACTCAGGAAAATGGGTAGTAACAATAGTTTGTCAGGAATCGTGGGAGTGAGATGGGGAAAGCAACGGCCCTCTTGAACTGGGACTCGAACCTGTCAGGGTGGGTTTCAAAGGTATATAACTCCTTTGAAAATAGCAGCCCCACAATACACGCTAACAATTGCCTAAATGTATATGGATGAAGTGGTTAATAATATATGTTTTGTTTTCTAATAATAAAATAAAAAGGCTTATTTGTAGTACAGTAAAAGTACAATATCTGGCTCTGAGTTGTAGAGGGGTAGACATAAAAGTATTGAAATTGAAAATAATATAATGCGTTCCCTTCATAATACTTTCACTGAAGCATTGACATCAGGAGTTGAAAAATGTCAGTAGTATGTAAATGTCAACGGCTTCTCCCCACAATAAACCCCACAAATGTAATTTAGAAAACAAACCTATCGAAATTTCTCCCTTTTATCACCACATTCTATGACATTTTGTATTTTTTTTAAATGGCTCTCCGTCGAGGCCACGTTTGAACGTGGTATCGCTCATTGCTCATGCGTTCTGTTCCTGTTTGTGTTCTGTATCCTCCAGGTTTGATATCCCCCAGCCTGCCAGCCACAGCGGCTCCAGCCCTAGCTCCAGCGCTGGCTCCTGCCGCGGCTCCGGCCCCGGTCCAGAACGACCTCCTGGAGTCGGGCTTTGACGCCTTGGGTCCGCTGCCTTCTCCCACGCCCCCGGTACCCGCTGTACCCGCTGCAGTGGCAGCTGTGCCACTAGTGCCAGCAGCGGCAGACCCACCGCCGGCGCCCTCTGGTGGTTTTGATGCTTCAAGTAGTAAGTGGACGATGCTTGTTTTGTATTATAGAATGTGAGTGATTTGCTTCTTTTGTGAGATGTGAATAAGATATGAGAACATTTTCTCCACGGTTATTTAAAAGCCAGGCTAAAGCAATGTTGCTGTGGTCTGATTAATGGCCGATGGACCGAGGCGGTTTCAAATATGGTGCATTAAAGCATCATAAAAGCATGACTTATTATGGTCATTTAGCAAGGAGCACTTCTGTGTCGGCCCTTCCTTACCATGTAGTTCAGCATCGGATTTCTGTTTATACAACATAGTCGACAGAGTGACGCTAGGTCTTAGCCTATACTAGCAGACATAGTCAGAAAAAAAAACAAAATTAAAACTAAGTTATTGTGAATTACACTAAGACTAATATAGGCAATTTCCTCTTCAAATAAAAAATAGACTGAAATTGTTAGCGAGCGACCAGTGGAGAAGAGATCCAGCAGATCGTCTATTTTCAGCATGTAAAAAACAAATCAGCCTTTGCGAAGTCATCACGGCCCGCCAAAACACAAAAGGCAAAAATATATTCAGTGTGCGCAAACTATACTTTCCAGATGACTCAAATATGACTTCAAACATGATTATTCTGACTAACGCCAAATCTAGAATCGCCTGTCAAAACGAACACAGCAGCGCTGCTGCTTCTGCTGCCGCTGCTTCATCATGTTGTTGATCTTCTGCATGGCTGAACGCTGCCACGCACCGCTAGCTGCCGCTGGCCTCCTTGCATAACTAACACGCACAGGCCTTATTATAACCTAACGCCCCCCCCCCCCCCCCCCTCCTCCGCCGCACGCCGCGTGCTGACGGCTTAACTCCTCCTCGCTGCTTTTTTGTCTTTGGCTCTCGATTTCTTGCTCAATCTGTCTCTTTTTTCCCCCTCCTTCTCCCTCTCTCTCTCCCTGTCGTTTCTTCCTCTCACGTGCACACGACCCCACTCGACCCCGACACTCACACTCCTCACCTCTCTTTCACTCCTTGAACCTCCCTCCCCCACCCTCCCACCACCATTGCCATTTTCTCTTCTGCGCCTACAACCTTCCTTCCTTCCTGTCCGAACAACCTTGCCCAAATCCATCTTCTTCCACGTCGGTTTTCCTCCTTGCCCTCCCTTCCCTTCCTCCCTCTCTCTCTCTCTCTCTCTCTCTCTCTCTCTCTCTCTCTCTCTCTCTCTCTCTCTCTCTCTCTCTAACCCTCCCCTGTCCTTTCCTCTCTTATCTGCTGGGTCATTGCTTGCTGCTACTATGTATAATTGGTGAGTTCAACCCCTCCCCACGGTGCATCGCAGCATGAGCAGCCTCCCCCCTTTAATAAGCACTGAAACAAACACACGCTGCACATATACATCTCTGTTTTTGCATGTTTGCAACTCTTTAACCCTTCTCTTTGTGCTGTGGGTCGGTCTCGTGCACAAGACAACATTGTGTGAGCTTTATAGTGTATATTCCTGTAAATGCATCCTCGGACCTCGTCCACACATAAAGAACAAACAGTTCGCTGTGCTCTGCCCCGTGTTTCACGGCCGCCTCGATGCTTTTTTTTTTTTTTTTTACAGTGGAAGTCACGTGGTTTGAACGAGCAACACAAACACAGAACGCGTGTTCTTCTTTATGTGTGTATTGAGGCCTCGCCTGACCTCAGTGCCGTGTCGGAACAGGTCAAGTGTTTGAGTTCATCGTGAAGCACGGATGGACGCATGCACTGGGCGGCGGAAGGCTCATACATATACTCCGGGGTGAAGTGATGAGGTTTTCACCGTTTGTAGCTTTCAGGCCCCTAAAAGGTTAACGCTGTTGTAGCTTTTTAAAAACGCTTACATACTACAGGGTGAAGTGCATTTTGAGTTAAAGGGTTTCGTTGTTTTTAAGGCTTCACTCTGGCCCGGATATACTCCAGAGGGAAACCTTAACAATAAAACTCAGAATTTTGTGATGAATGTAATAAAAATCAGAATTGTAATGACATTATTTATTTATTTATTTATTTGTTTGTTTATTTTTCTTAGACCCTTTCATTATCAGATCACCTCCTGAAAATATCTATTATGTATGACAATGATAGAGGCTGCAGTGGTCCTTCAAAGATGTCCCTATAACCTCTATCATTGTTGATGGGGACGTCCTGTCGGGACTATTGCGTAGCCAATTTGGTAATCTATGAATATAAAGTGGAGTATTATCAGTTTATTGTATGGCTTAACACTAGAGGGCGCCATACTGCAGTGAAAAAGATGAGTTTTGACTTTTGAGTCATGATTTGAAAATGACTATGAATTTGTAAGGACCACTGCAGACCCTATGGTTGTCATAGATACTAGATGTTTTCAGGAAGTGATCTAATGATGGGAAGGTCCAAGAAAAAGTCATTAATGTCATTAAAATTCTGAGATTTCTTACATATATCTACTTTTAAAAAATACACTGCGGTGAAGACTCTTCACCCAAACTCACTTCACCCTGGAATAAGTACAGCAAGAGCCTTAACCCTGCAAAAAAAAAAACTAAACTACTAGTGCAGTGGTAACCGTATCACTGGAGTATGTACAAGCCTTGATACTCGATTGGGCACCACACGGCCACAACGTCCAATATGGTTTCTGTTGTTATTGCTCCTGAGTGGTGCATGCAATGCACAGCTACAGTACATGGGCTATGCCGACATCTTCGCTAGACGGGTGTCCCTGTTGTCGTATATATGGTCTGTTACACATCTGCCCCCTTCTGTGTCGGTGTACAGTAGATTCATGGCAGTGGTTTTCAACCTTTTTGATCCCAGGGCCCACTATTCATTCAGAATTTAAGCCACGGACCACCAATTGAGGGCATTTTTAGCCCCACAGACCCCCGAAACTAAAGATTTCTTTTGGTTTTGGGAAACAAAACAGGCCAACAGATAAAAATGAACATTAATCTTTAACCTTCTCTAATTGCTTATTACGTGATGCTAATTCAGATGGTGAACTCTTGAGAGCGTAAACAAACCAAATGGGTCCATTTGGTTTCATGTTTCATGTTCGTTCGACCAACTCTCCATCATTTAGCCTGGGGACCTCCTGGAACCCTCTCAAGGACCACTGGTGGTCCGCGGAGCACCGGTTGAAAACCACTGATTCATGGTATTATGGACAGTAAGTAATCTCTCTGTACTAACGCCCACACCTCTCTCTCTCTCTCCTCTAAAGTGTTCGATGGATTAGGTGACTTGATGATACCCGCCCTGACGCCCCAGAGCACCGGGGGCAGTTCGGCGGGCAGCACCGCTGGAAGCGCGGCAGTAGGAGGGGGAGGAGGAGGAGGAGGCATGTCAGCCGCTCCGCCCGCCACCCCGCCTCCTACCAAAACCATCGGAGGAGATCTGGACTCATCGCTGGCCAACCTGATCGGAGGTAAACCAGGGATGTTTATGAGTTGGGATGAGGAAGGTGTAAATCAGTGGTTTTCAACCTGGGACCACCACTTGGTCCCAAAACTAAAGATTTATTTTGTTTTTGTCCACAATTCCCGGCTGGATTTCAGAAACAAAACAGGCAAACATACAGATCAAAACAACCATTAATACTTTACATTCTCAAGTTGTGTAGACTTGTGATAACTCGGGTGATGGATATTTTAACTCTTGGGAGTGTAAACATGAAACCAAATGGACCCGCAAGGGTCCATTTGGTTTCACGCTCTCAAAGAGTTACATCTGGTTAACCAACATAGCTGGGGGACCACTGGTGGTCCCCGGACCAGGTGTTGAAAACCTCTGGTGTAAATGGTTGTATGAAATAGTCTCACGATGTTGATGTTTATTTAATGTTTTTTGTGTTCTTCTTTTTCAGATCTTGGAGTGAAACAAAAGTAAGTTGGTGACAACAAATGTGCTGCAGCTGTACTATACCACTATCACCACTGTACAAATAATACAATAATGGAAAGATCCATGTTAACACTATCATCCACAAGAACGGAGATTAATCAAAACGACGGAGCTCTGGAGACTACTGTATGGTCTGCGTTGAATCGATAGATCTGTCATCCAGCCCCATCCAGTCCAGCCCATTCTAACCTATGGGGAGAAAAATTGAGCCTTAATAATGATCTAAATCAAATGTTATAACATTTTAATCAAAGTGCCTGTCATTTAGTCACAGACAGTTGGAAGTATACAGTATGACCTCTCCTTTGTTCCCGATCGTTGGTTCTCTGTTTAGACTAGCCTTAAAGGGGAACTCCACGCATTTTCATTTTTTTTTTTTTCTGAGAGCGTACAAATGCGACCAAATGAACCGGGTTCATTTGGTCGCATTTGTACACTCTCAGAAAAAAGAAGCGTCTAAAGAAATCCATTAACATGGTGAAAATACATCTTGATGATGTCATCAAGATGTTTCACCATGTTAGTGGCTTTCTTCAGACCTCCATTTCTAGGGAACACAGAATGGGGGGAGTTTTTTATCATGTCCACACAACCTTGAGGCCACATCAATGACATAGTAAAACATGAAAACGGGTGGAGTTCCCCTTTAACGTGTGTCTGGTCTCCATTAGTGCTGGCAGCTGTTAATGGTAATAACATGGTTACATGTATGTTCCTGTTAACTCCTTGACTGTTTTACCACGACTTTTTGGGTGATTGATTATTCTGTTGTCTGTTCATCACCCAAAAAGTCGTTTTGGGTTTTGTTTTATTAACAAGCTCATTAACTCACTGCACACCACCTGATGAAGTCCTTTAAGTGGTGATTGCACTACAAAACCCCCAAAACACCTCACACACTTTACAACTATCATTAATAAATGATAAATTGTATAACTTTAAATGCATTTATCTCTGAATGAGCCCTGGAAACAGTGAAATGTGAAAATACGGGCTGCTTTGTCAAATGTATTAAAAAAAAACTGAAACATATCAACTGATTTTATTTCTTCCCTTAAAGTAGACACCTTAAGCTGTCTTTGGAGCTCATTCATTTGCACAACTTCACAACAGAGGATTTTCTATAAATTATTTAGTTGCTATTGAACCTAATGGGAGCGAGCCTAGCTTTTCTGCTAATCTGTCAAAGAGTTAATGGTAATAACATGGTTACATGTATGTTCCCTTCTAGGGACCCACAGAGTGAGAAGAAGCTAACAGGAGGTGCTAACTGGATGCCCACCGTCGCCCCCTCAAGCTGGGGCACACCTGGTGCCCCCATGGTAAGTTAATTACATTAACCCATCCAGTTTCCATTCACCACTTTTCAATGTATCTTCATATACAGTAATTTAATAGCTACTCACTAATGTACATGAGAAGATACCACTATTTTTTTTTCCTACTCAGTCTGTGTCTCACAGGAGGGCAAACCCGTCTTCCAGTGATCGTCTCTCTCGATAGTAAAAATATAAATGTTGTTTTTACAAAATCTTCCAGAACGATGATAAGACGGGTGTCTGAACTGCCCACAGCCCTCCAGTGGTATTTTATCATGTAGGCTACATTAATGAGGACATATTATATGAAGATACATTGAAAAGTGGTGAAGTGGTCCTCTAACTCTTCCATTTGACTTCAAAATGAATACCACACTTTAAATGCAAGTCATTGAGCAGGGTCGTGTACTACATGCTTCCACTCAAGAGGTCAATGACAAGAGGGTCATAGTTACGTTGCTTCCTGATTCTAGAAGTAGGGGGCGGGTACAATATTAGGAGACGGGAAGTATGTTGGAGTCTATTCATTTCCAATGGTAGAATGAACGTGAACACAACTTATGATCCATTCCTTAACTCCACTGAACTAAATACTGGACCCAATCATCAAAAGGCATATAATATTTACAGCATATTCATAATAAAATGGCTTCTATTAGTTAAACAGAACAGAAGAAATTTCACTTTGTTACAAATTATTTTTATCCCACCGCCCAACTCTCGCGAGATTTGTTAGGAGTCAGGAAGAGTCTCTTTGTAATCTGCAGTTTCACATACGACAGACAGGGGGCTCTGATCTAAACCATTACTACTTAGGAGACCATTACTACTTAGGAGACCATTTGTAGGCTTTGTAGTCCATGTCTTCTATATAGTGGCGCCAATGGGAGTATGGCTATCTTTATACATAGAGTATCTTTGCTTCCACACCATTATGTTCTGAGTGAACAGCCTTTACTTCCTCTGTCTAGGCTGGTGCAGCCCCTGGAGCAGCTCCCCCTGGTGGAGCCATGATGCCACCCATGGGAGCCCAGCCTGGCTTTGGCATGGTAAGTGTACTGTATAATACAGCAGAGATATGCTATGCCCCCTCACACCAAAGGGAGACATATCGACAATAATAATAATTTTGTGATGCATTGTGATTTTGTGATTAGGAGCTTGCTTAGCTTCTTGTGGGAAGATATGTATGCTATATAATGACATGACAACACCTCTTCCCTTTGTACTCCCCAGCCCCCCGCTACAGGCCCCGGAGCTCCCATGATGCAACCCATGATGGGCCAGCCGCTGATTGGACAGCCTATGATTAGACCAGCCTTCGTTGCACCTGGGGCTGCTGCTGCCACGGGAGCACCAGTAATTCACTACAAATATTAATTACACACACGTCACACCGCGCATGCTTCTAAACATGTCTACAGTGCGTTGTGAAGAAGCTGTACTTTTTTTGCAGGCGTGCATTCACATTCATGAATACGACAATACATTACGAGTGTTGCGTCTTCTTCGACACACACACACACACACACACACACACACACACACACACACACACACACACACTGTAAGCAAGGTTGCTATACCCCGGTTAGGGTCCATTAGAGCCCCACGTTATCTGCATATCTAAAGTGTTGTTCTCTTTTGTCTTTTTGCGTTTTCCCAGCTGTCTCCAGGACCTGCCAGCCAGAGTCCCAAGAAGCCTAAAGACCCCCTGGCAGACCTCGACCTCAAGGATTTCTTATAATCCCAACAGGTACAGAAACAGCCTTCATTTTTACTTCAGGGGGAGAACATCAAACAAAATACCTTGAATGCTTTTAGAATTAGTCTTTGTTTGTCCTTACAGCCTGTCTTTTTCTTGGGTCATAATAATGCATCACAAGACACACACTCATTTCACTGACTTTGCGGATCGTGTTACCTTGCTTTCTACATCAAATCTTATTTGTGAGATGAGTACAGGCTCTGTGCACAATGTTATCAGCCTTTTCCCAAAAATCAGAATGATTAAATTAACTTTGAAGGTCGGAAATGCTCCATTGTGTTCTGTTTTCTAATTCTCTTCTCTTCTCTTCTCTTCTCTTCTCTTCTCTTCTCTTCTCTTCTCTTCTCTTCTCTTCTCTTCTCTTCTCTTCTCTTCTCTTCTCTTCTCTTCTCTTCTCGTCTCGTCTCGTCTCGTCTCGTCTCGTCTCGTCTCGTCTCGTCTCGTCTCGTCTCGTCTCGTCTCTCTCCATATAGCTGCTTTCTATTCTGCAGCAAGGCCCTCTCAGTGTTTGCCTGGTGGTTGTGAACAGCTCAGGATACCCAGAGTGTCCCCCTTCAGCTATTCCACCTTAAAAAGCCTCCCTCTTCTCCTCCCAAATCCATCTTCTCTACCACTTCCAGCCCTGCCCCCCTTCCTTCTCCTGTGTGATGTTGTAGCACAAACTGTGAAGTGAACCATAGCGGTATATTATAAATATATATATATACATATTTTAAAAAAGCAGGGAAAAAAAACAAAAAAAGTAAAACAAGCGTGTGCTTAAATGTAGATGTGATAATTCTTTGTCTAAAAAGAAAACCACATGAAACCCTGAGGGGGTGAAAAAAGTCCCACAAATGTAAGTGAGAGCAAGGTGGAGGTGTATGTGTTTAGATTTATTTATTTCCAGTGTTGGCATTTGGTTTGAATGATGGATGTACGTTTATGTCCTAAAGCTCCAGCCTCAACCCCTGTATTTGACCTCTTTCTAAGAGCAGTGATTCCCAAACTTTTTACTGGAGACCCAACAAGAGAGATTTTGTCTTTTTTGTGTCTCCCCCTGGAACTAGAATACATTATAATGACTTAAGCCCTATTTCAGAAATAGTGAAGATAACCAATATGTTTTTATTTGATTTTATTTGTTATTGTTTGACATAACTACGAGAAGATACGTAGGAGAACTTAAAAAAGCGAGATATTTACATGCAACCCATACAAATTGTTGTTTGGGAAACACTGTTCTGATTGGGCGGGGGGCGGGGGCTCTTCCCCTGGCCCGCTCTGATTGGATGAGAGTGATGTACGTGAAGCGGCTTCTGTTTGTTGTTTTTTTGGTTGGGAAAAACCAAAAGTGAAATCATTTTAACAGAAGGTCCTATCTCGGTGTACATATTTCTCTGGCAAAACAAACAAAAAAAATAATAATAATAATCCGAAGATTATGTCTATTCTGTATGTCTGTGGAAAGAGAAATATACATGTGAATTCCAATATGAAACTGTAAGAAGTCATGTGAGCGTTACGTTAATTCCCATCATCGTTATGAAAGTGTTTGGAAACAAAATGATGATTTTACTGCTGTAATGATTGATATACTGTATAAGAACATGTGTACGGGCCTCTGAATAATTGCAGACCATCAAGTGATCGATTTTCTTTGTGTATTTATTTATTTATAGTCGTGAATAGTTTTTCTAAAAAAAAAAAGAAAGTTTATTTTGTATTTTTTTATTTATTTTGTTGGTGCATCTCATCCAGCATTGTTCATAAATGGACGTTTTCTTTTAGAAACATTCTCTAACGTGGTGTCATATCTGTTTACGTGTGTCAGAGGAAACCTGTTATTTGGCGAATCCGCTTGCTGTCAACGCGACCCTTTAGCCAAGTGTCGCTCGACAGACTCGTCACATTTTCAACTGGAAAGTGTCACGCTTCCATTGAATCCGTGACATCCCTTAAATGTACATAAGTTAGACTTTATTCATGATGCAGGGGTGAATTCAAACAGTCTTAGCATTATATTATGACGATTTAACATAAGTGTGTACAGACGTCAACCACCTGTTATTGGAACGATCTCTTCTGCCAGCTCTCCGTTTTTTGATTTCTCGTTGTTATCGGTGATTTCATCTTTGCCGTCAGCAGTTCAGTATGAATAGGGTTATTTTTGTATTTAAAAAGGAAACTGAATAGATTTCCTTTGCCGTTCAACATGTCTTTGTTCTTCATTTGATCATATCGACCCCCCCTTAGAAGAACCATTGTTGGTGAAACAGTGATGTTATACAATAATGTTGCCGCACGAGAAGGCCTTGGAAGTGAGGTTGTTTACCCAGAGGAGGTACACTGTTAAACAGCGCGTCTTCTCTTCTACCCAAGGGCAGCATCGTTGCATCAAGTTAATTAATAATAATTACATTATCTTGCTGTTAAGGTGCTATTAGTAAACCTCACCCATGACTCTGTAGGCAGCTCTGTCGAACCATTGATCGTGTGCAGTTAAAAAAAAAAAACTATAAATGATAATCGGTGTGCTTGATGTTGTCATCTCAATAAAAATGTTTTGGCAATCGGGTTGGGGAAAAAATATGTTTGAAAGACAATGAAGGCAGATTTGTTTTTTCATGAGTGAGTTAAAATTGTATTTTGATTTGTTTTGAATTAATTTTATTTACAATGGCCCTTCCCAATGCATGTCTGCCCTTTGAGATGCAATAAACTCAATGACGGAGTGAATCCTCTCTGTAAATGCTCTCCTTTTTTCTCAGCAATTCCAGAATGAACCAGACATACCCCCCACAATGCTCTCTTACTCATCCTCTCAACGATAGTCTGATTGAATGCTGCTTTGGTGGAAACGAAAGACCAAGGGCCCTATTTTGATTGTCCTACGTATCAGGTCTTATGCATAGAGTAATAAAATATAGAGAATGGACTGGAGCGACAGCCCCGCCCCCTTGTTATTCAATTCAATACAAGTTGCTCATTGGCTTTTTGAAGCACCCGGAAGACCGCCGGAAGTGCGCCTATTTAAATTTGGTGGTCAAATGCGGAAGTATTTCTCCATGAACACGCCCGAAGCAAGGGATTATGGGAACGGAAAGGATTCATGATGAGCGCCGTTGAGAACGAGCAAATGGGGAAAAAAACTAAACAGCATCAAAAAACAAGCTTGTGGGTTTGCTGTGAGCTTATTATCTGTCATATAATACATCCGTTATGTTTTGAGAGGTAGTATATTACGTGAGGACCGGTGGTTCATCCAGAAAACAACTTAAACATAAACTGCCCTGTCCGAGTGCACAAAGCAAACCAGCGTGCGTGCTCTCTGCATGAATTCCACCCGCCTGCAGTACCAGACTTGACCTCCAGGGACCGTCAAAAACTTGGAGGTGTGGCCAAAGCTGTTGGGTTGTTTTGCTTTGGCCACACCTCCACGCGTTGACTTACTGTAAGTCATAAGACCTGATACTTTAGACCAGGGGTTTTCAACCTTTTTCCATCTCAGGGACCACCATTTATTCAGGATTTGAGCCACGGACCACCATTTGATGAAATTTTAGCCCCAAAGACCTAAAACTAAAGAATGCTTTTGGTTTTGTCCACAGTTCCATTATTCCAGGCACAATTTTGCAAACAAAACAGTGTAGACTTCTTAATTAAGTGGTGCAATTTCAGATGATGAATATTTTAACTCTCGAGAGTGTAAAAATGAAACCAAATGGACCCGCAAGGGTCCATTTGGTTTCATTTTTACATTCTCAAGAGTTACATCTGGTTACCCAATTTTCCCTCTTTTAGCTTGGGGACCACCTGGCACCATCTCAAGGACAATCAAAATAGGGCCCTAAGTCACACACATACATAATAAGTACACATCATAATGATCCCATGATGAAAGTACAATCACAAAGAGCATGATCATAAACAGGCACACACACATACAAGTAGTAATCTTGGTTTTAATGGTTGGTTGATTTTAAATCCGCTTTATTAATCTAATGTATTTTGTCAATCAGTATGACGTTTGTCGTGTGAGATTTGAAATTGACATTACAACAGTATTGTGGCTTCTTTTTTATTTTGTCATCGCTGCACTCGTAAAATTACAGGAATCTCTATTGCTCAAGTAAGTTTTATTTTAATCTGTCAGTCATTCAGTCCCATTATCAAACCCCAGTATGTAGCCACACATTAAATACATAGTTACAATTCTAGGCTATCAAAATATATTCTAAAAAAAGTCCTCCACCCTCCCCCCCACCCCCCAAAAAGTGTACAATTTATTAAATTAGCACCAAGTACTCTGGATAAGCACCAATATAATTATTATGTGCATAACAATGAAACCACATTTCACTGCATTGCGAGAATAGACGACGGTACAACTCAAAAGAAACTGACATCCAGGATCGATCAGGACCCTAGATAAAAGTTATAAAAGGGTAGGGGGGACAAATGATGCGAAATTCAAAGATCTAGATATATACACAATGCAACACCAGCCATTTGATTTTTTTTTCTTCTTTTTTTTTAGAAAACAAATATTCATAAAAAAACAGGCATCATTTCATTTCAATATTGCTAAAGGGTTTAATAATCGTAAGAAAAATATATTTATTTTTCCCGGGTCTTTTGTCAAGGCCAATGCAGCAATTCTTTCTTTCTTTTTTTCTTTTACAAACACAGTGGAGAACACCTCAAATGTGGCAACGTCTGTCCGTACAAAACCTTGGCCAAACTTACAACATACCGTAACAAACCTTTGCCCTTACGAGACAATCTACAGCTTTTCCATCAAACAACGTATCCAAATGGGTCAAATCCAAAAAACAAATCTCTCTTGTCTGAATGAAGCTACGGACCCTCGGAAGATCTTTAAATACATTAACATCGTGATCGGAGTGTTTTTATTTGGTCGTTGTTGTTGTTTTTTTAGCAAATAAATTACAAGAGCTGAAAAGCCACAGTTCTCTTTCATCCGTTGACCAAAAATCCTGTTGGCGTCAACATGGAGTCAATGGCTGTGTGTGTGTGTGTGTGTGTGTGTGTGTGTGTGTGTGTGTGTGTGTGTGTGTGTGTGTGTGTGTGTGTGTGTGTGTGTGTGTGTGTGTGTGTGTGTGTGTGAGAGAGTGTGTTTGTGTATTAGAGGCTTTCATGCCATCGGGAGGCACAGGAGGTATAAACAGAGGCAGTCGGCGGGCCCCCTGGTCGGGTCAGGTTTAAGGGGTCTTGGGTCGGGGGGGAGGAGGAGGAGGAGCTGGAAGATGAAGGAGTCTTTTGGTTTTTTAAAAAAGGGAAGTGGGTGTGGCGTTGTGTGTAGATTTTTCAGGCCACCCGGCACTCACTGGAGTCCCCGTGGACCCAGTAGCAGATCTGCGCGTACTTGAGCGGCGTGATGCGCACCGCCACGTTGTAATCCTGCTGCGCCCCGTTGTTCCCGCTCACGTCCACCCACTGGTGGCCCGAGAAGACGCCGATGATCTTCCGCGTCCACTTCTTCTTGGCCCCGGCGCCGCCGGGCTCCTTGAGGCGGATGTAGACGCCCGAGCCGCTGGACCCCGGTTTGGCGTCGCAGTACTGGTACAGCAAGTCGCTGGACTCCTCCGACACGGAGCAGAAGCGGTACACCAGGTTTCCCGGCCGGTCGTCGTCGAAGCCCGAGAAGTGGATCCGGCCGGCTGGCAGCTTCTTCACCGACGGGACGACGCCCAGCTCCATGGGCTTGACCTTCTGCGCCTTCTTCAGCTCCAGGACGGCATAGTCGTAGTCGGCCGCCACGCCGTCGCTCGCTCCGCCCTTGAACCAGCCCTTGGGTACCTGCGTCTGCTTGACACGGGTCCACCGGAAGGAGGGCTTCTTCTCTGACTTCTCGGTGCTGCGTCGGCTCCGGCCCTTCCGGCCTCTCCCTTTCCCTCGCCGCCCCTCTCCCTTCCCGCCTTTCCCTTCGTCTTCGTTTCCTTCCACCTCCTGCGCCTCCTCCCCCTCCTCTGCCTGGTCTCGCTCTCCTCCTCCCTTTCTCCCTTTTTTGCCTCTCCCCCGCCCTCCTCCTCCTCCTCTCCCTTTGCCGCCACCGCCGCCGCCTTTACCCCGCCGGGACTTCTCCTTCAGGACGCCGACGCGCAGCTTCTGCGCCCCGTGGAGGTAGTCCCGCCCGTCGTGGATGCAGTGGGCGGCCGTCAGGACGTGCTTGGGGCTCACCAGGACCCCGGAGCAGCCGGTGGAGATCTTGACGGAGGTGGAGAAGGGGTACTTGGTGGAGAACTGCTTGTCGGTGATGGTGAAGCGCGTGTCGGTGCCGTACACCTCCCGCTTGCGGCGGGAGTGGGAGCTGGAGTTGAAGTTCGTGGACCAGCCGTTCGCTACCTCCTCGCTCAGGCCCTGCACCGACACGGAGGTGAGCGTGCGCGAGCCGTTCTCGTACACCGTCTCGTAGGACAGCAGCTGCTCCAGGTCCTTGAGGGACGGCGCCGGGAGGCGGCGCTGGCACTCGATGCCGCACGTGCCGCTCAGCTCCGCCGGGGGCTGCGCCGAGAAGGCAGGGGTGCTCAGGGGGACGGTGCGCCGGTTCCGCACCAGGGGGACCTTCCACTGCGGCCAGGTGTACTCGTCAACGACGTCGAAGGGAGAAGCCTCCTCCAACGCCGCCGTGACGGCCGCCACAGCGGCCAGCACCGTCACCGGGAGCAGGAGGACACACAGGGGTACAGGGCCCATTGTTAACGCGGGCCTGGCTCTGAAAACACAAGAGAAATACTGACGGTCAGAACTACAATGGAAACTGTAATGTCGAGAGGCCCTAGTTTAATTCAATTTGCACAGCTCCGGTTACGTCCACACGGGGGCAACATAAACCACAGAATTTAGAGCACTCAGTCTACACTGAGAGAGAGACAGCTTTAGTGGGTTCGGTAGGACTTGCTGTAAAAGTTTCACAGCGCCACACAAGAAACCTCAAAGTTGTGCAAAGCCAGCCAGCATGTTTCGACCACAAAAGCAAAAGGCACACGTTTGCAGAAATGACGGATAGCCTAGCCTTGCTATACCGTTTCCGTTAAGGGCTCAACTTTGGACATCTTAATGTATCTCTTCGAGGCTCGAGGTGATACTGGCCACAGTATATAGGCCTTATGACTAAGCTCTGTGGTTAAGAAGTAGATTTACTGCCATGACTTGTGAGCAGCGAATGGAGGAGGAGGAGAGGATGAACCTTGACGCTGTGACTATGGGGCTGAGACAGTGGCTTGGAGGTTTGCCACAATGGTTAACCTTCCCTCTCAGTAATGACCATATCTGGTTTCCCCACCACCAAGCTCAGCTCTTCTCTCTCTCTCTCTCTCTCTCTCTCTCTCTCTCTCTCTCTCTCTCTTTCTCTCTGAGGGCACAACGTGACATCACGCGTCGACAATTTACCGTGCAAGCGCTCGCACACTGCCAGAAATGCAGTTGTGTGTGTGCAGCTTCTTGTTAAGCGTTATTTCTAATGAGTCCTACACACAGGAAATTTAACTTCGGGTCTATAGACCGGTATGGCCTGCGTTTTTGATGTATTCAGCAGCAGACCATCACTTCTTTTTACCGCAGAGAAGATTATCATTATTTTGTCAGCAGCGCTCCCGCAACTGGCGCACAGTCACATCTAAACACAAGACTCTTTTTTTGGAGGTTTGGGAGGCAAAAGGGGGCCTGATTTCAAACAGAAGCAGTGAGTGAAAACTAAAAGCCACAGTAATTCCATTCATCCTGCAGATTGTTGTTGGAGTTCAAATGAGCTGTGACAGGAGGCCTGGCCGGCAACTAGGGGCTTTAGAGAGAGAGGGGGGACAGTCCATTTTGGCCAGGTTAATAGTGCATTCCCCACCAATTTGACGTTAGTGTAGCGTGAAGACGAGAGGATGCCATTGCTGCCTGCAACAGGCACTTCCCATGAACGCAGGCCCGGATAGACCATTTCCCAATTGGGGGCCGGGTCAGGCAAAAATGGCATGATGGCTGGGATGAAGCCGCCCCATGACCTTTTCATTTAAATTCTTTAGTTCTGTGACCCACAAAGATTTATATCTTATACAGGACTTCTATTAGGCAAGTAACGCATCAATAATAACATCAGTTGTTGTTGAAGTTGCAACAGGCACGCAGCATGCATAAAGCTAAAGGTCTCTGACTCAGAGTTTTCTGTTTTCAAGGATGAAATGCTGTTGGTTTAGTGGTGCCACAGCTGTAGTTAGTTAGTTAGTTAGTTAGTAGCAGTAGTAGTGTTTCAACTCATTTTAAATATAACTAAGCACTTATTTTAAATATAACTAAGCACTTAAATTTGAAATATCTTCGAAATGTGGGTTGTTGGTGGGCAGTCAGGGCATTTGGGAGGGCATTGACCACCCCCTCCCTATGCTCATGCCTAAATCCTGCCCTGCATGAGCGCAGCCCAAGCAAAAGAATTCCTGTGCCTTATGAATAAAAGCAGTGCACTTCACGAACCCCCACACACTTTTTCCGAAGTCACTCACAAGTCACACACAACACAGTGCTTGTGTCATATGGGAGGCTTTGAAGGTCAGAGAGTCAGTAGAGCAGCCATAGATGTACACCAGCCAACTGCACTACTGCTGCTGCTGCTGCTGGCCTAAAACCACTCCACGATGTCTCCCAAACAATAAAACTTGAAGAGTGGTCTTCACAAAAAAAAACTAGTCCGAACCAGACTGTATTAAATAAATGCAGGCACAGGGAAGCTGTAAAACTGTCCCTATAAAACGAGAAATACAAAAGTTTCAACAAAAACCCACGCTTCTGGCCCCAACTTTCATCAGCTTTCCTCCCCACCACCACCACACACTGACATATGACGCATGGAGCAGCACATTCAGCACAAAATGTAATCATCCTGCTGCACTGCAAGAGGGAGGACAGAGTGGAAAGTGATAGGCTGCCATTAGAATCTTAGGGTTTAATCACAGACGCCTAGTCTCTCGTTTCAACGAAATACATTTTCCATGACTGTGGGTTGGACGGAGAAGCTGCTAGTTGCAGCAGCGGAGCTGAAAAGACGCAGCGCAGCACGCCGGACCGTGCGCCGTCTCCATTCAACACTCCAGTACCAGGAAGCTGTGCAAGCGCAATGCTCCACCCGAAAGCCACCAAAAGATGGCGCTATATGACGCAGTTCTATGTCCTTACACTGAGTGACTTCCAACGGATACCTTTGAGTTAGAACATGTTAAGCCAAATGTCTCTTGATGATTTCATCCCATTTGACATTATCTTCTGTAATACAGTGTCATACTGTCAAAACATTATTAGGCACAAGTATGCGGCCCATTAGAGGAAATTAGCTTTGTGGTTTAACAAGAAAGAAAGAAAGATTCAGTTTGAATTCTTATAACTGAATATCATCACTAGAACCAAGTTTTTTTTCTTTCTTCCATTCAAATAATCCTATCCTTCCAATATAAATTAGAATACGCCCAAAATCAGCACAGCCGAAATACATACACTGAAATAAATAAACAATAAACTTCACCTTTACCTCTGGTAAAGTTATAAACGCATTCTCCTCCAGCTATAGCTATGGTAATTTTAACATTTCCATGGTCTATCATGACCTACTGACTATAATTGAATTAAAGGGGAACTCCACCCATTTTCAACATTCTAATATGTCATTAGTAGGCTATACCCTAGACATGTGTGTTTTTGTGCAATTCTGTATTTCCTAAAAAATGGAGGTCTGAAAAAACATTAACATGGTGAAATACATCTGATGACATCATCAAGATGTATTTCACCATGTTAATGATTTTTCTTTCAGATCCCCTTTTCCTGAGAGGGTATACAAAACAAATGGACCCGCTAGGGTTCACATTTGTATCCTCTCAGGATTTTTTTTTTTTTGAAAATGGGTGGAATTCCCCTTTAAGGTCAAACACACAAATAAATACAAGTCGATCTTGAATGAGTCAAGGCTTGGTTGATTCTTCTGTTCCCCCACTTCAAGTGCACCGTTTTCAATCAATCAAAAATGCACAGGCCAAAAAGAGAATGAAAACATTCAAGCAAAAAAAATAATAATAATAAATTCCATTGTGATTAAAATCCTTTGAAGGGGAAATCCAAGCTGCATCCCAAAAACAGAAGAAGAAAAAAGCCTCGTGAAAATCTCAGAAAACTACTATTTTTCACCCCCCAAAAACATATACCCTATATGATAAATGATATGATATGATTCATACCTGCTTGCATTCGATTGTGTGTTTTGGGCAAATAAATCCGCAAGGTATTGTTGTTCTCCTTTAGATAATATCAATAGGGGATCCCTCGATCTTTATTCCCCCAAAAAGTCCACGAACTGCTATTGCATCCCAGCACGTCGTCCTGCTATCAGTCGGTGATACTTCCCCCTCATCTCCTCATTGCACATTTGCAAGAGGCTGCAGAGCAGTCTCCGACCCGCTCCAAGCGGGCTGCACTTGATGCAAGGGGATGGGAAGGGAGGGGGAAGAGAAAAAACTCTGAAAAGGCTTTTTCCCAGTTAGATTCCCCCCCAACTCCCCCTCACTCGCGACAAAAGCACATTATGGGTGGGACCCAGGGACGTGCGCACATAAACATCAAAGGGGGCTACGGCCCCTGCCCTGTAAAAGTAACAACTGCCCTTTGCAGACCACGAATGCAGCATTTACTATTATGTCCACCCATGCTATGTTGGAGAATTGCTTTTCCCCCAAAGTCTTGTATTGTGCAAATTTGTTAATAGAAATAGGCTATAGGCCTATGTAGTTACAAGACTGCATCTCCACTAGCTATAAAAAGGGTTCTGGGCTGCACTCTGAAAATAGATAATCTACACGTTCTCCGCATTGTGAAACTTGTAGATCTACTATTTTTGCTATTTTGGTCCAAAAAGTGCCCCCCCCCCCATTTCAGCCCCTGCCCCTTTACAACTCCCTGCACATCCCTGGACGAAAGCACATTATGGGTGGGACCAAACGATTTAACCAAATGCTGAATTGAAAATGAAGTCAGTCGGTCGCCTCCTATTCAGCAGAGCAGCAGCAGCCCCCATGCAGTCCAGCATAGGGGAGGTGAGATGATGCATGCCACAGCATGAGAGAAATCCCAATGCCAAGTGTTGTTAAAGTGCTCATCCAGAATCAATGGCACACTCAGTGGACTGTGAAGGCTCC
The DNA here is from genome assembly GCA_039105355.1 of Benthosema pterotum. Lineage (NCBI taxonomy): Eukaryota > Metazoa > Chordata > Actinopteri > Myctophiformes > Myctophidae > Benthosema > Benthosema pterotum. Next base: position 40,416,552 of record CM076967.1, on the reverse strand, counting down.
ACAATAGCCTTAACCCTTTTTATGTCAGCCATGAGTCTCAACATTTTATTTTCAGTGGTAAACATTAGCAGGAGGTATTTGATTGTGGGGGGCGTGTGTAGACTGACAGCACATGGGAAAAGAAAAACATTTTAGGGCCTATAAGGATAAGGGTGCTACTGCTATTACACTTGAGCACTATAGAGAAAAGGCCACATGGTCGCAAAAATCAGTAGGGTTCGTTCTGGAGTCAGTTTAATGAGACGTGTGCAAAGTAGAGGTTAGCTTTGTTTTGGTCAGATAACTACAACCTGTCTCACTCTAACCTCCCACAGGGCAGCACACCGGGCCAAAACCCTTCATGCATCCCACTGGACCAGATGTACATTGTTTGTGCATTCAGTCAGTGGCATGCACAGGCATTTTGAGGGGCAGAGGCTCAAGCAAACAAAAATGCATGCAGTGCTTGGAACCGATTGCTGTCTTAATCGTCTGCAATATTTTTATATTTTGGTGCATAAATAATATTTTAAATGCTTTTAGCCCAGAATTGATCGATGTCACCATTGGCCACCAATGGCAGGTGCTTTAGCACCACTTGGTGTCTATCTGTTCTTGCCCCTTTGCGAACTGAAACAGGTCATCCGAAAAGGTCACCTCCCCCTGCCCCAGCTGAGCCTCAGGAGGAGAGCAAGTTCAGACAGAGAAGAAGGCCTATAGAGCTCAATTTTTTTTTTTTTTTACTATTTTGAAAAACCTTTTGGAATAGAATTCAACATGCCAATCTATTGACACATTGTGAGCTTGTAGACTGGCCATTTAAACTATTGAAAATGTTTTTTTAATAGTTTAAAAAGGCAAAGAAGTTAAGGGATAAGGGGTTTAGCGGTAACGAATATGGATCCCATAGAGTATTGTACAGAGTATATTAGTGCCGAGTAGATTTTCAATGACTATCTCCAGCCGTCGCTGTGAGAACTATAGCCCCTAAAAAGTTATGCGCACCCCTGGTTATGTGCCTTTTGAAAAGTATAGGCCACAAAAGTCATCAGGGCCATCAAAATCAGCATGATTCCTCTTCTGGGGACTAGCATGGAGACACACAGCTATAGTTCCATTGCAATCCATTCCATGGCAATGGGATCCTAATTCCATTGCTAGTGTTTCAGGAGATGTGTTTTCGGACCAGCGGTGGATGGACAGATGGATTGATGGAAGTAGATCACAGGCATAGGTCTATCTTGTTTTCTAACAAATACGTTTTGACTGTTTTCTGTATAGTCATTGACAATGTGATGGGGCAGAAAGTCACTGAGAAAGTCTGCAGAGAAGTGAATCGCCTACACCAGGGGTTTTCAACAGGTGGTCCGGGGACCACCAGTGGTCCCTGAGAGGATTCCAGGTGGTCCCCATGCTAAATGATGGGGAAGTTGGTTAACCTGGTGTAACTCTTTGAGAGCGTAAACATGAAACCAAATGGACCCTTGCCAGTTCTGGTATTGTGGACAAAAGCAAAAGGAAATCTTCAGTTTTGGGGTCTGTGAGGCCAAAATGTCATCAGATGGTGGTCCATGGCTCAAATTCTGAATAAATAGTAGGCCCTTGTATGAAAAAGATTGAAAACCACTGGCCTTGCACAGTATTGTGTTTTGCCTGCACATTATGCAAGGTCAGGGAGGCAAAACAAGAGCCGCTGGCAGATGCCATGCATGGAGACTGGTCTGGGATGAGCCGCAGAAATCCACGGAAAGTATGTGTGAAATCGGAGGGGCGAGGAGGAGGAGGAGGAAAAGTGAGGGTTAGGGTTAAGAAGTGTCATCATACACCAGGATGCCGGGATAATGGGACGGATTAGACTGTGTCATTTGGATTTCAGACCAATGCGTACGTGCAATCGGCTCTGTCACTCACCTTGAGCCGCAACAGGCTCCACCGCCATGACCACCACTGGACCGCCCACTGGATTTCAACACGGCTGTGCAGAAAAATGTGCACGAGCAACACTCAGCTCTGTCAGTAGCTGTGCACTAGGTGGTAACAGGAAGGCTCGGCCCAAATGATTCTTGGCCCTGTGTGTAGACAGAGTTGCACCGTCGCAAACTCCACTCCACCACGTTGATGATTTTTAGAACCTTTTTTTCTGAGAGTGTACAAATGTGAACACTCATATGTACACTCTAAGGAAAAAATAGAAATGTCCCTCTTTTTGTCCCTCTTGAGAGTTCCCGAGAGATCAGTTTTCTGACCCCTCAATGCCGCTTAGGTCCGAGTATTATTTGGGCCGAGCCTTCATGTATTCAACTAGGTCATGCAGGTAAAAGGACTCGTTATTGATCACAGTCGTGGCATGCACCCCTCTGAGGCCGGCCCCATCGCCAACAACACAATAACAACCATGTGAATGTTGACATGGCAACCCTGACACCAGCCAGACAAAGGAACACAGTAGCCCATTCCTGTTTTCAGTTAAGTTCAAGGTCAAAGGTTGCCAACGTGGTGTGAAAAATGCAACAGAGAGGTATGGTTGAGAGAGAGAGAGAGAGAGAGAGAGAGAGAGAGAGAGAGAGAGAGAGAGAGAGAGAGAGAGAGAGAGAGAGAGAGAGAGAGAGAGAGAGAGAGAGAGAGAGAGGCCTATACATTTCCAATGCGGCAGCGTCCAAATAGAAAAGCTATGAGTGACATTTCTGCTTATGGTTGTATGCAGGGCGGATAGAGGGGCTTTTGTGCCATGGCGTTAACACGCCCCTCACAGGAAGTGCTCCCTTTTGAGAGCTTTGAGTATAGAGGGCAGATATAGGTGGAGAAAGTCAGCTTTAAAGTCCCAGTCAAATGAAAAATAACTTTTCACAATTTTGTGCCACATCTGGGTTATTTTATAAGCATACCTGACAATGGATGTGTGATTTTACATTAAAAAGTTCATAAACACCTAATTTTAATTACTTCCTGAAAAGAAAAACGTGCTGCATGACGACGTGTCAACTGCCACATCAATAAATGGCAATAGAATTTAAGTTGTCCTGTTTTTATCCCATTTCTGAATCGTCCTCGAAACAGGTGGTGGTTTTGATTGCAGAACTAGTCCGGTATTAATCCCATTCAGTGACATCTAGACAATGTATTACTTGGTGTAAATTCAATCCGTCACGTTAAAACCTATCTGAAAACAACATTGAGATGAGCCATAAACGATCTTCTCGTAACAAACACACCATGTGTCTTGCTTGTAGCATAGCTATATACCGTCGCCTGAAGGGACACGATGCTCCGATTGGTTCGGAAACTTCACAGCCAGCGTTTCATGGGAGTCCATTTCACCGCAGCGCTAAAGGATTCTTTCATTTTGGCGTTTGAGTGTATTGGATGAGACCTCTGCCAGTAAATCAAGATGATGACGCTCTTCCAAGGGCCACAGTCAACTATTATCCCCCAGAACAACCAGCTGCACTTTTGTGACCCGCGCTCAAGTAGATCAAGGGGACACATTCAAATCTTTATTTTGGATGCTCCCGGTGATTTAAGATCGTCTTTCTTAATGTGAGAAAGGTGCGGGGGGAACGATTCGCGGCAGTGCCGAGTTACCTGATTTGTGTAGTCACAAATTTCGCAGACTACAAAGCCCATTTCTAATAACAGAGCCGTGAAACTCTATCTGTGTCAGCTGAGGTCGGAGAGCGCCTCCAAAACATTTTTTACGCCGTCCGTAGCAGCACACATTAAAGGGAGCCTGGTGCTTTTGGGCTGGCTGGACTAATAAACCAACTCAGAGGGCTCTAATGACCCACAGCTCACTTCCACATGCTTTATTTTGACAACCGAACGGTACTTTTAGCTAGGCTCCGTGCTAAACAGACCGCCATTGATAAGATAGGACTCTCGACCACTCTCTCTAACACGCACGCACACTGTTTTTGGAGAGTTGTTAAAGGACCACTTCACTGCTTTTCAATTCCAATATTCAAAGAACTGTTTTTTCCCTTGCATATTTGCAACGTTTTCAGGAATAGAAAGCGACTGTCAGCCTTTCTATTATTAGCTTGGATTCCCCATCGCTGATGTCACTGGTGGATGGGGTTACTGAACTGCCCACAGCCCTTATATGAGACACAGATTGTGTAGTGATAAATTGCAGTGTTTTATTCTGAACTGAAAAATAATTCAAAGATTTACGCCACATTATACACAATTATATCATTTGAAAAGTGGCAAAATGGTCCCCTTACAGGTCAAATGTAGTTCCACATACAGTACAGTACAGAACCCTTTCACACTCATGTCGTAATATTGATGAAAAGGCTGACTCTACAAACTTTCCAGGGATTAAAAACGGTAGCGGATATTAAAAAAAAGAAGCCGCTATCCTACTTTGAGAGTATGTGTGTGGCCTCACGTTTACTCTGACCACCTACAGGCATATATAATTCCTCCCTTCAATAACAACGTGGGAAAAAAACATTCCACATCACAGGCCTGTATGCACCTGAGACATCCACCAACTATGTTCCTAATGCCGATGAATAATATCTCCATTGAAAAATCGAATCTACTCCACGGCACGTGTATATAGGAAACAGCGTGGCTGCTCCCCTCGACTACATTAGCATGCTTGTTTGGACACCTGAGAATCTCTAGCCGCTGTGATGGATGAGCTCGTATACTTTCAGTAATCATAACTTCAGAAAGGACTTCATCATCCCTCTTTCAGGAAGACGGTGTATATCGAGCAGCCCCCAGGGCCACAAAAATGTGTGACTAAAAATAGGACGCCCTTTGGTCCTCACTTAACAGGGTTGTTTCACCGACCCTCCCTCTCACAAATACACTGATTTCATTATCCCCATGCGTTGCCATTGCCTGGACATTCATCAGCAGCACGGCACTGAAAACATGCAATCCAAGTGCTTGAGAAACAGCAGTCCATCTGCCCCCATTTCGCTCGGTGTTTCACGAAACGTCCTCCCTCCACATGGCGATCTGACCAGTGTCAAAACATCCAGCGCAGTTGAGGAGTTGGGGCTTGAAAACAGGATGCAAAACAAACATGATCTCAGTTCTGCACACAAAGCCCGGCCCTAGCATACACACAGCCTTTATCTGCTATCACAGTATAATAATGTGTACACACGCACCGTGACAGGCCAGTGTTTGGGGGGCGAACGTTTGCACAAGTGCGTAGGAGGCCGACGTGAAATCAGTTCCTTCACTTAGAAAAATCCACAAAACGTAACCAGCGTGTCTGAGGAAAGTACACAGTATACGAGGCCTGGTTGGTTGTACCATGTAAGCGAAAACCAACAATTCGTGTCGACGCTCGAGCTTGAGGTTACACTGTATGAGAGATCCGGCTGATGTGTCCTAGCTGGAATTAAATTGTTTATACAGGCCGAGAGCGAGACAAACAAAGTGAAACGTGACAGTAACTCCTGACAAGCCTCTTGTTTATAGAGAGGATTTGGACCGGGGGTGGTGTTTTCATTGAGCAGTGCGCCGCCAGGATTCAGGGCATGCGAGTGCAACCCGCCGATTCGCTTAAAATCCATGCGGGCCTTTTCAGTTGTCATTGTAGGCTAAAGTCCTAAACAACATTTTTTCACACATTTAAAATGTTTTGTAAAGTACCCAATCTTCAATGTAGCCTATATTCGACATACAACAAACTAAATTATATAGGGCTCATGTACAACTAAGATACCAATAACAACACAAACGCATCTTACTTCAAATGCAGCACATAAATTGCAATAATACACTGCAGAAGTTTTTAAATTAGCCATTTAGCAGACACTCTCTTAATCTTACAAAAAAAAACATTTCAATACATCATTTACCGGTACAATTTACTTTACAATGTAAGCACTAAAACATGACATCCCATATAACTGCTATCTACTGTAAGTCTACTTTAATATGCTATAATCTAAATGGCTGATACTGTTTGATACTGCAAGTGCTGTGGGCTGACATGTACTGCAAGTGCTATGGGCTGAGATGGAGCCTATAAGCATTTGAAGTCCTGCATCCCTTTTATGCCCATAAATATGCAGTTCTCTGTCACGCCTGGCCTGACCAAATACAGTATGTTGCCTGCCAGTTTGTGGAGTCCTGAGTCAGGCTTGACCTAGCCTGGAACATTAATAGCCACGGTGGCCTAGAAGTGGGAGTCAACCACTTGGGGTGGTGGGCGTAGCTCCAAATGATGTGACGGAGCACAGCAGTGGAAGGGCGGTAGGGGGAGGGGCCGGGGCTGACGACACGTTGGTGAGATCAAATCAGATCAGCTCGATCTGCCGTCCAGGCTGGGACGGTCCCCACCCCGCCCCCCAGGCAAAATCAATTCAGGTTAGGCCAGGCTGTAGGCTTGCCCAAATTGTGTAACACACAGACTAACACGTTCTGTCTGGCTTTTCACAGTAAGGGCTCACTGCAAATACAGTACCACATGTGGTTAATGCCACACTCACGTCAGGTTCAACATAACCCATAACAATCTATCATGCATACAAAGCGTGCTATACAAAGCCTCCGCGGGTGTACGCATTCCTTCATACACGCCTATGTGCACTCTCTCACCCCCACACACAAACATCAATACACATCAGGAGGATTTAACAGATTGGACTGGATGTGCAGAGAATGAAAAGACAAGGGGGGAAAGAGAAAGAGTGAGATATATTCCATGGGGGGTCAGAAAGGTTACATAAACACACCGTGACCAGGTTAACCCACCAGTCATCACGCCTAGCTCCTTTCTGGAGAGAAGAAAGAGGATTTTGTTGGAAGAGAAAGAAAGATGACGCCTCATTGGCCCGTTGGCGGCTTGACGTTTTTGGCGTTTACCGAGAAGAAGTTCCCACTTGCTCCTCTTCTGTCTTGTCTTCGTTCTCACGCGCCACGTGACCGTTGTAAGGGTTGCGTTTGGGGAGCCTTGACCCGAGAGCTACAGCCAGCTATTTCAACAGTCATGGAGTTGGAGTTCACAATGATATGCCTTGCGCTGTGGTTAAAAACAACATACGCCCACACACGCACGCGCAATTGGAGGGGACTCTAAGGCAGTGGTTTTAAACCAGTGGTCCGGGGACCACCAGTGGTCCTTGGTTCCAGCTGGTCCCCATTATAATGTTGGTTAACCAGATGTAACTCTTTGAGAGCGTATAAACAATCTCAAGAGTTCAAATATCCGTCATCTGAATTAGCCCACGTCTACACAGCATGTACAAAAATGGTCATTATTTTGTTTGCCTGTTTGCAGCCCGTTATTGTGGACAAAGGCAAAAAATGTTTTGGGTCTGTGGGGCTAACATGTCCTCAAAAGGTTGGTCCGTGACTCAAATGCTGAATAAATTTGGCCCCTGGTATCAAAATGGTTGAAAACCAGCTGTTCTAAGAGAAAGTTATGTTGATAAATCTGTTCATATCTTACAGGCTCAAGACATGCTTCCTTGTGGGGCTCCCTTGCCTTTCATACTAGCCTTTCACAATCTCTTGTTTGCCCGTCAAATCGGCTTTCTCTCGCAGAGTTCGACAGTAAAAAATCTCCAGCTAACATTTTAACTTTTTTTCTCCCCCATGTCCCAAAAATATCCCTGCATGCACTCCAAAACAGTGGGTCATTCTGAATGGTGATTAATGAAAGGGCCCCATTGATCGGGAGGGCTGCCTGAAGGTCATGTATGCATGCACTCACACTGGAGTGGTTGTAACCAAGAGAGAGAAATCAAGCGAAAGAAAGCAGAAAAGGGGCTGAGAGGGCAGCAGTTGTATGGCAGGAGACCTGGAAGTGCACAACATCCCCTGTGGACCTTAAACCTTTCATAGGCTGCTGTACTGCAAGGTACTCAACCTTACTAACCCCCACATGCTTTCGCTGTGCAATTCTGTCGCCAGTTGGGAGAAAATGGCGTGGTGGTTCAGTATTTTCTCAAACACACCTTTGATTTGTGTCAGTTATGAATAGCTTATATTTAACAACAGATTGTGTGTTTGGATGCAGGTGTATTTTTTTCCCTGCTCACCATCATGGAGACTGCATAGGGTTCAATTCTGCCATACATGCCTCATGGTCCCCGGCCACTCCAAATAACACAACTGACGTCATTTGTTTTATTTTGAAATTTCAATAGAGGGTGGGTGGGAATGTCAGGGGTAGGGCATTCCAGGCAAGGGCACTTGCCTGGTTCTATCCCTAAATCACCACCTTAAATTGTTTTCCCTGGGGATCCAGATCTGGTGACACGGCCTATGGGCTGTTAGTATTAGTGGAAAATCCAACTACAGCAGATGATTGCTACAGAAGACTGCCGTTTTGACAACGCCCAGCATAAACTGCTGTGGTGTGGAGGGCTTTCAGACTGAATAATGAAGTGAAACGAAATGATGATTCAAACTGAGTGTCAGGCAAGCACTAGCCTACTCTTCAATATGTAAGAAGAAAACAAGACAATGTCAGGAATTTGTGGAATGCCAAACAATTAAGTATACCTGTGAGAAAGGTTGCTAAAGTGTACATTACATGTATACACTTTATCAACTACTAGGCCTACAGAATGAGTCCTTAAGATTGAGTGGTTTCACACCAGAAAGTTGAGGAATTATAGCCTGACCTGAATTGTCATTTTGTTTCACTTTGTTTCACTTCATTATTCAGACTGAAGTCCCTCTCCACCACAGCACTTTCTGTGATGGGCGTTACCAACCGGCAGTCTTCACGGTGATTGGTTCATACGAACCCATATTGGGAATGGCAAAGCAGACAACATTGTTGTCATTAATGTGGCTAATGTGCTAGCCCGGTTGCTGACCAAACAAACACAGCTGACGAGTAGGCTATTACACACATTGAAGTGTGACAACACTTGTTTCACATAACAATTTGACGTTTGCATCTTCAAAGAACCGCTCGGTCGACCCTGACTAACCCACAGGGCGTAGCTCTCACATTCGGAACCCTTCGACAAGTCTCTCGACACCCAGCGCACTTGGCACTTCATATACACCCACAAAACCGCTAACCCGCTCTCACATTTCTGCTCGTTTCGTTGCCCTGCACCACAGGCGTTCTCACCCACACCAGGGAACCTCCTGATGTGGACGCCAGCCTGTTAAAACTGACTAGAGTCATTTCCTCAGACAGAAGGTGTTGGAACAGACCCATTCCATACATACATACAGACATACAACCCTATATTCTACTGCTTATTTTTCCATTGTATGAACTCTCTGCTGCAGTTTACGTTGGTGTGTGCCACGCCAGCCATAGGCGATTTTAGGCTGGGGGGGGGTTTAGACTGTAATCAAATGGACCCTTATAGATCTGTAACTCTCGAGTTTAAACATCTGAATTATATAATTTTCAAGAATCTACACAATTAGAACATGTAGAAGAATTGTTACTTTAACCAATGTTTTTCCAGTTCATCGGTCCTAAATTGTGGGACAAAACTTTAAAATCCTTAGTTTTGTTTCCGAGAGACTAAACTCAAAAATCTCCGTGGTCCGCCGTGGCTAAAATGCAGAATAAATATTGGGCCCTGGTGTGAAAATAGTTGAAAACCACCGCTAAGCAACTAAATATGATGTGTGATCAATTTACACGTTTTGGAACATACAGTAGCCAATCAGCAGGCCTGTTTCATGTCAATGTCAGTGAGGTAATGTTAGAAGTATTCATTACAAAGCATGAATGGAATGAAAAATATACATTTGTGTAAATGAGTATGAAGTTACATGACAAAAACGTTTTTGCCACCTGCCTAAAATCGCCAATGACGACAGCCAAAAGGTATGATTGGCACACCTTCATTCCTGGGGGTTAGTCTGGCTGTAATCTCACTTAATGCCTGTGTTTGCAAATCCCTTACTATCAACTAACATGGGAGGAAGCCAGGTGCGCTGTGATGTGTGAATGGACACGGAGGATGAATGGAGTGTCTGGGAATTATAGAGCCTTCCTTTGTCATCTGATTTTCCTTCTTTGCTTCCCCGTCGTCTTCCTGACCTGACCACAAAGAAAAACTGCACGAGCCAATAAAAGAGCTGCAGCTGTACATCTCTGTATGTATACGGTATATGGCAGGGATTAGGGCATTTTAGATTGTATGTTATGGCAGGCGCCTCAATTTGTGGGCCTGTGAGTCAGGAGAGTGTCTGTTATTTCAAGAGATGATGTCTAGCTGACATCTGGTCCAGCAGCATTCGGAGACAGCCAGGTGATTGAGGTTGTGTATGTGAGAGAAAGCACGTACGCAACGCATGCATGCAGTGACACACACACACACACACACACACACACACACACACACACACACACACACACACACACACACACACACACACACACACACACACACACACACACACACACACACACACACACACACACTAACCCTTGGTCAACATCCAAGGAGCCGATGTCCTATGATACCCATAATCCTCGTCAATCTCTCGAGATCATTGACTGTTGACCTTGACCTGCCTGTGTCATCACTCTGTGAAGCAACTTTCTGTTTCTAAATGAACCTGCCTGTCTGCCTTTGTTTTCTGGAGCAATAGGCTGCCTGAAAAGATTTACGGCTTTAGGGCTTTGTGTGTATTGGATGAAGAGATCGAGGCTCCTGGGGACTTTATCTCTTTATGTGCCTCTCTGTGTCAAACGTTAGTGCTGCTTAGATACTGTATGTTCTGTACATGAGGTATGTATGTCATTACACAGTGCATGAATACAGACAAAGATACACTCTACACAGTAGGTACGTAAGCCTGGCCCCAGCCCCTGAATTGCCCCCTGAATTTAAAAAAATGTATTATGTATTATGAATAAATGATGTGAAGTGAAACTTCAGTTGGGGTTTGGCTACACAGTAACAGCACACAACAGTCACAAATAACGGTGATTTCACTAGTGACAGACCACACATTCAACCATACATCGTTAAACGTTTATTTAGAAAAGAAGGGGTGGATTGAAAGGCATGATAGAAATAGAAATTAAATGAACATGAGTGATATGGAGGGATGAGGATGAAGGGGTGAGGGAGGGGGTGAGGATGAAGGGAATGAGGGGGTGAGGATGAAGGGAATGAGGGAAGGATGGAGGGCGGAGCCCTGGTAGGGATGGGGGTGAAGGGGAAAGGGGTGTGGTCTTGATGGTAGATGGTTCAGGCTCCAATGGGGGTATTGGACCCTGAGTATCTGGCCTGGGGTCCGAAGAGCGAAGCGTCCGTCTTGGTCGACGTCGGAGACGGCACGGTCCGTCTTGGTTGACATCAGAGACGGCACGGTCCGTCTTCATTGACGTCAGAGACGGCACAGTCCGTCTTGCTTGACGTCAGAGACGGCACAGTCCGTCTTGATTGACGTCAGAGACGGCACAGTCCGTCTTGCTTGACGTCAGAGACGGCACAGTCCGTCTTGATTGACGTCAGAGACGGCACGCGACGTCAGAGACGGCACACTCCGTCAGTTCCAGACCCCCATGTGGAACCTGAGAAGAAGAATAGTTTTAGTTTGATCGATTAAGCGAGGTGTGAAGGAGACAGAGTAAGAAGTTAACATGGAAAAGGGGAGGGTGGGAGGGATACGAAGAACAAAGCACGAATGATAGGTAGACAAGGCAGGTAAATATACGTAGACAAAAGGGAGGAGTTTGGGCGGAGCATTAGCGGTTACCATGGTAGTTAAGTCAAGGGGAGGTGCTTGATCAGGTTACCGTGGTGATCAGGGTATGTTACAGAAGTAAACCAAGAATGGCGTACAAGATATGATAGAGAGAGACAGGGTAATAACTATTAACAATTATTCTTTGAAGTGTGGTCTTCCTCCTGAACATACGTTGTACCAACTCCATTTAAAAAATAATGACAAGTGTAAATCACTGAATTGAATTTAACAGGTGAGCTGAGAGCATTAAAATGGTACAGAAGGTTATTACAGTACATCTTTAGAGGTTGGTTTCCCTGCCCTACCACTGAGCTGTGTAGGACACCTATCACACACACACACACACACACACACACACACACACACACACACACACACACACACACACACACACACACACACACACACACACACACACACACACACACACACACACACTTACATTACATTACATTATTGCCAGATGTGTACAACTTCCTGCCAGTTTCTTTTTTTTGCAGCACCGTGATAATTTCTTTCCTTTCCTTGATACCAAACATGACGATCTGAGTGGGCGGCTTAAAGGTGGTTCCCAAATCCTCCCTGCCTGCATGCATACCGTATACCACACTCCTTCCTCCCTCCCTCCCTGCTGGCACACTGCCCAAACCTCAGAAGTAACTTCCATCTGCTGGCGGCCTCGCCAGAGACAGCAGATGTTTGACGTCTCGATAAGCCCCTCGCATCCAGACGGTGTGCAGTCCGGTGGGCACTGAGTTATCTGCTGCTATTTCAGGAAGGGATTCTTTGGCTGGAAGCTGTAGTTGATATCAAGCTGAAGGAAGTATGTGCAGGAGATTGACCCCCTTGTAATCGAGCCGTCACTCAGGACAGATCCAACAATCCTGTTGGCATTCAAAGCCTGCGGAAAGGAGCTAATATACTGTAGGTCTGGTATTTTATCAAATCTATGCCTCAGGGATCTAGGCATGGGCATGGGGGGGGGGGGGGGGGGGGGGTGCAATGCCCAATGCCCCCCTAAATGTCCAGACTGCCCCACTAAACATGATGGCATGCAAGTAACCCAAATTTCAAAGATATTTCAAATTAAAGTGCTTATATTTAAAAATGATTTGAAACACCACTACTGCTACTAACTCACTACAATTGTGGCACCACTAAATTTCATCAGCATTTCATCATTAAAAAGACCAGACCTTTGCTGCATGCCTGTTGCAACTTCAGACTACAGGGGTAAACGTTTAAATCGGAGTCTGCATGCTCAGCCCACATACCCTATGGGGTATAGATAAGGCAGCCCCCACAGAAAACGTGCAGTAGTTATACTGACTCCCCCTGGCCAGCCGGGGAACTTGATGGATGGGAAAGGAACTAGTTCCATACACTACGTCCTACAGGGAAAACTCCTCCCTGTGAGTCAGGTGATAACAGCGGCCTGTATGCCCACGATTAGGCAACTGGCATCGGGTGAAAAATGGGTTACAAAATCAATCATTAAAATACATGATCTATTGAGATTTCGTGACTTTGTTGCAGAGCTTCTTTTAAGAATTTTCTCCTCAAGCTTCTTCTATGAAGCAGCAGTAAAGTTTGCCATTTGGCAATGAATGACAACTCCACTTCACACAGGTGTTTTTTTTATTGATTGCGAAAGGAAAAAGCATGTTAGCAATAGTTCCAGGAAGTGAGATAACAGTAATAGCTAAAAGTCAATGAGGCCAATACTAAACTGAAATGAGAAACTTTGATTTCTGAAGGAGGAAAGTTTGGCCTAGCTAGTAACATTTCTGAAGATTAGAGTCAGAGCTTTTAAAAAGAGAAGCCTGCTGTTGCCTCCTAACTTGAAGATTGAGTGACAAACATATGTTTTTCCTTTTTTAAGCAATGCCTTTTTTGCTGACTTTATGGATTACTGGATTTTGGGGAAAATATCGACAATTTTAAAACCTAATGGAGACATTGGAAACATTTAATGGAACTTGCAGGACTGTTTGATTCAAGTTTATATGTGAAGGCCGCAGTGCGGAATCTGGGCCAAGAGGTCACATCAGCAACCACATTCTGATTCCTAATTAAAACTAAGATGACTTTACAGTGACTTTACAGATGACTTACAGTAATATTCCACAATTCCGCAAAGTAGCAAACACCCCAGCTAAGGCATAGGTTTGTAAACATGAGTGGATAATTACAGATTGGAGATCCAACATAGTTCTATTGCATTGTAATGTCTTGTATTCTAAAACCTTTGGGAAAACAATCAACATTGTAGCCTTAGTGTGTGCAGCTCAGAGTCATTTCTGCATGGTCTGACCAGTAGTAATTGCTGTCTATACTTTGCAACGGGACTCTTGTCAGTCCCTGCCATGGACGCAGGCCACACATGCAGTAGAAAAGGTCTGCGGTGTTGACTTGCAGCCAACGGCAGAGGCAGTCTGCCAACGGAGTCTGCAGTCACAGTGATTCAGCAGAAGACCCTGCTATCTGGAGGTCTGCTTTGTGATACAGCAGGCAACTGACAGACTATACAGTACAACCAGGCAGGCTAAAGTGACAGATAATGGATATCATTTTGACGCTGTGCCTTTTGTTGACTATATCTTTCTCATTCTCTTTATCCCTCTGTGTCTGTTTCTCACTCTCTCTCCCTCCATATTTATTCGTCTATATATCTCCTCCCTCTCTGCAATTTGGCAGATTTTGAGAGTTCCAGGTGGCCCCCAGCTAAATGACGGAAAGTTGGTTAACTAGGCCTAACTCTTTGAGAGTGTGAAAATGAAACCAAATGCACCCTTGCTGGTCCATTTGTTTTCATTTTAAGATTTAATGGTCATTTTGATCTGGTATGTTTGCCTGTTTAGTGTCCGAAATCCAATCTATGGTATTGTGGACAAAAGCAGAAGAAAATCTTTCCTTTGGATCTATGGAGTGAAAAATGTCCTCAAATGTTGGTCCTCAAATGCGGAATAAATAGTTGGCCCTGGGATCAAACAGGTTTAAAACCACTGATCTAGCAGAGGCTCTTATAGATAGTTAAGAGATAATTAAATGTAAGGTCAGTGTAACCAACAACAGGTATAACAAACAGACGTGCAAAGAGACGTACAGTATAATCTCTATGACACAGACACACACTGATATAGCAGCCCTTCACACAATAACCCTATCTGTTTCTTTAACACATTAGCAGTAAGACTACTGCGGCTGCCTGCTAGGTCTATACATTATGTGCTTCTACTGCGTGCACGCAAAGGATAATCTTCTTAAACATTTGTGCACATGGAGGAGGAGGAATCCCTTATGGTGTCTCCAAGGAAGAAAATGCCATTAAGCTTGATTGCACAAGCATAAGGAGCAGTGATTTATTGATGTGGATATAACCAACACATGGGGAACTTGTAAAGTAATAAATAAGTAGGCTGAGGGTGAGGGAATTACCCAGAATAATCTGTACTGTATGGACTGGAGGGACTTGAGTAGTCTACTTGAGACCCCCCCTCCTCCCCAATGTCAGGATATTTCTGACTCCCAGTTACCCAGTATTGCATAAGTCTGCTATAAACGTGTGAGGCTTATTTGACCTGGTTACCTTAAACAAATATCCTCCCCCACTCATGACGCAGCATGTAGTGTGCCAAAGGTGTGCCGGACATGAAGTTCAATGTTCAAAGAAATTGCACGTGTCGTAAAAAATGCAGCAGTTTATAATCGTCCTCCTTTGTATTATAAAACGTGTCCACTGTCTATTGCGCTGTGAACTATTATATTCCTACCCTGCTGTTGCAAGCTTATGACACTGTCAATGAATGTTGCATAACTCATTGACTGCACGATGAGTAGTAGTACACTTATAGTCAGTGATGAACTTTAACGCAATAAAAGCAATTTCCTTATGTGAAAATGTAACAAAATACACAAATTCAAAATACACTATTGAATGGTACATATTGAAAAGGATATATACAGTGATATATATCCTGATAGCCTATATACAGTGTGTGTGTGTGTGTGTGTGTGTGTGTGTGTGTGTGTGTGTGTGTGTGTGTGTGTGTGTGTGTGTGTGTGTGTGTGTGTGTAATATATATATAACATAACTAACAAATGTGTTTAAATTCAATCGCCTACATTACAAGTGAATGTTAAGAAATATATTACTATTACTAATAGCATCCAGTAACTTGAACTCATGAATACTGTATACTTTAATGAATTGGTAAAGTAAATTGTACGTATAATGCCTTTATGTGTACTTTGTCAGCATTATTACACTAGTATCGCTGCACTACTATCTCTCAGGCGCGTCTCCTCGTGTTCCGGGTTCCTTCCTTCCTGCGGTGTCAGAAGACAACATTATCACACGCTCCCTCTCGCTTCTCCACTGTCTCGAGTCTCCAATCGGTGTGGACGGCAGAGTGCGTTCGATATCTGTCGCCTGGGCAGCACCCCGGCGGTCATTGACACTAGCTTGTTGTAACAACAGGCTCTACGAGGCAGAGGAGCGAGCGAGCGAGCGAGCGAGCGGCGGCATCATCCTTCACTTGGCACTTGTTGCTAGTTCACAAACATGCACAACAACAACGTACGCGTACGTAAAGTTTACAGTACTACTACTACTTATACCGTCGCTGACCGCAACAGCATGGCACACGGCACAGTGCGACGGGAGTCGGTGGAGACCGAGATGCACAAGTCCGAGGACGAGAGCAAAACCTTCGTTTACACCAAGAAGAGGGGCTATGACGTGACGCGCAACCCCCACCTGAACAAGGTAAAAAAAACCAAACGAACGTCGTGTGTACTTGTCGTAGCAGCATGGCCATGTTGTGTTGCTAATTCGTTGTGACATCTTTACTAAACGTTCGACACCCAGCTAGCGCCGGGGGGTGGGGGTTATTATCGCACTGTTAGTCAGCAGGGTTCAGCTTTAGAGTGGGGCTATATTTAGATTTAAAGGGATCCAAACGTGCCAGAGTAGAGTATGGAAGTAACAACTTTCTCGGGAGTTGTTCTCCGTGTTGCGCTCTCTCTGCTAGTCCTGCTGTAGTGTACAGTATGTCCTCTGCAACCACTGTGTGATCTGCTTTCAGTGAGAGGAGCAGCAACAAGCTGCACGCCCCCATTCCAAACCCTCCACACGGACGGTGATTCAGTTAAATGGGGGATTACACCCATTTGCAACATTTGACTATGTCACTAATCAGGGCCGGATCTAGGGGGGGGGGGGGGGGCATGCCCCCCTTAATGCCCAGACTGCCCACCAAACATGATGGCATGCAAAACCAGATATTTCAAATTAAAGTGCTTCTTATACTAATTGTTTTGAAACACTACTAGTCAGACTTTTAGCCTGTTGCAACTTCAACAACTGATGTTTTTATTGATGCTTACTTGCATAATATACTGTAAGTCCTGTACAAAATATAAATCTTGTGGGGTCACAGAAGTAAAGAATTAAAAAGAAAATGGTATAGGGGTGGCTCAAGCCATTTTCAGACTCGTGTAGGGTTCATTTGGTTCCATTTATGTCCCGAGAAATCTTGAAAATGGGTGAAATTCCCTTTGGAAAGTATTAGTTAACAAACATTGTGTAAAGTACAATCAAATCAAATGGGCATTTCCTGCTTGTATTTAATAGGCTTTTCCGGGGATTATACCTAAGACTTGTTATATTCACACACTTTCACTCCACTTTCACTTCCGATCCATATCGTTCAGCAGCAGCAGTTTCCTTCCTTCCCCATTCATTCATCCACATGCCGGTTTCCCTGAGTCAGCAGAGAGAAACGCATAGTGTTATCTTGTTAAAGTAGTGTAGAATAATGCCGGCGTTTGCTCAACGCCGTGCTGTTTCAGTAGAATGCATATTATGTAGGTAATTTCGACGTTTTTCCTCCCTCACTTTTTCAGCAGAGCAAATGCAAACCTAGTGTCACTGCCACTGGCATAGCATGTGGTGAGAGTGGTTATCCTATGTCTATTTGCCTTTAGTTTTCCAGTGTATTCTCCTTGTTTTAGCCAAATGGAATGGGGCCCCTGGCTACAGGTCTTTCTGGTCCAGGTCTAGGCTGCTGTCCATGGTGCTGACTGGCCAATAAATAACAGCTGTACAGGTCACTCACGGGTCAAGTTTGCCTGTGTAACAGGTTAATATGTGATAACGGTGCTTTCAGGTGATGGCGGCGGGTTTCTCTGACCCTGGAATATGTCACAACTGCAGCAAATTAATCCTTTGGTTCAGCGGTTTTCAACCTTATGGGCCCACTATTTATTCAGAATTTGAGCCACGGACCACCAATTGATGACATTTTAGCCCCACAGACCCCAAAACTAAAGATTTCTTTTGCTGGATTTGTGAAACAAAACAGTCAAACAGTCTTGAGAGCTTGCGGGTCCGTTTGTTTTCATATTTACGCTCTCAGAGAGTTACATCTGGTTAACCAACCTTCAATCATTTAGCTGGGGACCACCTGAAACCCTCTCAAGGACCACTTGTGGTCCCCGGCAAATGAATCCTTTGGTTTGAATTTGAAAGAGATTATCGAAGGTGGTTAATTTGCGGTCTGTCTGCCTTATCATGTACTGTTTAGCATGTCAGTGTCACTGTCTATATCCTGAGGCAGACTGTATTTGGATTTCCGCTGTACCAGTGCAGTGTCTGTTTTAAGTCAGCTAACTCGCATGGCCGTGGCGTGTCTGTCTTTTGTGATTGGCTGAACGGTGATAACATCAAAAGTTGGCCAATTTTGTGTTGCATCCTGAAATTTCAACTTTCCTAACTTGATTATCTGACCTAATAACTTCCTGGTGGTGAACTTGTATACACTGTAACTGTAGGCCAGATGGTTCGATAGATAGAGAATTTTCCAAGAATGGCTGTTTGCACTGCAACTAAGGCCGGTTTTACACTGGCAGGCGAATCTACAATTTACAATTTACAATTTAGGCATTTAGCAGACGCTCTTAATCCAGAGCGACTTACAATGGTGAAAAGTTTACAATTTAATCTGGATTTACAATACATTTTACAACATACAATGAAGCGCTAAAAACATTGTAATACATTAGGCAACCTATATAAGTCATTGCAGCAAGTACTGTGGGTTGGTATATAATACAAGTGCTATGGGTTGAGATGGAGTCTGAAGAGGTGTGTCTTAAGACTGCGGCGGAAGATAGGTAGTGAGTCTGAGGTCCTGATTGCAGGGGGAAGTTCATTCCATAGTTTTGGGGCCAGGAGGGAGAAGAGCTTGGGGCGCGTGGAGCGTTGTCCAGGCGTTTTTAGTGGGGCTACTGCCAGCTTCCCAGTGTCGGCTGATCGGAGTGCGCGGGAGGGCTTGTAGGGTTTTATGAGGCCACTGAGGTAAGGTGCAGTCAAACCTTTGGTTGCTTTGAATCTAGACTGAATCACATCTGTGTCACTTCAAGATAGAACTCTGATTGGCCTAACAGGTCACATGACTCATTTTAACGAATCAGATTCCAAGCTCAATGTGTCTCAGATCTGATTCAGGTTGGATTTGTCTGGCAGTGTAAAACAGGCCTAAGAAAGGTAGGCAAGCCGCCAAAAAAACACACCTTTTATGTTCTGAGGCAGTATACTCTCCACGCAAGGCAAACCCCATAACGACTGTACCTTTCTGTTCTCAGAGAGAAATTGACACTTTGACACTGAATGATCACGCCATGCATCCACCCATCCATAGGGACAGGAATGTCATTGGCTGATGCTTTTTAGGTTAAATATACAGCTGTGCTCATTTGATAAAGGCTGACGTTTACCACACAGTGGCTGCTAATCAGCTAACCCACCCTCAGCTGATAAGTCAGTTGAAGGCTAGTCCAGGGGCGGATCTAGGCATGGGCATGGGGGGGCAATGCCCCCCTAAATGCCCAGTCTGCCCCACCAAACACGATGCCATGCAAAACAACCCAAGATATTTCAAATTAAAGTGCTTATATTTAAAATGATTTGACACACTACTACTGCTACTAACTAACTACAGCTGTGTCACTACTAAACCAACAGCATTTCATCATTGAAAACAGAAAACTCTCTGAGTCAGACCTTTAGCATTATGCATGCTGCATGTCTGTTGCAACTTCAACAACAACTGATGTTATTATTGATGCTTTACTTGTAACCCTCCAACATGTTCTCTTGCCCCCCCCATGTTACATCCGCCCCTGGGCTAGTCCAGGATCGCTACTGTTTCCACAGAGCCCTATGTGTTCATCAGGTCATTGACTCCAGGGGACACCATCACCTGATGTGTGCACAGTTTGCACATGCATGCCTGTCACATTTAGGCTATTACCCAATGGTGATTATTACACAAAAGAGGTTATTTTTGTGTAATCATCATAATCGTTTCCATGTTTCTCTATTCTTTAAAATGTTACAAAATGTGTCTAATTATGTAGGTTATTTTTTATGTCTCCTCTGTGCAACAAATCCTAAATTTGTCTTCACTACCTGTTTGATTTTCTATATATGATTTTGCCAATACTGTATGGAGATCTCTGTATATTTGATTAAGCCCTTTTGTGGCCATTAGGGGTGGACAGAGTTTCCCATTAGTACATCTTAACTCAATGGGGAAAATTGAATGCACTATTAATTTAATGATTAATTAACAATTGGGTAATTTGGAAAAAAAGGCTTTGTTAGTCTCTTCCTAATATTATGGTTAATGACTGTGTGAAAAGTCAGAGTGATTGCAGTCAGTGAGTAGTTATGGCTGTTTCAGACATTTAGACATTCATTTATTCAGAAATGATCCTAATTGTAGTATGTATATGCTTCAGCGTTCAACAACAACACCACAATTGTTAATTGTTAGCATTTGTGTGATTTCACATCGTAATCGTAGCAGTCATAAAGAGTTGAGTTGCTGCATTGCATTCAATCCCTCTCTACATTCTCATGTTTGCTGCTATTGTGTGTGTTTTTAGGTCAGGCCTTTGTCCCGCAGATATTTTCCCTTCTATTTTGTATTTTAGAAAAGAGAATATCAGAGATAGAGATCACACGATAGCTTTATAGTGGAGAATTAGGACACTAGCTTGTTCTAACGACAGGCTCTGAGTCACCAAACGAGTGAGCGGTGCATCGTCCTCCACTTGCCACTTGTTGCTAGTACACAAACAGTTGCACAACAACGCGTATGTACAGTTTACAGTACTACTACTTATATTTATACCTTCACTGACCGCAACAACATGGTACACGGCACAGTGCTACGGGAGTCGGTGGAGACCGAGATGCACAATTCTGAGGTTGAGAGTAAAACCTTTGTTTACACCAAGAAGAGGGGCTATGACGTGATGCGCAACCCCCTCCTGAACAAGGTAAAAAACGAAACGATCGCTGTCTGTGGTATCGCGTTGCTAATTCGTTTTGACATCTTTACTAAATGACACAGCTAGTGCTGGGGGTTATTATCACACTGTTAGTCAGCAGGGTTCAGCTTTAGAGTGGGAATCCAGCCTAAGCGATAGTTCATACATGGAGGGCAGAAGGTTTATGTTATTATTGTCCTTATTCTCAGTCAGAAATTCATTCTGTTTCTTTAAATCAGCAGTCTCTCTCCATGTCAACTCCCCTCTGTCTTATTGGCTGTCAGCTAAATCACTCACGCCCACATTCAGTCTGGTGTCTGACTGTCACAAGTCTGTCCAGTCTTCCTGCTAGCTGACTCCATGTCCCTGTTCAGATTCGGCGTTCAAATGAGTGAATGATTATGTGATGATCATGATTTATGGATTGTTGTGGTGTGGTGTCTAGTTCTGTTATGGCTCTCTGTGATCTGCGCTTTGCAGATGCTGCATTCAAATCCAGGAATCTAAGAGAAATAAGACATTTAACTAACATAATTGTCTAATCCTGCTTTGAGACAGTGACCTTTTGACTCCCCTCCTCTGACTGAGAGGCCGACTGTGTGTGATATGGGTCAACCCTGGAGCCTCTCTGCACTTTTAGCTCTTAGACCACGCCCCGTAAATTGTTTGTTTATATCGCAATTTACACCTCTGGGGACCTGAATGGCACCTCTGTACAAGAGGGCCATTCAATGCATTTCTTACATTACTTGACCCAAATTCATGTTGAAGCACGACTGGCCCCTACCACTTACGAAGTTACGCATTGTTTTGTCTACTCTGGTAAAATCCAATTAGTAACTGGACCTTCAACCAGGCATCGGGGGGACCCTCGGTGGGCGCACGTTTGAATTCGACATTGTGTGATGGTTGGTGGCATGATATCAACATCTTTTTTTGTTTGTGAGCAGTGTGAATAGTGAACGTTATGAGAGCCACAGGTTCTTTTATGTTTTATGATGAGGTTTTTCGCTCCACTTTTCATGTTACTTCCTAACGAGTCACAGGCAGAGAGCGCGTGTTATTGCTTTGTTTTGGAGACTGAAGCTTAATGAGTCTAATTAAGTACGCGCAGGAACCCACGTTAAGGAAATCTTTAGCGGCTAGCATCTGCTTTTAAAAACCCGAGGCTCCTGGACTACATCATTTATCTGTACAAAATCTGGAATAAAACATGGCATCATCATGTCATGTCAAGTCAAATGTAGCAATGACTTAAAATCTTCCTTTGTCCTAAAAAAAAATCTAAGACATTCTTCTCTAATTGCAACTCAGTAACAAACTAGTGGTGCGCAGGAAGGAACGGTGTTTGTTTCCCATATATGGAGTTCTAAGTCATGGCTAAATATGGAGTGTGTAACATACACACAGGCCTGTGAATCCACAGACATCTTTGCCTGGCTTACATAGTAATCTCGCTCAAGCATTTGCAATAAACAGAATATTTTCCATGTTACGCCAAAGTTAATTCAGAGGCCACAATGTCCCTGTTATTCTAAAATGACCCTACTTTACAGTATATTTTGAGGGGACGAGTGGCAAACCACAAATATTTGCAAATAGAGTGCCGCAGCAAGGCACGTAGTACCCCCACATCGCTGAGGTCATCCTGGCTCTGTGATTGGTTGTGAAGGAATCAACCTGATACCTTCACCACGCTCTTTGGGTCAGAAGAAGAAGCCGCCGCCCCTCGAACGAACAGGTTAGAGCAACAGCCGTCGACGGCGGGGTGGGGGGTTAGAAAAGGTTTTTTATGCGGTGAGGTGAACACTCCACTGTCAACCTCGCACGTGAACTCCACGGCAAGGAAATTAGAGGAGAAGGTAAGGAAATGACTCCTGAAAAGCATGTGTTTTCTGCTGCCAGGGCACAGGCGGTCTTCTGTGGCTACCTCTCCACCACCATGCAGGGGCACATTGTTGTTGCCCTCCGTCTTGAGTTCAGCGTGCCCCCGGGCCCCGGCCCGCGTGTTTACATCCCTCACCTGGCTGGGCCCACTTCTTGCCCCCCCACCACCCCACCTAAAACGGGGAGGGGGCGGTCGGTTCACAGCACAACCTGCTAATTGATGGCGAGGGACACGCCGCTGAAAGCGGCCTGTCCTCACATTGACAGGAGTCAATTTCGTTTTTTAATCTCCGCACGGCTCAGTGCGCACGTGTACACATGCACGCGCGCCAGGATTCAAGCGCAACATATGCATGCACATACGTACACTAGCAATCTTACATCTTCGCTCAACACTCCCTCCTTTTTTTTAAACAGATGGGGAACAGGATATTCTAGGTGTGTTTGGACTGAGTGTATGTGTGTGTGCGCGCCGTGTAATAAAGAGATGAAGTGGCGGGGGTCGACGCTGGAGAAAGGGGTCTCTGTGGCGGAGGGAAGAGAGAGCTGGCCACACTTCACAAGACGGCCTCTGTCCCTTCGCTTGATCACGCATTAATGAGCCGTCTGTGTGAATCCCCGGCCCTCTACTAGTGCTACGTCTCTCTGACGCTGGTTCCACCTGGAGAAAAACAACCAACTATAGCCACCTTCCCTTTAAAAAAAAACCCTCTTAGTAGCCCTTATCGGTGGTGCTGTTTTCTCCATGAAACACAGAGTTGAGCCCCTTCGCTACGTAAGGTCAACCAAACAGATGCCCATTCACCCATGAGGTTATGAGCTGCTGTTTGTGTGTTGCAACTTGCAAGGAGTCAGTTTGAAGTTGTTTGAGGAGAATGGGGAACCGCAGCACACTCTGCCCTCCTGTGGATTCTGCGATCGGGCAGGTGCAGGTCTTGCTTGTTTGCACTGCAATTTAGATGTCATCAACATCCTTTTTTTGCAACAGTCCAGGGGGAAGAACAGTACACTGCGGATCCACAACAATGATTTGTTTGTCAGGAGCAGAGTCTCCTGACAGGCCTCCAGTCCAAGTGTGCAATGGGTTCAATCTGTCATTCGCGATCTCTGAGCTGTTGAAGCCCTATGCAATTTCAGATTGAAACCCTCCGATTAAACGGTGACGTTTATGGCGTGTTTTAGCAAGCTTTTATGCAAGATTTGAGAATAAAAACAAAACGCCCGCTTGACAATCCCCAAGGCTCAGACAGCTAGGGTTTGCAATCGGATGCTCCGTTTGCAACCGCAGGCTCCACCGCATGACATTGCAAGATGAAAGAACTCAATTAAGGATCTTTGTTCTTGGCAAGAGTCGAACAACACTGTATCTGATTGGCTGACGAGGACGTGTCAGTATGCCAAACTGCCCGAGCCCTTTAACGGAGTCAGGCTTATGATAACCCTCTATATAACACGTGGAAGTCATCAGGGTTTGGCTGCTTCGCTCCTAGTACTTTAGATCTTTTCTTTTTTTCTCCCCACAAAGCTTGCATTTATCCCTGAGCTTAAATAGATACATTTAGCAATAAACAAACAAATGTTAACGAAAACATCTACAGTAGCTTCCGACTCGGTAATGGAAAGATTGCTGGATGAACGTCTTCGTGGCGGCTCTCGGAATCCGAGTTTTTTGGGGGTTTGTTTTGTTTGCACAGAGTGGATAGAATCGCTCCTTTGTGCGTATGGCACGAATCTTTGGGCAAGAAACGCTTGGTAATTGGAAAAAACGGAGCCAGTTGTCTAAAATAGTCTGAGGATCTTGCCCTGAATTCTGCCCTTGTGGAATGCGCTGATCTGTTTGTGTTAAAAGCATGATGAAACTTTTATTTCCACTGAGTCACAGTGTCAGCTAGACA
Organism: Benthosema pterotum; assembly: GCA_039105355.1. Taxonomy (NCBI): domain Eukaryota; kingdom Metazoa; phylum Chordata; class Actinopteri; order Myctophiformes; family Myctophidae; genus Benthosema; species Benthosema pterotum. Next base: position 40,391,794 of record CM076967.1, on the reverse strand, counting down.
TGAGGATAAAGTTCCTTTTCTCTGCCCAGGTCTGCAAAGGTTTAGTTCTGCCAGGTCTCTGTTTGCCAGTTTTTTTTTCTTTCTTTCTTTTTTTTGTTGGCAATGCTTTGTTTGTGTATGGATGTTACAAGCTCTGGCTTGCAGGCTAGAGTTAAACGTTGATTAATTACCTGCATGTAATGGTTTACAATGAAATAATGGTCATGCCAAATTCTATCACACTACAGCGATTTCACCCCCACAGACTTTATGGGTGGCAGAGGGCTTCATGGAGCGAAGACTAGAGCCCGACCAATGCCAGAGTTTTCAGTCCAATAGCAGTCCGATTTTGGAGAGTCCTAGACTCACGAAATATTCGTCACCGGACCGTATGGGTGATTACCGATATTTAGACCATTATCTTTTCAAAAAACCTCTGAATCAATTCTCTTTAGATAAAAAAAAAAACAGAGTTGAGTTTTTTTTTTTCAAAAATAGAAATTTGTTGATCTCCGCATGTCAAAATGCTTTGCATGGTTTCTGCGTACAGTATGTACGCACCAGCGTATGAAAGTGTGTGTGAATGGGTGGATGTAAAGCACTATGTAACGCACCTTGGATAAAGGCGCTATATCAATGCACCATTTACCAAAAGCTTTGAAATTCTCGACACACCACCAGCTGCATAACATTGCAGAATGCAGATACAGATACAAAAGTCAAACAATGAGTCATACATTGGTCCAAACCGCTACGGTGGTCTATCTGGCTCTAACAAAGACAGGTGTGTTACAGTTTGTCCAGAGGTGAAAGAGTGACAGTGGTTAAATGAAGTTCAGCCAGATGATCGTCCACTGCGAGATTACGGGCCGCTGCTTAATGGAGCGGTGACAAGCCTTGTTCTGTTCAGACGTCTCTGTGGGTCAGGTGCACTTGTCAATCCTTCTCGCTAGGTGGGCCGTGGCTCTCTCTCTCTACCTGTGTGAGATGGCCCAGGTGTGGCCCGGCGGCCCCCAGGTGTGACGACACGTCTGCATGCACCGCTGGTGGTCAGACATTCCATCTGTCCGACCAGAGCATCTAGACGGGGAGAAAGTGTGCTCTCGTTGCTCTCCAATAACTCGCCTCCAGTAACACCTGCCAAGACACGCACACACACACACACGCACACACACATGCACAGATTGCGCACACACTGGTTCTGATCCTGTGTTTATTCAGGGGCAGACCTGTCCAAACCGGCCAAAGTCCTCAGGTTTTTTTTGTGTGTGCTTTTTGGAAGACAGGCTTTATTCAAGTCAGGACAATGGGGAAGCCATTAGACTGAAGCAGGCTGGGAGGAGAGAGAGAGAGAGAGAGAGGAGAGACCTCATCGCCTTTCTATCAAGCACGTCTCAAACACCTCACCTTGCTCGGCCCCTCCTCCACTCTGTCTTTCTCGCCACTTCTTTCATTCGTCAATGTAGCTTTTGTACGTTGTATTTGAAGTTGGGAGGGGTGGTTTCTGTCTGAATCTTTTGGCAGAAATGTCCCCATCGTGATTCAACAACTGGGACTACCATGAACGGTGTGATTTGTTTTTACAAAGACAATCATGGCAACATTTCATTTTCATGTCAGTTCTTCTGTGCGGTATTAATGGCGAGACTTATGCAAAGCCTAGATAAACAGGAGCGGCATACACGTGCCAGAGTGCACACTGGAGAGCTTTTAATTTGAAACGACAGATTCAGGAAGGTGTGACACTCGGGCCAGTGTAGTGTGGGTGGTGAGTGGTGACCAAACAGGATTGAGCAACCTTGCCTGCGGTTTCCTCTATGGAAACTCCTGAATATTGTTAACAAACTGTTATACTAGCTGTTGAAGGGGCAGCTGCATGGCCTATTTGCCATTTAAAAGAAAATCCAACACTGTTTTTGTTGGATTGAATAGGTTAAATAGAGAAATATCTATATTCCAGATTCTGCGATTGTTCACGATTGTTCAATGAATAGACAATTGGTTGGTTTGTTTGGCCTACAGTTTGCTAACCAATGCTGTAACTTAATTCAGTCCGTTAATCTGTTATGGCAGTAAAGCTTTCAAGCATGAATGTTTCAACAATGGAGAGTCAGTCAGTCAGTCATGCAAAATGTCAGTAAGCAACACGTGCCAGGCCAATTGGTCTGGCTAAAACATCTTGTTTTTGGAGTTGCGTGTCTCCAAAATGAAATCAGATCCGGCAACGGTTGTAGAAGAACAAATCAACGTCTTAGCACCAGACAGCATCTTATCACCACATAATCACGTAACGTAAAGTATTGTGTGTGCACAGGGAACGAGGGATTCTTTGTTATTTGCGCCTGAGCGTGAGTGACAGCTTTATTGGTGTGTATTAATGACTTTAGCCCCATCTTGTAACAGAGAAGGAAGGTGTTTGCTCTGCCAAGAAATCCGCCTTTCTTTGCCCCCCTTTTCTCTGTTGTGAAAGATTCATTCAGAGGCCTGGCTGCTTTCGAGGTGGACAGTGGAGATACTGTAAGTGTCATCATAAAAGCCAACAGGGACAACAGAGATACACTTTTAACTCGTCCTCTTTTCAGTGGCTTTTTCCACATTATGTTCAAGTCCTAGTAACTACTAGCCCAGGGGTGGGCAATTACTTTTCCCAAGGGGCCAAATGAGATGCATAAAATATTGTGGAGGGCCAAGACTAAAGGATGAACTAAAGTCTAGTTCTAGTATATAGTTCTAGTATAATATTCATTTAATTTCAATATAAAAGTAAGAATAAGACCAACCATTTTGACACCAGGGCCATCTATTTATTCAGAATTTAAGCCACAGACCACCATTACACCGTTACAACTCAGTTGAATAATGACAATCCAGGTCTTCATGGCCAAGTATTTATGTTCACTGGTTAATAATTGAATCAAAAAGAAAATGCCAGCACTCAATACCTGTCTTTGAGACATGATTTATTTATTTACCTCTGACGACCAAACAGCGAACATGTTTCCTGGCCTAGCGGGCCTTCATCATTGAGACAACAGTCAGTGAGGTATTTATTATGAATACCTCATAAAGAGAACATATGTTTATTTGTGCTATAAATTAACAGTTTATTTTGAGCTAATACATATGCTCTCTCTGACTCAAGTGTGGACCAGGCCTATGGGAACTATCAAGAAAGCTAGTTCCCAGGTGAAGGAGAACCAGTTCCAATTTGTTTTTACTAGTAAGAACACTTTTGGAATTCTTTACCCTTTGGTAAAGAATGTTATTGAGCCAACTACTTTGTATGCATAGGATGTATTGCAATGCTTAACAGGACAGTTCAGATTTTTTTAAAGTTAAGGTGTATGAAATACACAATTGTGTTAATTGATTGCCAGAGTCCCATCGTGGGTACAGGGTACTTGTCCGATATGACCCAAAAGTTCTCTAATTCGGGATCGGGAACCAGCTTGATACTTTGAAATGAGTACTTTCAATTTAAAGTACCAAATTACCATTTTCGGCTAAATGCTGTGATCGTTTTCGCCTAATAATGTTCAAAATGTGGTGGTGTACACGCATACGTGCGCGCCCACGGTATTTAGATATTATAACACACCAACTAACGGGGGTCATTACAGGCTATTATTAATGTAGTAATTGAACATTACAATTTCATTAGTACAAGTCATGACAATGAAAACAAATAGGATAAAAAAAGGAATTCAAATAAGTGGTTACTTATAACAAAAGAAAATACTGGTATCGCTATTCGATATCGGACGAGTACTAAAAGAAACATTGAGAAGTAAAAGAGCAACATTCTGGCAAGTACTTGACAGTGTGTGGGACCTTTTTCTGCTTGCATTGTGCGTTTTGCTGCCCTACGCACCAGGTCTGGATTGGCCTTTTTCTCTAAAGGGGTGCTAAGGATAACATAATGGTAGTCTGTCTGTTCGTCTGTCTCTGTCCACCCATATCACCCCTTTGGTTCAAAGCAAAGTGAACCAGTGAATGATGACATTGCTGTTAGAGTCCTTGCCTTGTGTTTCTTTTTTTTGCCCTCTGGGCACCAAGTACAGCATTAGACAGTTATTCTGAGACAGTCTCAAATTGGATTAGCTTCGGCCGTGACATGGCAAAGAGATTCATTTGAGATATATCCCCCTAGCATTTACAGTGAATTGGAGGATTTTAAACTAGATTAATCTAGGGAAATATCTCATTTGGGCAGGGAGGTTGTTTGATTTATTTGTTTTCTTTTCCTTGTTTCATTCCCTCTCTCTTATTATTTTATAATAATGCTGTACATTCCAGGAGCAGACATGTCTGCTAGTGGACTCTCTCCACTGTTATAATGTGGTCACTACTCTCATCAGAGCCCAGGGAAATATCTGATTGGCTTGGCTATAAAAACGGCTATTTGGTTATTGGTTCGTCTATGGTTGGCCGTGTCTGACATTATCTGTTTCAATACAATTTGTTGGAAATGACCTAAAATAAAAAGGGTTCTATAACTGCATTATAGGTAGAGGCTTTAATATTCAGTGTTATGATTAGATTGGAATGTGATGTTTAGGTCCATGCATTGAAGGGGAAGTCCACCCATTTTCAAAATTTTCCTGAGAGTGTACAAATGGACCCTTTTGGTTCCATTTGTACTATCAGAAAAAAAGGTCCTAAAGAAAACACGGTGAAAACCTCAGCAAGTTGTGTTTCGCCATGTTATTATTTTTTATTTTTTCAGACCTCCATTTCTAGGAAACACAGAATGAGGGAACCTTTTTTTTTATTATGTCCACACAACATCTCTAAGGTATACTGTAAAATGTTGAACGGGTGGAATTGCCCTTTAACTATGTATAGGGGCTTCACCTGCATATACTGTAGGGCAGCTTAAGGTGTGTGAGGAGACAGATCTTACTCAGTGTGTGTGAGTGTGTGAACATAATTGCTGCAGTGGCCCAATCAAACAGGCGGAAAAGGAACTCGTCGAAGAACCAACGGCCCAAAGTACGTGAACGGACCCCCCCCCCCAAAAAAAAAAAAAACTTCACAGAGCTGCTGATTTGTTTAGAGGTTTGGACGTCTGCCCAGCAATGCTCTGGCTCCTGAGGGACCTGGGCCATAGAGCATGAAAAGGCTGTCTCAAGGGGTCCGTCTGTGCTTAAAAAAAAAAGAAGCCCACATCTCCACTGCCTCCATCCGCCCCAGCCTCCCCCCTACCTCTTTAAATCAACAGCGGCTCGGTTTTCAAGGTTGTTTAGCCAACAAGCGTGTCTATACATTCACGAGTTGACACCTTTTGATTTAAAGTGCTCTCTGCGACCATATTTGCGCAGGAAGAAGGAATTCAAGATGATTCCTTTTTTATTTTTTGGGTCAGAGGCAGTTACAGTTCAACAGGGTGGTGGTGGTGGTGTAGGCGGGAGGGAGTTTGGGACGGATGGAGAGATGACTCACTGGAATGAGAAGTAAATAACAGACCTGGCTTGTTGTTTTGTCTCTTTAATGGTTGAACTTGGACCGGTGATGCAGCTGTGTTGTGTTGCCATCTGGAAATCGAACGTAGCTATCTGCGGCGTTGCATGCTTGTTTATGTTGCTCGGGACGCGCGGCCAACCACGCCTGTGTGAGCTGCTGATCTGCTCTGCAGAGCTAAAATGAACACTGGTCAGTTACCATGTTGTCCAGTGCAGCAGTGTTGGGAAAACATCTTGAGTATTTAAAAGTATCTATAACAAATCTACAGTAAAATAACTTACAGATGGAGTGCCATGATTTTTTCCCACCCTAAAACAGGATAATCAGGTATTGTTGTTATGAGGAGGAAGAATTATTTTTTTTAAAAAGTGCACAGTATTTGTTGAAATGTTGTTTTTATGTGGGCAGCCACACCAGTTCATTAATATGCATGGTTTGCCTCGTGGGTGGTGATGAGCTGAAGCCACACCCACAGCTGTAGTTGTATGATAAAGGGGGAGAAGTTACGGGAGGGGCTGATAATGTGATGTCACTATATTACTGTTTTTTCATTGGCACGTTTGACCTGTCAAGGTTTCAACCCCCAGGAAGAAACCCTAAATACAAAGAGAAGACATCATTGCACACAAAAAAGAACACCAATGGGTCACCTCTTAAACACATGGAAAATTGGAAAAAACTACAGAAATCACGGTACTCCATCTTTAGATTTTCACATATATATAAGTCACATTCCGACATTAACTACAGCATTACTGTAAGGGCAAGGACGGTGTTTCCTTGCTGATGCAAAGCGATAAGGGTCTCTTAACCCTCGCATTCCAGTCTTTTCTGCCTGAAATTTTGCCAAAAAGTGGATAATGTCCTTCCAGCACACTGGTCTGTATCCCTACTCCAATTACTGCTTGACAAGAGTGGAAGTGCATCCAGGCCGTGCGAACCGCGATCTCTTGACATGATCAGTATGTTTACATACTGACAAAGGAAAACAGCACCTTTCAGCCTGATTAATGAACCCGTCCCTCTGAGCAACGGTTTACAGCTACGTCCGACGCTCGTCCCCCTAATGACCAAACTTGTTGTGCTATGAGAGTGCACGCCGAGGCCCTCTGCGCACTGCACGGCACGTTTGTTTGGAGGCCATTCATTTGGGAAAAGCCGAGTCAGGCTGTAAGATCCCGAGGAGAGAGAGGCGGCCCGAGCTGATGTGTGCTGTTTCTCTTTCTCCTGAGAGGAAGGCATGGATTTGAAGGGCTTTGTTTTGAGGGCAATCCTCCTGAACTTTTGCTGTGCCGTGTTAGCAGGAAACAGATGGGAGGGGGAGTGACTGCAGAGTGTCCACGGGATTCATGCTCAGCAGGCAGATTGTTGCTCCCCACAGTAGAGCTGCAACCAGCTATTGTTTTCTTTGGTGGTACAACGGTGTCGTGCAACACAAAAAGGGAAAATAGCTTACACTGTGTCATATACCTCATGCATTGTGACTCGTGTGAGCCTGATAGTTACCGGTATGCTATTTGTGCTCTTTATTGTATATCAATTGTTTGAATAAAACCTAAAATTGTTTTGGCCAGACCAAGCGGACAAGCAGTCCGAGCAGCACCATGGACTTGCGTCTCGATCCCCACGGCCTTGGCTACATGGTTACTTCCCATCTCTCTCTGTCCGTCATCACTTCAATATCAATAAAGGGCAAAATCTAAAACGAAATAACAAAAAATATCAAAACGTTTAATCAATTAAATTGATTTGTTTGATTTGAACTACCTACAGGTTGACTCTAATGAGACACCTTTAACTCAGGCCAAGTTTGCCAAAAAATGGATTGCCTTTTTGAGTATCAGTTGATTATGGTATCCATAGCATACCATAACCAGAATGAAAATTCTGCTGGCTTATGTTGCCTATGAGGATGCAGTTGTTAGAATCTTTATATCTTTGATTTTTCTTTTTGGTTGAAACGCTTTTCAAGAGCCTTGTCGTATTTTTTTGTGTTGGTGGTCAATGAGTTGGAAAGTATGCATTAGGCCATAAAAAGGTCATTTTTAGACCAGCTCATATTGTGTGCTGAAGAAAACAGGCCACAGTATAGTTCAACAGAACCTTTAGCTGAACTTTGCATTGAACGTTGTCTGCATTTACTTCAGTACAGTATGGGCAAACTATTGTCTATTGAAAAATATCTATTCAGCCTTCAGCGAGGGCCAGAGGGTCTGTCAACAATAAGTGTAAAGTTAGTTCACAGATAATATTCATTAGTCTACAGACAGTGAGGCATTCTATAGTCCCCATTATGGCACCTTTATAAATGATTAACAGTAAGTCCTGAATAGCCTCATTTCGTACTGTATCACATCAGTTCTCTCTACATTCCCTAAAGGATGATAAATGGCGCTTAAATAATGTAAATATTAGACATGGGCTATATATTTTACTGTTCCTGGAGTGCGCTGTAGGGAGGATCGGCGATTAAGCTGACACCATAGATGAATGATTTATTTGAGAAACTCGAGAAGATTTAGCCTACTTTAGGCAGTGAATGAGTACTGTAGGGCTTTTGTTACGTGTCATGGTCTGTTTTGTGCATTAGCCTACATGGTGATGAACTTGTGCCTTTCATGTATGAAATCAAATGTTTGCATGATGTGTCAAGAAATTATGGACCCCCCATCAGCCAAAGGGCCCCCCCTACACCGGAGTATTTTTTCTTCCTGACGCGCCGCATAGTGTCCTCACACATGCATATCAATTATGACATTTAGGCCTACGATACACTTGAAGTAATGTACTGTATCATGATGGTATAACAACATAATAATAGTGACAAGGACCGTGTGCATTCACTGTATTCACTGGTACAGTATTCACTGGTAGCCAGTATTTCTACGCAAGCACTTAGGCTCAGGGACCCCCGAGCTCAGAGGCCGCCTGGGCCCAATGTGACCGTCGGTTAATCCTCCCCTGGATGTGTCTGTTTGCATTTATGCGATTCATACATTTCTCAAAGGACCACTTCACCACTTTTCAACCTATATTCATGTAATAGGTTCCCAGTAATGTTAAAGTTAAATTCTATGGGCTCTATTTTCGTCACCGCTAAACCCCTTAACTTAACTTCTTTGCCTTTTTAAACAATTAAAAAAGAACATTTTTCAATAGTTTAAATGGTCAGTCTGCAAGCTCGCAATGTGTCAATAGATTGGCATGTTGAACTATTCCAAAAAGTCTTTCAAAATAGTGAAAAAATGATAACGAAAATGGAGCCCTATGTCTCATAGAAGAGTTGTGTGGACAGTTCAGATACCTGCCCACCATGCACACCATCGATGGGGAATCCATGCATCCTGCAACAGAAACTGCAGGATTTCGATTCCTGAAGACTTGCAATGTGAAAATGGAAGCCAGCCCTCCTGTGAGGCACAGAGAGAGTAGGCATTTTATCACAAACATTAGTGAAGGACCAATTATATGAAGATAGGTTGCAAAGTGGCAAAGTGGTTCTTTAAGGTACCATAACATTTTTATTAGGCGATGAATTAGTGTGTTAATTGTTATGTAAGGAAAAGGCGCATGGGAACAAAGCTGCATCCGTCATTCCGCATCTGTCCATTTGTACGGTACACTCTCAGAGTTACAGTCCATTAACACAGAGGATTTTTTACTGTGTGTGTATACTGTAAATAAGAAATGTGTCCAACATAATATATTGGACGGTTTCCATTTACGCGCCGCGGCGGTATTTCCGCATTGTTTAAAAGTCCTCCTTGCGTTGTAAGGGCCTGTTCTTGTTTTGATTTAGATCTCCGGCAATCAGTCTCAGATATATTGTTTTACATGATTGAATGCTGAATAAGCTATCTTGTGTAAACAATACACGCAGTATATGCCGTTCACAGCTGCGTCAGGTCTGACCCGGGACTCCGTGTGCAGTCCTGTCTGTCAGTGAAAGCTGTTCTGGTCTCCTGGGGGGAAGGGCGGGGGGGGGGGGGGCGGTATGAAGAAGAGGCCATGATGAGCTGTCTTTCATCATCTTGGATATACAGCATGTGCCCCAGGGCGGAAGTGATTATCCAACATACAGTAGATATGATCAGTGTAGCTTCATTATTCAAGTTAATAGTGAGAGTAAATGGTGAATCAAAACGATGTTAATCTCAATCAAATTTGCAAAACGTATTAGTCTTCCAAGAGGGATCTCCCACTTGGAAGGTGGAGATATATTGCATTTTAGCTATTAGCTTAGCATATTAGCTTAGTGTCAGGCAGTGCTACTTGTCCTGGGTTAGGGTTAGGGTAGTAGTAGTACCGCCAGTAGATTTTCCTTCCCATCACTGGGATATATACAGTACAGAGAGTACAGAGTAAAGAGATATTAAACATACAAAAACAAATAAGTTCCGGGTCGCAGCTTTAAATGCCATAACAATGTCCAGGAAACTGATTTGCATAACGACCAATCAGTCTGTCCATCTATGAATGTGCCAAGTCTCTGTATTGCACGTGTTTGTACATCTGTGTCGTATAACTTGAGAAACGTTCGCTCCATCTTTACATTTGACACACACGTTCCAAACCCCCAACAGGGAGTGGCTAGGTTTGAGTCAGTTGGACGTACGCACAGTTGTTTAGAACCGCCACAAAAGGCCTCTGACCAGACCCTCGGCAGAACCCTGCACATGAGGCTCTGGATAGCCCAAATCAGCCAATATTGATGACACCTGTTCATCCCTTTATCTTCATATACTGTATGTGCCTGTGCTGACATCCGTACACATATTTGTACACATATTTGGATATAGCGGACAAAGAACTCCATATGTGTGCTTTAAAAGGATGCAAACATACTGTGCGAACTCAGACATTGTTGAATGCTACTTGGACCCTTGCATCCAGTCAGTCCAGTCCAGTCAGTCTCCCACACGATGTCGTATGGGAGATTGACTGACTCCATGCGATTTGAGTCTGGCTCGCCAGGCTATTGCATCGCATGAAGCCTGTTATCAGAATGCGAATCCATGCATCCCTAACGAGGACTAAAACAAAACTCTTTTTTCCTCGTAATGGCTTACATGAATGGCAGTTTGCATAAACATTGGCGTTACAATGAAGTCGCCACAGGAGAGCCATTATGGACGGCTGTAATGGAATTTCCACGAGAGAGCCCGGGACTTCCCCCTGTAGGCAAAGCTGCTAGGTAGTTCTGGAGTGTTTCAAGCTTTTCCCCTGGCTGGAACACACATGCACACACACACACACACACACACACACACACACACACACACACACACACACACACACACACACACACACACACACACACACACACACACACACACACAGTTGTACACAGGTTGCACACCTCTCTTGCGCAGGCATGCACGCATCCAAGCGCTGCACGTGTGCATGCACACGCGCACACACACACACACACACACACACACACACACACACACACATACACACACACACACACACACACACACACACACACACACACACACACCATGCAGGCTTTTTTCTTCCATTGCACAACTGTACACCTGCAGTCAGAAGCCATAAATAAATCCCTCACTTAGACCTCTGTGTGTGGAATCGGAACCATTTAACACATGCCCCGCCGGCTCTCTCTCTCTCACTCGAGGAGAAACAATTTTAATGGCCTCTCAAGGTGGCATTAATGAAACGCTCCAAACCACTTCACAGGGCCCTGTTACCGGGGCTTCGTTAGGTCAGGGAGGCACTCTCTCTCTCTCTTTTTTAGGATGATGAATTGAAAAGGCCGCAACGTGACACGGGAGTCGTATTTGGTCGATGGGGGAAAGAGTGGGCGGGGCGGGGGGTAGCACGGAGGAGGGTAAACTGGTAATGGTACACGTACGTTGCTGCTTTTTCAGCACGGAATCACTCAACGTTTTTGCGAGGGGAGCAGGGAGGTCAGCAGCGTGATTCGTTGACGTGCGTTGTAGAGTTATGAGTTGCGGGGGCAGGCAGGGCCAGTCACGGAGATGGATGGTAATTGGTGGGTTTCTAAACTTTCTATGGCGCGTTGCCTTAAAAGTGTTTTGTGTGTGTGTCATTGCATAACCCACCCGGAAAATGACGATAACGTGTCACGACCACATTCGTAAACCTCTTGGGGGAGTTTTTTCAAATGTACAAACTAAGCAAAATCCAGTGTTAGTTAGAACTATTGCGCGGAGGGACCCTATTTGATCTAGTTTGACATTAGAACTCTGTGTTTTTCTGTGTGGAGGGGAGTCAGAGATAGCAGCCATAATCAGTCTTTCTGATTCCTCTGGCCTGCAGGGGATTAGTTGTTACTTTAGACCTGGGAAAAGGGCCCATTTCACCTCAACTGTCTTCTTGTATGTTGTAATATATCTGCTGTAGTTTTGTACATTTAGTTTGGCTCTTTACATTTAGTTCTTGCATCTCTTGCATCTTGTTTGACATATTACTTGAAATATTACAGTTTCCAGCGTATTAGTGACATGATTCCTGTATAATAATATACGGCTTACTGTAAATCACACACGCACGCACGCACACACACACACACACAAACATGCATACTAGTGCTGGATATTGCTTACAATCTGACGATAGGTATCACTATACAGGGGGCATTATTCAAAAATAATGACCTTGTTGCACAAATACAATAAATCCCCCAGGCTCACAGAGATCTTTAAATGGAAATAAAATGCCTAAACAACCTTCAAAATAGGGAGTGTTTTGCAAGGGGGCTTTGGTATGTTAAACAGAGCCTTGTTTGTCAACACTGGTCACCCAGATAATTCACGTTTATTGCCATATCGATATAGCAGCTTCTCGATCAATATACCTAGCGTGTTCGATGGATGTTACAATATCGATATATTGTGCATGTGCGTGAACACACACACACACACACACACACACACACACACACACACACACACACACACACACACACACACACACACACACACACACACAAACAACACACAAACAACACACAATACACAGATTCAGGATACAGGAAACAGCAAAACATAAATACAAATCAGTAATTGAACAGGATTTCCTCCACATTCGTTTTCCTGGCAGGGGTTTGACTCTGTATTATATAACAAAATGAAAAGTAAAGCCTAAATACATTCTTATCCAACCCCAAAGCAATCCCTTTCATTTCTATATCAATGGCATTGGGTTTATTTTGTACGCAGGCCAGGCCGCGATGAGTGATCGCCGATTTTTTTTTTTTTTTATGAACATGAAAATGCCCGCGCCAGGACTTTTTTGCAATCACAACAAACATTTCACCCCGATCATCGAGATACTTTTGGACGAGCATCTGAGACACTTGCGTTCCACCACTATAAACACCAAAGCACCAAAAAAGGGGAGTTGCAAACACTAGAATGTTGGACGCGTGCCAACAGGCCTTGAAGCTCTTTCTGCGGTTCATGGTGGCCTGATGCCGTATTAAAAGTCTTTCTAGTGCCAGTCAGTCACGTATTAAGCACATAATTAACCAACGGGGCTGTTTTGACACATTGTTTGCATTCTAGGAAGTTAACAAGCGTAGGATATAGCGAGGGGCATGTCGTGCACATTTTCTGTCAGACGTTACTGTACGTTGGTCTCATGGTGAACACATGTGCCGGCCGCGTGTCTGTCTGTCTGTCTTGTTTCGGCCTGTTACCCCCGAACAATCAGACGTGGTTTCCTGGCCATGCACTCGCTGCTTACATGCAGTGAAAACCCCTGATTGAGGCGGTTCTGGATGCCAAAAGCCACACGGGATGCTGTGCCTTCGCAAGCATGTCGTCCCCATCTTTAAACATCTCCAGATTATCAGACAGACCATGCATGGGATTGCAATGCAGCCAGATCACTATACAGTCGTTCACATGAAGGCAGTGAGTCAGTTCTTCTGCCAGATGGAAGCAGATGGGCATTCTGGACAACACCGATGTGATGTGAATGAGTGATGAAAAGTACAGTAGGTTCTAATCTACTCTAAAAACAATCTCAAAATGGCTTCTCAGCACATTTTCTCAGTATGTGATTTTCATCTGGTGTGCATTCTGTGCAAGTGGTTTGTAGAATACAAACTAAAAAAAAAGGATGTTGACTTTGTGATGGTGGCAAGAATCGCAAAGAGTGTGCTTTGAGTTGATACTGACACTGTCAGGAGATGAATCTCTCATTTAGTGTTCAGTAGCATCTTTGACAAAGTGATTTGTTATTAACCAACACGATTTGTCCTATTTTGTCATATTGTCGTTTGGAATCTTGGCAATAGGTGCATATTCGCTACCCAACCCAATGATGAGACTAATTCATGATTTTATTCTTTTTAATTATGCAATCGCAGAACTTGTCCATGTCTCCTCAAAACTCATAACCCCATTCAACAGGCTCACAGGAGATTAAATTTAAACAAATTCATTAAAATAACACTAATAAAAACATCTTTAGTTTTTACACCCAAGAATCATCTTGTGTACAGGACAGTAACAATGGGGATACATAATCAAGGTTGCAGTATTAATAAGACAATATCAGGGTTATATTATAATTTTAACTCTAATCATTCACCCTTATAGTGTATCATTTGCAACTCAGATAGACACTGCAATTCTGGTAGACCAGGTTAACGGGTGCATTGCTTCACTTTATATGGTGGAGGAGCACCCAGATACAGCCTACAGAATCACACAAATGGGCTTCACATATTAAGCACAAATTGATTAGCGTAGCAGTAGTTGGGGGTATGACAACACATTGCATTGTGGTGCTTCAAATCAGCGCATTGTGTTTCAGTCCCCTCTCCTCCTCTTTACTTGAACTTTACAGATGATGGTCTGTTTCACTTTTGGTATGAATCCCTCAAGAGAGAAAAATATGCTTTTTAGGCTCTTTTACCCACACATGACAGTGATTAAATGCTTGTATCTAATCAAAACATTGTCATTACGCCCACAGATATATAGGTTTGTCCTTTGTGAAAGGCTCACTTATTGGTCAACCAGACTAGACTAATAAAACAGTGCAGTGGACAGTTGGTGGACTTTTCATAGTCCTGTGTACCGAAGCAGAGCATACCAGACCCATTTTTATAGACAACTTGTGGACAGGTCACACAAACAGGTACACATTGCTGGCATTCATGCGTAAAGGGGTAAAATTCCTGTCAACCACTGTGGACTAAATCGGGAGATTTCTTTTTAAAGACGATTGCAGCATATGGAAGTATATATACTAGTCTGCTCAGGATCTACTTTGGTTCTGCATGAACCCTGCGTACTTACGTCCACCTGGGTACTTTAACGGGACGACTATGAATTGAGCTTTTGACCCGAGAAATGCCTCTCGTAGCCGTAGGGCCGGTGCCAAATGTCTTAACTGTGTTTGTTGTTTCATCCGGTGGTCTATTTGAAGTGCTGTAGATTTATTTCTGTTTTTTCCCCCTTGATATAGACGTGCAGTAAAGAGTCTCGGTTTGGGATTTGAAGCCGGGCCAGCCGCAGGATGGACGTGATAGTATGCATTGTGTACACTGACCAGAGCACACATGTAGATTTGTTTTTGATTGACTCAAAACACACAAAGACATCAGTTTACTCTTGGGAGGAATTACCTTTGACACTGTCGACATGTATGACGGCTATTGCGCCGTGCTGAGGACGTTACACTGCTCCTAAAGGTAATGAGAAGTGATCGTTGGATAGGTCATTACTGAATCCAACCTTTTCACCCCCTACTGACAATATACAGTTTTATCCAAACCGGGTGTACTTCCCTTCTCCAATTCCCGTCCTTGCCGATGATTTCCTGGTTTTTGTTTCACAATGGTTATAAAAATAAGAGGCCAAATGTTTAGATAACAACACTATCTTAATTCTTTTAAGCGTAAGTAAATAGTATTACTGGACAGCACGGAGGCGTGCAGTAAATTCCATGGCAAACTAGCGTGTTGTATTTGGAGTATTCAATTCAACAGCCAAACAGACAGACAGACAGAGAGACAGACAGAAGTATGGACAGACAGGTAGCCAGACTGACCTGTCATTCCCATCCAGAGACCCACCGTTAGTGCCGGGGTTTATACTAAACTGTCACTGATTTTTCTCCCAGGGCTAAATTACAGGCTCTGCACCAAAGATCTGAATCCTACACAGTAATGCAGGCTATAAGATGGTCGTACACTTGAGAGACCACTTCCATTTGATTACTGATGCCTGTGGAATTCATATGGTGTAGGATGACCGGAATGAACCCTGTGAAACAATGAGTCCCAGTGATGCCAACGGAACCCATAAGGCCCTCCCCTCGGAACCAGGAAATGCATCCCGACGAAGCATGAGCCCAGCCGCGTATAGCTCAAAAAAGATAAATGGTATTAAGTTCACGAGGAAGCACGGAAGCACGCCGGTGTTTTCGCTTCATTGGAACATTATTCCATCGCTGTGCAAACTATAGGTGACCCCGGGGGAGAAGGGGGGGATCTTGCGGCCTCCAGGTATCCTATCCGTCTGGGTGATCGCTCCGTCAATCCCCCACCCGTTCCTTCCTTCTCTTGTGAAAAAGGCCAGGGGTATTAGAAAAGAGCAGAGTGGATAATAAGAGGATCGAGGCATGGAAAACGCCAGGATTTATGCGTCGGAGAGGCCTAACGGCTGCAGAGAGACTGGTGGGAGTTCACATTTACGGGTGAGCGCTCGCAGATGAGGGTCAGTATTTGTGTTGGACTTGAACCCATTCCAATGGGCTGGGTCGGGCTCCTCCGTCTTTAGATTGATGGCCGCTGTATGTTTTAGGGATCAAACACAGCACAGGGGAGTATGAGCACGAACGAACACACACACATACGCATGCATGCATGCACACATTGACACACACATTGCTCTCTGAATGAATGGATTCATATTCGCGCCCTCTCTCTCTTTCTCTCTCTCTCCGCTCCACCCACACTCTCTCTGTGTTAACGGCACAATGTGCCTTAGTTTCCACCGGCGGTGCTGTTAACGGTGTTTTTTCAGGACATGCAACACGTCACAGGGTTGTCAGAGACCACCACTGCACACACACACACACACACACACACACACACACACACACACACACACACACACACACACACACACACCCCTGCGCCGCACGCCCAGTCAGCGTTTGAGCGGGAGTCTGACAGGAGTTGGGATCGAGACCGGTTGTTGGCGCATCTCTTTCCTGCCAATCGGTGCACGTTTTCCCCCAGACCAGTGAATCTGTCATGGTTCTTGTGATTTCTTTTACCATGGTTTTGCTCATAAATACGCGGTCCGCTTCGTACTTCGTCCGTGAAGTTGATCGTTGTCGGCTGACCCGCGAGTCCATGCAAGTTGCCCCGAAAGAGTGAAGTCACTGTTTAACTGTGTTCTTCTGGGTCTAACGTAGCGTTGCGGGTGGCGAATGTTTCCTGGCCGACGTCTAGCGCCATGACTGCCTGACTAGCGGCCGGTGAAGTGGCTAATCTGAGGTGCTGTTGCCTCATTTTGGACCCACCAGTCGGCGACTGCATGCATGGGGTCAACCCAGTTCAGCTAAAAATGTGTTGTCAATCTGGCGCTGCTCTGGCAGAAGCCGATCGATTTTTGCGAGCCCTTCTTAAATTGCTACGTGGCATCATCAGAGAGAGTGGTTTGAAAGAGCATGATGGTGGTGAGTGGTGTGGTGGTTTTGGCCACTTCTCTGGACTACTATATGGCCGATCGCTCACCGCTGCGCTCGCGACTGGGGCCTGCTTTGTAAAGCAGGCTTTTCCAGCCAGATTACTAGCTATAGCTGCAGCCTTGTGTCAGTTGATTCTGGTGCCAGCTTGTGGTAGCATAACAGTCTCATTCTATCCCCCCTATCCCTCTCTTTGTAAACACTCTCACTGCCCTTTAATCAGGGGCAGATCTAAGCATGGGCATGGGGGGCAATGCCCCCCTAAATGCACAGTCTGCCCACCAAACATGATGGCGTGCAAAACAACCAAAGACATTTCAGATTAAAGTGCTTATATTTCAAATGATTTGAAACACTACGACTGCTACTAACTAGTTCGAATTGTGGCACCACTAAACCAACATTATTTCATCATTGAAAACAGAGAACTCTCTGAGTCAGACCTTTAGCTTAACATCAGTTGTTGCAACTTCAACAACAACTGATGTTGTTATTGATGCTTATACTTGCCTAATATAAGTCCTTTAGCTGAAAATGGTATGGGTGCGGATTCATTGCCGCACCCATACCATTTTTTCATGCCCCCCAATTGGGAAATGTTACATCCATCCCTTTAATGTCTTGTTCTCCCATTCACCCCCTCTTCACTTGTTTCTGTCTCTCTGGATTCTCTCGTCTCTAATCCTGGCTATGAAAACTGTCCCTCCCCCACCCCTCCCCCTCCTCCCCCACCCTTGGCCCAGCCCCGCCACAGGCCTACTGTTTTCACTGCGTCTAGACACACATGCCAGTTTTGATAAAAAACAAAGTAGTATATGATGTGGTTGGTGGGCTGCTCAACAAGGAGGAAGTCCTGGAGTGACAACTTCCACTCCTCCTTCGCTGTGAAATAGACTCTGAAGTATGACGCAGTGTTTTGAGTTATGGGGGCTTTATGGAGAGTGCAGTGGATTTCCTCTGTTTACAGAGCCATGGGTGTGTTGTATGCGTCTTTGTCTGTGGTGGGTTTTATAGTGTATATGCAAAGTAAAGTCTTCTGTGTTAATTGAATCCCCTCCAAAGGGTACATTGGGTTACACTTGTAGAATCCCAGAGTCTGCATCTGTAGTCTCCAATGTATGCATTTATCCCAGATTAATGCATAGATTAAAGGTTTTGTTTAATTTTTCTTTTTTTTTGTTTTGGAACTTTGGCCATTCAGTGGATTTTCTGTGGGCTGGAGTTTTCTGTGGGGTTTGGGAGGCTTTTAAGCTGCAAAGAAAAACTGTGGAAACAGTGACATCTGCTGGCAGATCCCATTGACATACTGTCTATGGGATCTGCAGAATGTGACATCACATTCAGCACTACAATCAGAGCACTTGTTTGAGCCTGAAAATCCCAGACTACAGAAAAATCTACTGCGTGTAAAAAGTGTTTTGTGTGCAATTGAGCTCATAAAAGCTAAGAAAAATGTTGCAATCTCTTTAACACTGAGAGTTTACTGTGCATATGTTTATGTCTTGTGTGCTTGCGCAGTTCTAGTTAGTGCAACTAACACTTTCTAGGGCATAGCTGTACAGGTGATTGCATTTCTAAACACTTGAGTGTCGTCTGCATTTCTTAACACTTGACTGCCGTCTGCATTTCTAAACACTTGAGTGTCGTCTGCACTTCTAAACATTTCGTGTGCCGCCTGTATGACTGTGCGCAGGTATCGCGTGTACGTGATCCCCTGCATGTGGCGTGCGTGCGTGTGTTTATAAACACCGGAGCAGGAGTAAAACACATGGCAGCGCTATGAGTCAGTCTCTCCCACACAGCTGTTGGCCCGAGGTGCCCCTCAGCGTGGGTCAGCAAATGTGGGCCATGAGAGCAGACGGCGATCATCATCATCATCATCATCATCATCATCCTCATCAGAGATGGGGACGATAGCAGTGCTCTGTAACGTCTGCACTTTTCTGCTGACTCCTCTATATTTAGTAGTCTTGTGGAATGGGTGTTTGGTTTCCAAAAGGGGCTAACTGTACTTTTGCATGTTGTTGTTGGTTGGTGCGCTGTTCTCCACTTAAAAAGAATAGATGGTGTCTGTGATGTGGCCGCTTCTGGCCACGTCTTATGGTCCGGCGGGGGGGAGATGAAGCTTTGTTTCCCTTCTTCAGGTGTTAAACGATACTCTTGCTTTGTGAGGCGTTTGTTTATTTGGATGACTATTTTCCGTGACCACCATTCTTCGTTTATTACAAACTTAACTACGTGTTAACTGCTATGCGTCTTGGTTGACGCCTAAAAATCACTGCAGGAAGTTAAAACGAGTGAAATTCTTCACTGCATGCCGCCCGCCATGTATAACTGCACAGCCTGGATGCCCATGTAATTGTGAGGTCTGCTAAAGGCGTACTGTACAATTCCCGGGTTAATTTCCAGAAAAGCCTTCGTCAATCGTCACGGCTGCCTTCGCAGGTGCCTGAAAATGGAGGATTGTTCCATCTTGAACATTCC
This sequence comes from Benthosema pterotum, assembly GCA_039105355.1. NCBI lineage: Eukaryota > Metazoa > Chordata > Actinopteri > Myctophiformes > Myctophidae > Benthosema > Benthosema pterotum. The sequence continues at coordinate 40,372,168 of CM076967.1, read as the reverse complement.
CAGAAGTTTGCAACAACTAGGTCTGTATAATGTCCACGTAAACCGTAAAAAAGTGTCCTTCTGCTGGGTGCAGCATGGTCAGAACATGTGGCAGTAATACGGCGCTGAGGGCAGGGCCGGGTGTTTGGTCAGCTGCAGAGAAGAAGGGTCTGGTTAGAGAGGGTTGCTGCTCTCTCATCGCAACAAGATATAAACCTTGGTCGGTTTTCTGCAACCTGACGGCCGTGATCCTCTGCTTTGTGGGCGACTTTCTCACAGAACCTCTTTACCTTACAGCATGTTTCAGACTTGGCTGAGCTGCGTTTCTCTTTTCAGCTATAACTGCAGACTGGCAGCAAGTTACAGAGTAAGAAAACTACTGTCAGGAGTGAAACGAAAAGGTCAGGGTATAGGAATATTGTCACAAGAAACACCATACCAATGTATATACACCTAGTTGATTAATTGATTTATTTTTGCATTTGATTTATTTTTTTATTTGATTTATTTTGCAAATAGAACAATCACAGTAGAGAATGGTTCAGTACAAGTTCTGGCACTATGGCTCATTTCCATTGCAGTCCTTCATATTCAATTTATCAAAAATATGCACAGTATTATGTAAAGCACATTATAAGAAGTATTCCTCTATAAAGGCAAAAACATAGACATAATCTTCCAGGAATTATTTCTCCATTAATCGAAAGTTATTGGTAAACATAATTGTCAAGCTGAATCTCAGGTCGGATTTTAAATCCTCTCTCTGTTACAACAGCTCATCCTTATATAGTATTTGAACAAGTAAATATATACAGTCTTGACATTTCCATTTTTGGCCAGCTTGGCTATAGTCTTCAGTCAGCTTGGCACATTTCTTGTTGTCATTTCTGTGATCACGAAGAGCAGCCTACTAGAGTTACTGTACTTATAAACTAGAGAGCAGACAGTGCTGCCTACCCCAGCTATTCGTTTCAATGGAAGTTTCTCAGTGCTGTTTGAAGGACCGGGTAGAACAATACTTTCACATTCCGCCAACATTTGGTGGCCATAGTGCAGAACTGCTAATGAGCATGTAGACTTGTACAGTATAACCTCAGCTACCCAAGGTTTACTTGCGCTATAGGCAAAAACTTGTCCGCCTGTTCCAGCTTTGGCCAGTAGAGTTTGCTGGCTTCAACCATTAGCCAGCCACTATGGGTGGCTAATGGTATGATCTATCTGCTTCTTGTACTCTATACAGGTTGTGTGACTTAATGCTGTGACATATATTTTGTATACTTATTTTCAGATGGAAACATATTTATATTCTATAATTATGGTGGTGCTGTTTGTCGCCTTATTTTTCAATTTGCTAATTGACCTGAGTGTTATATTTACAGGCACGGCTGTGGGTTTTACATGCGTGAATAGAATCGCCTCAGTACAATGCAGTACTAAAACCTTTAGGCACATGCATCCAAATGGGGGACAGTTTAGCCCAATTTTCCCAAGTTTGTTTTTGCATTTAGAAAAATGTTCTACAGTGTCAGTGAGACATGAATGATGAGAGAGAGACAGAGACAGGAGGGGGGGGACATGCATCAAAGAGCCTCCTGGTCCAACTGCAGGCTTATGGCCTCATGTGTGTGGTATGCACTCTCCCTCAGGTGAGCCACATAGGGCATCCCAGAGCCGCCACTTCTAAGTGAACAATTAATTCAAGAAGGTCATACCACCCAGCATTTCACTTCACTCACTCGTATATCCTAGCTGTAGGTTAAGTGCTCTGTGACAACACACATGCACCACTTGCCAAGGGGAGAATCTCAATGCCAAACATTTGAGCTCCTGGCTTGCACGTAGAAGGCCTCTTTGTCTCCGTCTGTGATCTGTGACTGTGGGGTTCAGCGAGGCTGAATGGGAGGAGGGGGGAAACCTCCTTGTTGTGTCTGCCTGGCCCCAGGTCTCCCCTCAGTGGAGGGTCTTTTCTGCTTGAGTAGCGGGCACTTCCATTGGAAGCCCCGCGCCGCCCAGGACACTTTAGCGGGGAAAGAAAGAATGTGCTGTCTCTCGAAAGACGTTTTTCTCTGGTGCTTATATGCAAACGGCACTCACCAGGAACGAACGATCCCCCAACCCACCTCACCTCATCTGGAAATCACATGTCCGCGCGTGACATCATTTTTCAAAGATTCTTCTCACAGGCCACGGTAAAAATGCAATGTGTGTAAGGGTCACTCATTTTTTAGGCCATATTTTATCGCCGTCTCTGAGAGTTTTACGAGCCATTTACTTTGCTACGACTCCATTCGGGTTAAGTTGTCGGTGGAGAGAAAGCAGCAAAAGAAAGACTTAGTGATGACTTTTCCCTTTCAATTTGAGAAAACATAAAGAAAGAATAGCGCGGTGCATGAAGACAGACGTTCAGAATGATCTTAATACATTTAACGCCCCTACCTGTAGCCCCATGCGCGGAACTCAAGGAACACAAAGATTAATTGATGCCATTCTTTAATCCATCTTTTGATCCAAACATATTGTTCGACGATCGTCAAACAATATGTTTGCCCCCGCACCCATTCCACCCCATACATTAAGGCGTTATCTCAGATTCTACCCCTCAATGTCTGTTTTTTTTGGCAAACCAGTAGACCCACATACGCAACCCTCGCGTCCGACGCAAAGCCGGTTAAGTGGGCCACCCCTTAAGGTGAAGACATCCAAACCGTGGCATTAAGGAATTTTTAACTCTACGCCGGGTCAGTTGTTACTTTAACTGTAACCAAGGGAGTGGTTGGTTGTCAGTCTCACTCTCTGCCTAGCCTTGCCCTGGCTTTACAAGCCCGCTGTTTAGACAGAGCTATGTGTGGTTTGCGACAGACGGGAGATTACAAGGCTGCAGGGGCAGCAGCGGCATGTTTAAGCTTCTGAACCTTTTAGACAGGGAAGAAGAGGGAGAAAAAAATATCCCAACAAACAAAACTTTCCCTTTGATCTCTGTGGAAAAAAGCACAGGAAAAGGGAACTTTATCAGTTTCAGAGGACTCTGACTTTGATCTCACCATGTTTGACCATCTGGTGAAACTAATTACCCGTTACCTTCACGGTGCTGTTTTTTTTAGGGGTGGGCATGATGGCAGTGGTCCCGAGGTGAAAGGGGTGGCACTAACGCCATGCGATGTGGACAGATTACAAGGTTTCGGTCGCTTCCCCACATATTCGCTTCTGGAACATGGGAGCTTTGCGGCCAGGGCGCACGTGTTGGCACACGGCTCGGGCACTTCAGATGTGGTCCGGGCAGCATGTGGAAGCATTCTAAGCGCGAAAGCCTTGCCCAGCCCAGCCTGTGGCTCCCAGGGGGACGGTGAGAGCAATTTCGCCGAGGTTTATCGCCGAAAAAACAGTGCGTTGAACAAACAACGGTGGCGTGTTTTGCTGGGTGAACGTGCCAGAGACCACATGTGTGCATTTGGGTGTGCGATACGCGCTTGTATTTTTGTGCATGGCTGGTCATATTTGAGTGCATTATTTATGTCATCTGACGACACCGTTTGTTTTAGTGAAATACGATCTTGAGTTTGAGTTTGTGTGACACATGTTCCATGTTTCGTCTATAGAGCTGCGCAGTGACGTCACCGCCCCTGTTCCGGAAGTCTTTTCCCAATTCATTTTTCTCATAGACTTTTCGAAAATAATTTATATCAAGACGATTACGCCGCGGACAAAGCCAACTCGAGTCGCGACGAATCATGATGACACACACAAACTTTTGGGACAATAAAATAATTTCTAAGATGAAAAACGAAACAAAAAGTCTTGTATCATGCCGTTTTCTACTTCTTCCCAATTATATATTATATGACGATATTGTGTTTGTTGTCATGATTTGTCACGACCTGAGTTGGCTTTGGCCGCGGCGTAATCGTCTTGATATAAATTATTTTCGAAAAGTCTATGAGAAAAATGAATGGGGAAAAGACTTCCGGAACAGGGGCGGTGACGTCACTGCGCAGCTCTATTAGATTAACACCATGCAACAGCCAACCAGAAGGGGTTGAAGTTTCTGTGTGTGCTCTGTGTCTTTCTCTACGACATCTGAACCGCAGCGTCTTATCACCCATTCTCCCTTCTTCTATTTGCCCTGGGCTTCGTGAGGAGAATGGCTTTCATCGACGGCTGTTTTAAGAAAGGCTTTAGCCTCCGACGGACAAACAAAACATTAGATGGAACAAGGGGCCGAAGGGTTGAGGGGGATTAATGTGAGCACGTCTGTGTATGCGTGGAGATCGCTGGCGCACAATATCACAAGTCACAAGTCAAAGAACGGCCACTATACTGGCCTCACGAGTTCCCACGGTTCTGTTGCCAAGGTTCTCTGCGCAACCATTTTTTCGCTTTCATCTCCGATGCCATCAAAAGCCCGGCTGTGCCCTGCCCTGCGCCTACCGGACCGGTTGTTGCCCCAACCCCCCTTTATAACCCAACCAACCGTGAACCCCAATCAGAAAGTCACAGGCCGGTGTTTCCCCTCCGTCCCTGCCAAGCTCCACGCTCCACTGTCTGAGTCGTTAATTGGTCAGTTTTGGGCCGGGTTCCATTTCACATATGACACTGGCGGGGTCTTTGAGGACGCCGCACGGAGCCGCGTGGATAATTATTCTTAATGAGACCATGTCTCCGCGCGCACACAAACAGAAGCTATTTCTGGGCACCTCCCCGACACAACAAGCCTTCACTGTTTATCTCACTGAATATTTGTTATTTTCTTTGTAAAGAAATGCACGTAGACAAAGAGACGTTCTCTTGTATTCATTTGTGTGCATTTGTGAGCGGCGGCTCTTTTAACGTCAAAGAAAGGCTGAGTAAACACGTGGCTGCAGTGTAGCATGTGTCAGCGAATCGCAGCTTCCTCCATGTAATATTGTGTGTGTGTATATGTGTGAGGGCTGGATCGCATTTTTTTTTTTACACAGTCCCACATTAAACTCGGCTCGCATCGTGTATTTTAAGGCTCCACTCTGCACTGTCATATTCTTTTGGTCAGCTCAGGAAGAGCTGTATAACGGTCCGGCTGCCGTCCCAAACCTCTGAAGTTTTCGCACACGCACACACAGGCGTGCACGTGCAGATGCAACGTCGCACACACGCCCACATTCAGAGCTACAGTGAGCTACTGTCTATTTGAGAGGCCTTTAAATACAGGCCGCGTCAGGCCTCTTGAAGTGAAACGAACGCAAAAAAGGGGACCGGTACTTCAGTGAAATAACAACAGGCAATGTTCTTGTTTCAGCGACGCTCAAATGATTTCGTAGACCGGTATAAGTTAAATGTGTGTGTGTGTGTGTGTGTGTGTGTCACTGTGCGTGCATTACAGACCTGTTGATGTGACCCGCAGGCAACGACCAAAAGCGCAAACATTTTCAGGAAATGTTCTGCCAACCTGAAAATGACATGTTTTGAATCCCTTTCCTCTCACAAGGAGATTGAACGTTGTTCGTCTTAACATTACACTGAGCAAGGCAACTCAGTGTGGTTGCCCGCTGGCTAAGATGTCCAGGCGCCTGCCACATATACTGTAGGCTTTAGGTCTGACAGCCCATTGCCCGTTTGAGTCCCGTTCGTCACGATGACCTTTTCTGCATGTCCCTTGCCTTCTCTCTCCCATCCATTTCTGGGCACTGTGGAACAGTGGTTAGTGCTGTTGCCCACAACTAGAAGGTCCTGAGTTCGATTCCCCCTTAGGGACGTTGTGGATGCTGGTGGTGTGTCAGTGCCCATACCTGAGGCGAGGATCGTCAAAAGGGCCTTTCTGTGTGGAGTTTGCATGTTCTCCCCGTGTCCCCTAGGTTAGATACCCTCACAAAAACATGCAATAATCCTGGGCTCTAAACTGCCTCCCACTGATGGAGGGGACAGGAACAGGTTGGAATAACATGTTTCTTCCAACCAGGGAAACTCGCCCCCTGTGAAAGGCAGAAGGCAGCTTGGACCCTCATGCATTAAAGTCTAAACTGCTGCCTCCCCAGGTTGATGGAGTTGTGTGTAGAGCCCAGGATCATTAGGAACCCCAGGCACTGGGTTACAAAATCATGGAATGAAATCATGAAAAAATCATGACAAAAAAAACCTATCCATTACAGCAGAAAAGCCCAAAAGAAAGAGCAACTTGTTGTTTTGAGCATGTAGATCTGATAGAATTCAGTAATCTAAATACAGCTAGAAATGCACCTCTCTCAGTTGGTGACACCGTCTCTGTGACGTCACAATATCACCATTTCTTTGCCTCTGACAAGCGACTGTCTTCTCGACTGCACTGCTGAGGAAGCAGGTTTACAGGTCTTGACCGTTCTAGGTTGTGACCCTGACGCTACCCGTGTGTGTTTAGCCACAGAGCGGGTCAGGGGTGTGAGAGGAAAAAGGTGTGAGAGGTCAAGGGTTGCCAGTGAAACAGGTTATTGGACACGGACAGGGTTGGCACAGGTGTGTTTCGAGCATCCATACGTTTCTGGGGCTCTGACACTCAGAGAGCGGTATGTCGCACTAGAGCGTGAGCCAACAGTGGCCTCTCACAGACACGGATGAAGCCCGGCGGGGTTAATCCGCGAACCTCGGCTACTGACGGAGGCAAACAGCGCCAGAAGAACACAGAACAGAGGGCGTGTGTAGCGGACCGTAACTCATCTTCCTGGAATGCTCGAATAGAATGGGTCGATAGAATGTTTTTTCCCTGATTGCTAGACCCGACTGTGACCAGACAAAAGTTCAGAGTGTTCACAGCGTGCCTAGCCAATGACGGTAAAATGTCAAGTGGCTGTCAGATGTTCCATCGAGAACCTACCAGGTGGTGGCGCAAGGGGCAAAGTTCCTAGCCCGCAACTGAACTGCAGTTCCATTCCCACCAGGGGCGGATGTAACATTTCCCAATTGGGGAGCTAGCCACGATGAAGCCATCCCCATACCATTTTCAGTTACAGGACTTTTATTGGGCAAGTAAGCATCAATAATAACATCAGTTGTTGTTGAAGTTGCAACAGACACGCAGCATGCATAAAGCTAAAGGTCTGACCCAGAGATTTTTCTGTTTTCAATGATGAAATGCTGTTGGTTCAGTGGTGAGACGATTGTAGTTAGTTAGTAGCAGAAGTAGTGTTTCAAATACTTTTAAATATAAGTACTGAAATATCTTGCACCGCATTTATGGGGGGCAATGCCCCCCCATGCCCATACCTAGATCCGCCCATGATTCCTGCAGGGGGACTGTTGTCTGTTGCCATAGATCCAGTGTGATTCCTACAGGTTGTTCAAGAGCACCTGTTCAGAAGGGAGTGGAACCAGGAGGGATGTGTTCTATTACAGGGCGTAGCAGTGGGTGCGGTTTACTGGCACCACTGGAAAATTCATTTTTCCCCCATAAAACTATTTATATAAATTATTTTAAGCCTAGAATCAAGTCTTCCAGGATCCTGGTGAACCATGATAAATTAGACCTTTGATATAAAAGGAAAAAAAAAAACATTTGATGTATTGCCATGTGTTTTGTTTGCTTACTATTAGTCGCTCGCTCTGGATTAAGAGCTTCTGCTGAAAATGCCTAAATTGTACTGTAATATTCACAAGCCTTTTTACAGTAAATGCTTCTCAGCTCATACTTGTCATTAAAACTTGCTAACTAATGCATAACCAATCTAAAGTATTTCATGTTAGGCAATGATATGACTGGTTTCCACTGTTTAGCGGTAACGAAAATGGAGCCCTATGTCTTTTAAATGTTCAATATTAGTTAGAGGACAAGTATAATGTATTTATCCATATGAGGCTTATTAGCCTGATATTCTTTGAAAGCATGTCTGGTGGTCTCCCCAGTGCTCCCCCCTCCCCTCATGGCGCCCCAGGCAACTGCCTAGTCTGCCTAATGGCAAAAACACGGCTGCGCATGTGGGAAGCTAACGGTGTGCGTTGTGCTCCTCTCCTCTCCGCTCCGCAGGGCATGGCCTTCTCCCTGGATGAGCGTCTTCAGCTGGGCATCCACGGCCTGCTGCCCCCCTGCTTCCTCAGCCAGGACGTCCAGCTGCTCCGCGTCATCAAGAACTACGAGATGAAGAAAGACGACCTCGACAGGTGAGTAAGAGACCCACTCGCACGTCAGACCGACAGACAGAGACCACGCTTGTGCGCTCGCATGCACACACACACATGCCACACAAAACGCATGTACACACACAGATGTGCATACCACTCACTGTACCTCCTCCCGGCGAACAACGAGTCACAGAACATTCTTGTTGTCATTCTCCTGTCAGCCGTTTTTCTTCCCAGACAGTGCTAGCCAGTGTTGCCAACTTGGCACATTTCAGTTCCCTCTAGCGCCAAAAATACTGAAAAGCTCCTGGTGAAAAATCTAGTGTGTTTTTTTTGCTGGTGAGTTGGGGCGAAATTGGTTTTCAACAAGTGGTCCCCAGGGTAAATGATGGACAGTTGGTTAACCAGATGTAACTCTTGGGGAGTGTACCACTAGTACCATTTTGGATTTTGGCGGTTGGCAACACTGGTGCTAGCGTTTGGACTCTTATCTGAGGGGGGATATCCCCTGCCTCCGTGCTGAGAGAGAGAGAGAGGGGGGGCACCCTCAGCAACAGGGATCATCCATCTGGAAGCCTTCAAAAAGAGGAGAGTGAGATTATGGATCACTCCTCTGAGATCTCTGTTCTTCTACTATAACACCTTACTGTTTACTGAACAAAGCTCTGCTGCTCCGTTCCACGTTCTACGTCTCTCTCTCTGTTTCTCCATCTCCTCCCTGTTCCCCTCCGGCTTCCTGGTGGGGGTTTTGACAACTTCCACCGGGACCAAATGAATTTTCATTTATTTTTTTATGGTACATGCTTCATTACAATCCTAGTCTTGGGTTATGTAATGCAACATACTACCAGCCACATGCTAACATTTTGAGCTTGAGTCTTCTTTGATGAATGACTCCATCGTAGATGCATACCACATGCTTGTAGTTGTTTGGGGGGGTTTGAACCGAAATCATAATAGTTTACTGTTTTGGATTACGTTGAGGAGCTCCGGTTGTTGTTTTATGTGCGTTCGAATTGCCAATTTGCAAATCTGTCAGTCAGCCCGTTTCCATCAGCTGTGGCTCTCAACGTGCCAAAGATTCAGGGAGTCTTGATTTGAGCCTGTGAATGTCGACTTCAACATCAACCAGAGCTATTGAGCTACTTAATATCAGTCCGATTTTCCATTGGAGTCAGGCGTAGCAACGGCATCGCGTCAGTGTCTAAAAACGGGTCGTTATTATTGCTGCTCGTCGTTGCCATTCCCATGCCCTATCAATGTCACTGACAATCTGTCTCCTCGGTCCTGTGTGCCTTCCAGACGTGGGCTGAGGTCCAGTGGATTAGGGAGTGCTATTTCCCCGTCATTGCTCAAGCCTCTGTTTACATACACGCTGTTCCCCGAGTAAAGCCATCTTTGGACCTATCGTTACGCTTTTTTGTATTTACTGCTCTTCTGTGACCACATGAACCGTAGAGTTGGGTACACTACGGTTACTACCTATTACATGGTCGGTTACCACCCATTCTGGGCACGATGTCATAATAGGCGATGAAAACCAGTGAACATCTGGTAAATATTGCCGATCTACAAGCCCCATAAGCAAAAAAAAAACGTGTTTAGAAGGCTTGGGGGAACGGGGTCTACAAAAATATATAGGACGTGTTTAAAGTGTTACTCATTTCAACATACCTATCATTTTCAGCCAGAAGTTCTTTGGTTCCCAACATGAGGTCTGGAGGAACCGCAGGAATCCTTCCATAGAATCCCCAGCTAAATGATTGAGACATAACTTTGGTTCTTCTAGAGCTTGTCTCTGGTATATAGCCTCAATGTGCATCATGGGACTCTCCATTACCTGCGGCCAGCATCTGCAAATATGCGAAAGAACAATTTCGCTACTCGCCAATACATGAAGGTGCAGAAGTCAAGAGGATGTGCTGCATGTCATGCCGCGGCACTGAGGCAGGTAATGTTAGTCCCAGAGCCCTACTGTTGCTGCGCATAGAGCAGAGCTAGATCTTTTATAGATTCCTGCAGCTTGTGGTGGTGCTTTCACTGAACTGGCAACCCCTTTTTTCACTTCCAAACTCAACTTTTAGTGTTCTGAACCAGTGGTTTTCAACCTTTTATATACCAGGGCCCACCATTTATAGAGCATTCGAGTCACAGACTGCAAATTGATGACATTTTCATCCCATAGGCCCAAAACTAAAGATTTCTTTTGGTTTTGTCTACAATTCCAGGCTTTATTTTTGCAAACAAAACAGCCAAACATACAGTAGCCTAAATCAAAATGACTAATTCAGATGATGAATATTTTAACTCTTGAGAGTGTAAAACTGAAACCAAATGGACCCGCAAGGGTCCATTTGGTTTCATTGTTACACTTGGTTTCATTGTTACATTTGGTTAACCAACTTTTCATCAGGTTGACCAACTTAGCTGGGGACCACCTGGAACCCTCCCAAGGACCACTGGTTGAAAACCACTGTTCCGAACCAATTCATTTTCAGTGAAAACACTCTGAACTGGTTTAACATTATGGAAAAAAGACACATCTACAGCTGTTACAACATTGTAACAGTCATATCAGCGTTAATTCATTTTACAGTGTGGGTCCCAGAGGTCCAATAAAATGGGGTTCTGTGTGGCCTCCTAACCTTAACTCGGAGCGGTTTTAGGCCTCGTATTTAAAGAAAGGTTGAGAGTCACTAGTCGCTGTTATTCTAATGTATTTCTCATGCTTCTAAAAAGGATGACATTGTGGCAAAGTGAGCAGCAGCAGGCCTTTCTGACTTCAAACATTTCAGGAATCCGAGTGATCGAGTGAGCAACGTACCGACATGTTGTCAGCGGAGGAAATGGCTGTTCGAAAAGGTTGCCAACTTAAACATTGTATGAAATTGTACGGAGCTAAAGGGAAACACAGTCAAAGAGGTGGATAGAGCGCTGTGCTTCCAGTACGGAGATTCAGCGCTTAGACAGAATTAAGGAGTGTGAAAGACCTGTAAGAGACGGATCTTCCTGGGTAATTGGGGCAATCTATCAAGACCTGTCAGACGGGGCCGTGATTAATTAGAACCAAGAAACCAAAACGCAGACTTGGTAATAGGAGGTGGCTATACTTGGACTGGAGTTTGTGCACTAACATTGTGCACTAACATTGGCTGCATGGCAGCAAATCAGGTCTAGGGCTACTAGCTGCTAAAGTGTTTCATTATGTTTATGTGGCAAAGTGATGCCATTGGTCCAGGAGACTTGGACTGGTATTTGTTTGTCTGTGTCACTATTCTCTCTACTCCTATTGTTGCTGGACAGCTTGACTGAACACGTTAAAAACAGAAAGGAGTTTGTCTGTACTACTGTCAGTGGGACTGTACCACTGAATAATCATATTGGCACAAAATCTTATCATATCGGCACAATTCAGAAAGGAAAAAAGGTTTATTTTCATTCTAGCTAAAGAAAAACTATCGGTTTCAAATTGGTTATCGGTTGTTGTATACCTCTTTCATATCAGTTATCGTATCCATCCCAAAATTCCATATCTGCCGGACTCTAGTCATTTCCTTGATTCTCTCTGTCTGACTGGACTAGAATCTTGTGTGCATTGACTAGCAGCGAGACAACACCTGTCGCCTCGCTGCTGTCGTCACTGTGAAGATGGAGACAGGAGAAACAGTAGTGTTTGTTGGAGCTCCCAGTGAAGCTGAAGGCACCATAGAGGAATAATCTAGCCTTATTCATTGTGTCGGGCAGCAACCTTAAGTTACCCCTGTGACGTGCTATGCCCCGAGAGAGAGGTCCTTTGAAGACATTTAGGCAGCGTTACTGAGGGAAGCGTCATTAAAAGTTTAATTTCAAGTGAAATATCACGTTTCTTTAGCCGCACGGTAGGCCTACGATGCAGTGAAATGTAATTACAATTCAGGGCACAGCAGCCAGCAGGGACCACCCAAAAACATTTGCGGCCAACGTTTCTCTGCCGCAAATGCTATGGGGCTAACCTCCGGACCTTGTCAACTCCTAGATCCGCCCTGCCCGCTGCTGTGAAAAAAAAAGATTGTACTCGTAAAAAAACGATGTGCTAAGACTATGATTTCAGGAGGTTTGATTTTTACGGGGCTGTGGGGACTGTGAAAAAGGGCTGAAATTGGTAATAGCGAGTGAAGTCACGAAAATGCCTTTAACGAATTGATTTGGAAAGAGAGACAGTTGACTTGATGGAGGGAAAAATATTCTGTTCCCACAGCGAGCTTAAGTGGAGTTTCATATGCTTGTTAACAATTCCAGCTCTTGTGTCTTGAGTGACTTGTTTTCTTTTCTCCTCGACAGAAGTTGTGTGGGTACGCGCACAGCTGTTTGTTATACCTTACGCTCGCCGTGGTATGAGTAACAGCACTGCAGCATACAGTAGCAGGCTTGTTGATAGGGGCTTTCTTTAGAAATGTGTGTATTTGACTAGATCTTAATAACAATATTGCATTTGGGATCATCAACATTGGTGTGCAGATTTCTTATTCTTACAGTATATCTTATACACTGTTTGGCTGGTTTGATCCAGCACCCAGCCTAGAAGGCCTGGGATGTGTTTGGCTGTTTACCAGCTTCTCTCTAATTTTGACTGTAGATCTTAATCACATAGCTATTAAGACGACTTTGACTGGGTTCCCCTCCTAAAGCTTTATACATGGACCTCTCCCTTTTTACCCCCTCTAGTCTACACCAAACACATTTGCGGATGCACTGTACAAGCTCAGGTTTGCCCCAAAAGAGGGCCAATAGGATTATATGTGGCTCTAGATAGGTGATCACAGCGACAACACAAACATAACTGAAGTAGCCATGAGGCCCATAAGCCAGGCTCTGTCTCCCGTTTCTGTAACATGAGGTAGCTTGATGTACAAGGACATCCCCTGGGACGTGACGTTAGTATGTCACAGGGACTTACCCCCAATACAACCCTTGTAGAGTGCCAAACAGGGAAGCATTGGTCATAATAACAAGTCTTTGTTATGACCCGGCCAGGAATCGAACCCCCAACCTCCCAGTTTCAGGGCAGGCCCTCTTAACCTATAAGGCCACTGAGCTGGTAATGATGTATAATGCAACATATTACCCATGGGACAAGCTGATTTGGATGTCTGGTACGATTCCGAAAACATTTCAAGTAGTGAGTGTCAACATCATGCATTCTGCTGCTGGCTGTCCTATGTGGGGAAAAAAGGGCAATGCATGCATGCTTTTCATCTTCTCAACAAGAGGAGCCTTATTCTCCTTTGCTTTTATGGAAAGATCTCTTGATTAGGCATAGAGAGAGCCCTTCTCGGTGTGCTCTGGTTAATTTGGGTTATAATGTAAACCTTTGGGGCCTTTTCTGTCGCACAGAGCGATCACAATGAAGCGCCTGTATGGGACGTCAGAGAGTGGGCCGTGTGTTTGTGTTCTGTTTTTTTTTTTAAATTTATAATATAAGCCAGGGGTTTTCAACAGGTGGTCCGGGGACCACCAGTCGTCCTTGAGAGGGGTCCAGGTGGTCCAGAGCTAAGTTGGTTAACCAGATGAAAAGTTGCATGGTTAACCAGATGTAACTCTCAAGAGCGTAAAAATGAAACCAAATGGACCCTTGCGGGTCCATTTGGTTCCATGTTTACACTCTCAAGAGTTAAAAATAGTCATCATCTGAATTAGCCCAAGTCTACACAACTAGAGAATGTAGAAAATGAATGGTCATTTTGATCTGTATGTTTGACTGTTTTGTTTCCCAAATCCAGCCTGGAATTGCGAACAAAAGCACAAGAAATCTTTAATTTTGGGGTCTGTGGAGCTAAAATGTCATCAAATGGTGGTCCTCCTTGGCTAAAATGCTGAATAAATGGTGGGCCCTGGTAAAATATGAAAAAGGTTGAAGACCCTTGATATAAGGAACACCATGTCCTTATACCAATAGTCATTGTATGGCGCAGAGCTCTCAGCGCTCTCTCTTTCTCTCTCTCTCTCTCTGAAATCAAATTAGACATCTCTTGGCATGTTGTTTCCCTTCCATTCTCTCTGCGTCTCCACTTCGTCTACACCATACCTGGGCATTATGCGGCCCGGGGGCCAAAAGGGTACCCTGAAAGGGTACTGGTTTTCAGCCAGTGGTCCGGGGACCACCAGTGGTCCTTGAGAAAGTTCCAGTTAAATATGGAACGTTGGTTAACCAGGTCCATTTGGTTTCATTTTTACGCTCGCAAGAGTTAAAATATTCATCATCTGAATTAGCCAGAGAATGTAAAAGAATGGTCATTTTTGATCTATGTTTGCCTGTTTTGTTTGTGAAATCCGGCCTGTAATTGTGAACAAGAGCGACAGAAATCTTTAGTTTTGGGTCTGGGGGGCTAAAATGTCATCAAATGGTGGCTCAAATAGAGAATAAACACAGGGCCCTGGTGTCAAAATGGTTGGTCTTACTCTTACTTTTATCTTGAAATTAAATGAATAACGCAGACTTTATAGACCAGTGGGATTTGTGATAAAAGTGATTGTTAGAGGCATTTGGGGGTAAAAGTGGGTAACCAGTCCATTTTACACAATTCAAGGGTGCTGAATCCGAAAAAAATGGTTACCAAGCAAAATTTTGAGTCCTTACCCCCCAAATCCAAGATTTTGGGGGGTAACCAAAGGTTTTTCAGACATAACTTGAAATGCATTGATTTTACGCCCCATAAGTGTATTGAACGTTAATATAAAGTTGGGCATTACGGACGATTTGGTACCAAGTACATGTCTGTACCTTCTACGGTTCTTGAGATACAGCATATAGGTACTTCCACAGATTGAGGAGAGCAGGACATCTGTAACACTGATTCTTAAGTCCACCAAATGGTGATACAGGCGTGAAAATTGGTACACACACTCCTCAAACCCAACTATTTCCAAAAGTACTGTGTGTCCTGCAAAATTCCAAGATGGCAGCCACCAAAATCCAAGATGTCCGTCCAAAAATGTGGTTTTTCATTAATAACTCGAAATATGAAGATTTTAAGCCCCATACATGTATTGAACGTTAATATAAAGTTGGGCATTACGGACATTTTGATACCAAGTACATGTCTGTATGTACTACGGTTCTTGAGTTACAGCATATAGGTAGTGATGAGGAACCATAAGGGTAACATTTTGGCACGTTTGTCTCTTTTACTCAAAGATCCCTTTATCATCATGTCAACCATTTTCAGGAAACGGACCTACATGTGTCCGCTATCATAAACCACTTCAAGTTTTTTGATTGATGAAACGGGTCGGGAGTTATTAAACCGAACGTGAATGCTGTTTCAGTGTTAAATTTGCTGCGTATATTTTGCAAAGATAAGCCACCCAGAAATGTCTGTCTGTGCATCATCACACTGAGTCTGTCCTTCACAATAAGAGTAAATGTGAACCGGACGCACCAAGGGTAGCATTTGTCATACAGTAATGGTATAATATGCTAATAAGTGTAATAGTGTAATAGGCTAATACGTGCAATAGCATAATATATGTACAATATGGTAATAGTGTAATATGCAATAGTGTCAAAGGATAATATGTGTAATAGTGCAATATATGTGCATTAGGATAATAGTGTAATATATGCAATAGTGTAATAGGGATAATAGTGTAATAGTGTAATATATGTGCAATAGGCTAATAGTGTATTATATACAATAATGTCATAGTGTAATAAGTACAGTAGGCTAATATGTGTAATAGTGAAATACATGTGCATTAGGGTGATAGTGTAATATATGCAATAGTGTAATAGGGCTAATAGTGTCATAGTGTAATATATGTGCAATAGGGTAATGTTGTAATATATGTAATTGTGTTCTAGAGCAATGTGTGTAATAGTGTAATTAAACTATACCACTATTGCATATATTACAACATTACCCTAATGCACACATATTGCACTATTACACATATTACCCTATGATTAGCCTACTGTACTTATTACAATATGACATTGTAGATAATACACTATTAGCCTATTGCACATATATTACACTATTACACTATTGCATATATTACACTATCACCCTAATGCACATGCATTGCACTATTACACATATTAGCCTATGACACTATTCCATGTATTACACTATTACACATTAGCCTACTGTACTTATTACACTATGACATTATTGTATATGAATACACTATTAGCCTATTGCACATATATTACACTATTAGCCCTATTACACTATTGCATATATTACACTTTCACCCCAATGCACATGTATTGCACTATTACACATATTAGCCTATGACACTATTCCATGTATTACACTATTACACATATTAGCCTGCTGTACTTATTACACTATGGCGTTATTGTATATAATACACTGTTAGCCTATTGCACATATATTACACTATTGCACTATTACACTATTGGCCTATTGTACATATATTATGCTATTACACGTATTAGCCTATTACACTATTACACAGCATACTTACTTACAGCATACCATTACTATATGGCACATGCGACACTTGGTGCGTCCGGTTCACATGTACTCTTATTGTGAAGGACCGACTCAGTGTGATGCACAGACAGACATTTCTGGGTGGCTTATCTTTGCAAAATATACGCAGCAAATTTAACACTAAAACAGCCTTCACGTTCGGTTTAATAACTCCCGACCCGTTTCATCAATTAAAAAACTTGAAGTGGTTTATGATAGCGGACAGATGTAGGTCCGTTTCCTGAAAATGGTTGACATGATGATAAAGGGATCTTTGAGTAAAATAGTCAAACGTGCCAAAATGTTACCATTATGGTTCCTCATCACTACCGATATGTTGTAACTCAAGAACCGTAGTACATACAGACATGTACTTGGTATCAAAATGTCCGTAATGCCCAACTTTATATTAACGTTCAATACATGTATGGGGCTTAAAATCTTCATATTTCGAGTTATTAATGAAAAACCACATTTTTGGACGGACATCTTGGATTTTGGTGGCTGCCATCTTGGAATTTTGCAGGACACGCAGTACTTTTGGAAATAGTTGGGTTTGAGGAGTGTGTGTACCAATTTTCACGCCTGTATCACCATTTGGTGGACTTAAGAATCAGTGTTACAGATGTCCTGCTCTCCTCAATTTGTGAAAGTACCTAAATGCTGTATCTCAAGAACCGTAGGAGGTACAGACATGTACTTGGTACCAAATCGTCCGTAATGCCCAACTTTATATTAACGTTCAATACACTTATGGGGCGTAAAATCAATGCATTTCAAGTTATGTCTGAAAAACCTTTGGTTACCCCCCAAAATCTTGGATTTGGGGGGTAAGGACTCAAAATTTTGCTTGGTAACCATTTTTTTCGGATTCAGCACCCTTGAATTGTGTAAAATGGACTGGTTACCCACTTTTACCCCCAAATGCCTCTAACCCCCTTATAGGAGGCCTTTTTTCTGAAATCCCAACTGCCTACAGGAGTAAGTTCTGCCTTTAGTCTTGGTCCTCCACAATATTTTATGTATCTCATTTGGCCCCTGGTCTGCTCACTCTGTATTTACGACTGTGTATTATACGCCCTCCTGGACGCAGGAAAACCTGGGCCGTGCCATGGCGCTCTGTTCACACGGTGGAGGAATCTGTTGGCAACGATACAAGGCGCTCTCCTCCCGTCCAATGTCACACATTCTTACCCCTCACCTTTGGCACGAAAATACGCCTGGAGGCTCCCTTTTTTGTCTGCCTCTCCCCCCCCACACACCCTCTCTGTCTCTCTCTCTCTCTCTCTCTCTCTCTCTCGTAGGCTGCGCTGAGTCATGTTTTTGACCTGGGATTTTTCGGACGTTTCTTCGGGGTATTATGGGTTTCTTCGAGATGTGTATTGACAAGGATCAGGGGCGTTTTTGCCATTAGGCAGGCTAGGCAGTTTGAGGGGGTGGCACAACCACCAGACATGCTTTTTAAAAGGATCCCAGGCTAATGAGCCGTATATGGATAAATGCATTATACTTGCCCTCTATAACTAGAATTGAACATTTAAAAACACCTATAATATCTTCTTTTGAAATTCATTGAGCCCCCTTCACCAATGAAATTCTTTGAAACCAAAGGGACCCGTAAGGGTCCATTTGGTTTAGGCCTTGAGGGAAAATCTTGCCTGGGGCTCCAAATTCCTTGGAAACGCCACTGATAAGGATTCTGTGTTTTACGCTCTCCTGTCCTGTTCCTATCCCAGATACGTGTTCCTGATGGGGCTCCAGGATCGCAACGAGAAGTTGTTCTACCGCGTGCTGACTTCCGACGTGGAGAGGTTCATGCCCATCGTTTACACCCCCACCGTGGGCCTGGCCTGCCAGCTGTACGGCCTGGCGTTCAGGAGACCCAGGTGAGACACACACACAACACACTTGCATACACGTGCAGACATCATGCGCATGTCGATACACATGTGCAGCGTGCACGCATGCTACTACATCAAGCAAAATCTCACTGAAAGTAAAGAATCTATATAACAGATTTTCAAATACACACACACACACACACACACACACACACACACACACACACACACACACACACACACACACACACACACACCCACCCAGACAGCTGGGGCACTTACTGTAAATTATTTGGATCCGTTACAGCGAAACATAAAGCTCAAGGAATCTTCAAACATCTGCATGGTCTGTTGGACTTGGCATTTGATGCTGCTGGCAAAAAACCTGAGCTAGAAATCTTAGGGTGTGGTTGCTCTTT
The DNA here is from genome assembly GCA_039105355.1 of Benthosema pterotum. Classification (NCBI taxonomy): domain Eukaryota; kingdom Metazoa; phylum Chordata; class Actinopteri; order Myctophiformes; family Myctophidae; genus Benthosema; species Benthosema pterotum. Next base: position 40,353,394 of record CM076967.1, on the reverse strand, counting down.
CAGCTGGATTTTGGTTTAAAACCTGGCACGGCTCAAGGCAAGCCTTAACAGCCCCTGGAAGTCAGCACACGGTTCACCTTGACTGGACGTCGCGATGATCTTTGCAGACAGCGGTTAAGCGCGTTGCCTCTCCTAGAAAGGAAAAGCAAACAACAAAACATCCCCTGCAATCTCTCAGCAAAACACACAGTCAGTCGGCTGGTGGCTTAGGTCTGTTCACTACGTTTTGTGCACACTCCTCCTAGTCAAATTAACACTCTGGATTCTACTCCGCACACATCAGCTGGGTATGTTTCCCCTCACAATGATTCATTAGAGCCAATTTTCTTTCTCAACCCCACACTCTGTGTATTATCCCCGTGTCTTATAATCAAGTTGATCCGTGTCTGAATCAGTCCTTACAAAGTATACAGTACAATGCAAAAACTCTGGTCCTGGTTTTACACTTTCAGAGTAAAAGTAATACTGTGGGTCTGTTGTACTTGGAGTTGAATCAAAATCAGACTCTCAGTAGGGTGTCCTGGATGTTGTGTCTGTACTTGGCTCTGCCTCGGTAGATGATCTTTCTTTTATTGAGATGATCTCAAGTATTGTTTGTTTTTTGGCCGAGTGAAGCTGATAAAAGCAAGACCACTGCAGTCAATTGTCTGTTTTCTCTCTCTCTCTCTCGCCAGGAGAACACAGCTGGCGAGAGAACATTACCTGTACTATATGCACTGTACGACAGGTTGAACAGCACTGAATGGTTGCAATTCACTCTGTACAATTCGGCAACACATTTGTCTAGTGCAACAGTGGAGCAATAGTGCAGTAAGGCCCTTTAACTCATCTACAGTACAACCCGTATCCCCACCTCGGGGTACTTTGGAGTAATTATGAGCCCTAATTCTCCTTCCTTCTGTCCACAGAGTTATTTTAAATGCTTACCTTGGGTGCATTTAAAGAAATCACTCCTCTACACACATATATACCCATAACGTAGATCTCCCCTTTCCCCCTTCCTCCTCCTCCTCCTCCTCTCCCTAGCAGAACTATGTGGAAAATATTCCTAGCATGTGTCTCCCCAGTACCTCTGACACGGGGCTGGGGCTTGAGGAGTCATTTTATACCCCCTCCACCCTCCAAGCCTCAGTCACTGAGAGCAGTCAGTGGGCCAGGAACCTGCTGCCAGAGCCCCCGGACCGGGGGGACATGGAGGCTGGGACTGTTGTTATAAATGTGCATCAGGGGGGTCGTGAGCTGGGGATGGATGCTCTGGAGAGATGCCTGCTTTACTCCTGACAGACCCGTTTTCTTTTTTAGCCAGGCTGTTTCTCCGAGGCTGCATGAGCCCCGGGGAGGAAAAAGGGAACAGATCACTTGGGCCTGTGTTGATGGAGTATAGATCATATGGGTCATGTATTGTTTCCTGCGGATTTTTTTTTTCTGAATGATTTAGTAGTTCTCTAAGGTGCAGGTGGCTACAACTCCACGTTGTCTTTTAAGGCTGTACTTTTCATACCACAATACGATGACTATAATCCATTGATCACTGGAAAAATTGACAGATGGCATTTGAGATATACTGTATATAATATATACATATATATATATATATATATATATATATATATATATATATATATATATATATATATATATATATATATATATATATATATATATATGATTCAATTCAACGCAAAATCCATAATGCCATAACAATACATCAAAACAAAATTCATTTGAAAGCCATCATCTTTAATAAATCAATTTCTGCATACCAAGATCACTCGATGCAAGACTACACACAATGATTATTCCTTAAGGTGGTTGTGTTCCATTTGATATCCTTCTCTTATCACAGCCGATCACACATCTTGCTGGCGTGTTGTACAGTGTTGTACTTCGCCCAGCAGATATGGGAGTTTTATGGCATTAGTCATGTTTTCGAAATCTCTGTGGGCGATTGCGATATATTATCTTCTCACCACTTCACACATAGATTACCATCAGAATTCATCTATGTCTGCAGCAGCAACTTGTGAAAAGGCCATTAGTACTGTATTGCCTTTGTGTGTACGCATGGATGCATATCTTCTAGACCACCATGGTAGCCTACAAGAGAAATGAGATTAACTCCCTAATCGCTGGCCCTTTGGCTATAAGGGCCGCTGTGTGGAAAAGACAGGCTCTCTGTGCCCTGCACCCGGCTTTAGCTGTAGCCCTAATCTGCCCCGTGCAGACTAAACACTCCAACACCGGGGCTCCCCAAAAAGGCTATAGGTCAAGCGCCATTACGTGTCAAAACATGGCTGATTTACAGATGCGGCAGAGGCAGGAAGCGAGGACAGAGAAAGGAACACATTCATGTCATTAAGATGAGTGGACATGTGCTTAGCCGTTTCGCCGGTTCGCGAGCTTTGCGAGCGGACACAGTGAATCTCTTTAACGCTTTGACAGGAAAGAATCTGTGCCGCATTTTCTTCGCACAAGGTTTGCGCCTGTTCGAGGCCGTAAAAGCGCGGGTTCTGTTCCTTGTGTGCGACATCTGAAAGTGCTCCAATGTGACAAATGATTATGTCCTGTTGCTCAAAAAAAAAAAAAAAAAAAAAAAAAAAACGATCCCCCCACAGTATTACATGAGAAGTAATTAGGTGTGCAAACAGTTCAATCACCGTTAAGTGTCAGTTAATGCCCGCTAAGGTGTTCGGATATACTATGGAATGCTTATTTGGGAAGGTCTAATACGCCCTCCTTGACACCGAGATCAGAGCCTTGGAGGAGCTCTCGAGATAAGTGACAGCTCACCCGTATATCTAGCTAATAGAGACGGATGATCACCATTAGTGAAGTTCCCAGGTAGAGGCCAATGGGTCAAAGTCTCAAGAGCTCAAGGGTAGATTTTGATCTAGCTCAATGCCTGTTACTGCAGGATTCTACTGCCTTTTTTAAAAAATGTGCCAGGCGATTATTTCTAGCCTTTACACAATGTACCGGTATATACACATTAGTGCAGTGGTTTTCAACCTTTTTCATAGCAGGGCCCACTATTTATTCAGATTTGAACCACAGACCACCATTTGATGACATTTCAGCCCCGCAGAGCCCAAAACTAAATATTTCTTTTGCTTTTATCCACAATACCAGGTTGGTTTTCGGAGAAAACAAACCAGTCAAACTTACAGATCAATGTGACCATTAATCTTCTACATTCTCTAGTTGTGTAGACTTGGGCTAATTCAGATGGTGAATATTTTAACTCTTGAGAGTGTAAACATGAAACCAAGTCTGTTTGGTTTCATGTTTATGCTCTCAAAGAGTTACATCTGGTTAACCAACTTTCCATCATTTAGCCTGGAACCCTCTCAAGGACTACTTGTGGTCCCCAGAACACCTGTTGAAAACCCCTGCATTAGCGTGATGATTATGTTTAAACAGAGTAATACACTGTCTGGAATGGATATCACTGAAGACGGAGTCATTGTCCAAACCAGCTGTTTCTGGGCAACAATGCAGTGTTGGGTCTGTAAACTTAATTTCTATTGGCTTTTATTGCCGTGATAGTTGATCGCATGTCATCACGTGCCACGATTTTTATGGACTTTTGATAAAATAATAATAAAAAAGTGAAAGTTTTTGGCATGTATTGTTGGGTGTGGCCATATAATGGCCAGGGATGTGGTCTAAAAGTGTGAAAAAGGCGTATTTTTCATTTCACTGGGGCCCTGCGGGCCAAGATTCAGGAGGTCACAGAAGCCCTATAATGAAAGGCATGAACCGATCCTGTGAAGTGGCTCATGTGTTTGATGGTGTGAGCATTACTGCCTTGGGGGATAAGAGGCTTTGCACGTTGCAGTCTCTCACTACTGGGGCCCACACGCCGTGTTTAAAGACTGTACGGATAAAGTATAATTGGAATTTACAGCACTTGGTCTGAGGACCCCAAGGAGCTCTTTTGGTCGGGCGAAACGAAATTGAACCTCACACGTCTCTAAGTGTAAAAAAATGGACCCAGTAGTCCACTTGGTGAGTTCATTTAACCCTTTCAGGCCGGGAATCCATATTTGGATTCTGTACAGTATGTACAGTATTCCATAATTAACTTTATTTGATGCTGAAATATAAATATTTCAGGTTTTTCAAAAACCTTAGGTCAGGCCTAAATGGGTTTTAACAGCATAGATTGGCTATCCCAGAGGTAAACCAATGGGGGTCTGTGGTCTAATCTAATGCAGTGGCCCATTATTTATTCAGAATTTGTAGCCATGGACCACCGTTTGATGGGATTTAGCCTCTTAGACCTCAAAACTTTTTGCCCATTCTTGAGAGCGTAAGATGAAACCCAAAATGTGGTTTTGTTTTACCGCTTGATCATTAGGCTCCCTTTGGCTACCAACTCTCCATCATTTAGCTGGGAGGGACCACCTGGAACAACCCTCAAGGACCACTGTCCCCAAACCAGTGGTTGAAAACCACGGGTCTAATCCATATCAAGCTGAATCTCTGCACCCTTCAGTCAGGATCTTTAGAGCAGAAGATTTTGATGAAATGTGACAAGTCAATTGCAACCAGGAATACAGTCCAACTGCCTTAGTCCATATCACTTTTGTTAAATGTGTTTGTGTTGCGTTATAATGACTGATGTTTGTTTGGCTCGAGCTGACGACCGCTGTAATCTATGATCATTACGATCTAAAGAGCAGCACAGTGAAGGCATCTAAACAACAATTTCCCAGTTGAGGACCTTGTCGGATGGAGAGCGACTTACACAATTTGCTAATTCATTTTCAGTTTGGCCGTGCCGACAAATTGAAGGGTAATTACGCAAAGTGTATGGAACAGGGGTGCGGCCTTGTATGTGCGCGGGCGACTAGACCTGGATGGCGCATGGTGAGCTTTTGTTTTGTTTTTCTTCACGCTACGCGTGTCATGCTCTTCCACGAGCAGACCTGTCGCTGATCCATGCAAGGACGGCGGTTTGCTCACCCTCTGAAAACGCCTTTTAGGCATTTAGCAGATAAGCACCATCCAACAAGAGTGTAAGTGATGGAGTTCAGATGAAAGAAAAGACAACAAGTCTACTGTATATGTGCTGGGAGGAGGAGTGGTAGAAATGAGTAGAAATGGTTTGGAATAACACTGACCTCATGAGGAACACGTGGTGAAACATTTCGGGCACAAAACCACTTCTCAAACTTAAGGACTTTTGTAAAACAATATAAAACTCATGTCGGAAGATCTAAGCTTTGGAGAGGTCTTTAAGGATACAGTATACTGGTACTTTCGACATTGTTGTAGCAAAAGAAAAGAAGCTCTAGAAACCAGTCTTCCCTGCAAAGTAAAAAAAAAATGATGATGTTTTTCTACTTTTGCCATAGAGACGGGCTTGCTCCATCTATTTGCATGAGTTGAAATTAATCAGAGCCAGTGATTGGTTCATAGTTGATGTCATGAAATACAGGCCACCGCTAACATTTCTTTGTAATTAGTTGGGAATAACAAGGGGAAAAGTCAACAGAAAACAAAAGTTTACAAAAAGAGAGATATGGCCGATTATGTAATTTTGACATTGACTTTTTGTACTTTTTCACCAAAAATACAAACAGCTGTTGAAGCACAGGTGCTTTTAGCTGTTTTTGATCTGGCTTGACCTTTTTGTCTTTCAACCTGAACCCAAAAGTGAACCCATTCTTCACGGCAGCCTAGTCATGATCCCCACCAAAAATTGGCCTGTCTAATCCCCCCCCCCCACACACACACACGAACTAGGGATACTGTGGAAAACAGTTTCCAACAGACTGACTGCTAAAGAAGATGACTATGCCTGTGTTATTTTCTTAGTCCCCTAAAAATACATTTAAATCAATCAACTTGTCCTCTCTATAGGAGAGTGTGGGACTGATTCCCCGGCACATTTCTATTAATCGAAACCATGCAGGTCTGTGTGCTGTGCAGACTTTGCTCTGCGGCGGGACACTCACTGGTATGAGTGTTGGACACTGAGAGAAGCTGCGGTGGTGTGTGATGGTGTAAAATCACGGACAGTTTGGCACCGCACACCTCAACTCTTGAGATGTTTTCGATTCAGCAGATGGACGGCCTGGATCCAATTAAGTGCCGGCAAAGCACAGTGGTTGTCAGCAACAGGCTTTTGTTCCCCCGAGCTGTCAGCACACGGACAATCACCTGCTCTTTATCCAGCTATCCCTGCTGCACTCATCCCTGTCACTCTTTATCTGTAGATCTCTCTATCTCTCTCTCCTGCTCCTCTGTTTTGCAAGAGACCCCCTTCAGGAATACTCCTTTTCTCACTGTCAAGATGGTAGAAATGTTGAAGCTGCAGAACGAAACATCTGATCTAGTTTCAATCTACCATTGAAATTAGTATCAATCAAACAAGACACAAGACACATGTTTGGCGTATGTGCACATGTGCTTTGATCACACTACCAAGTGATTGCTATCTTTTATACTCGCCACCATTCAAATTCACCCTTTTCATACTGTTGTTGATTATAATAGAAAGCTCAGGTGACATAGAGTTTAACCGGTTCACCGTTTTGTGTCATGTTAAGATTTTAGCGTTGGCCATTCAAAAATAGCCAGATCTACAATCCCACAGCATGTCACACTTCATGGCGCCATGCAGGCTTGTGTATCTGCTGTTTTTTTATCTTATATTTCCAGGGCACAATGTACCACATGCTCGGCTGGGAACTCCCAGTGAATACACTGAGCCCTTCTCAAAACTCCACCCTTTGGGTTGGGGTTTAGTCTCAAAGTCCAAAGTTAATCCAAATACTTTAGCAACTGTTGCTATGCAGGTCAAGCTGTTCTGGTCAAGCTTTCCTCTGCTAACGTGGCAATTGGACAAGGGCGGCTTGGGGAAGGACTTAGCGAACGGCTAATTTGCAAAGGGGGCACCGGTCAATGTCTTTGCAGTAGCAACCCCTGCTGATTCGTGGCAAGATTGTACTAGTCTTTCTCTTTCCCTAGTGGGTCTGATCGAGGGTAACTACTGGGACTTACCTGAGTGAAGGTTATAATGTTTGTGAGACCCAAAACCCTGACAACCTTGGGATACATCACTGAGGATACGTCCCAATTGCATCCATGCAATTCTTTCCATTCCTTTCTTCTTTGTTTGTTCATTCCTCTCCTCCATCTGAAGCCTCACTGTCAGGTGAAAACACTGTAAGTGGCCGGTGACTCCTCCATGCGAGGCACGTGGTTTGTCTACACCCTCGCCAGGGGCAAATAATGCATGTTGGCAGAGTACGGGGCACTGTGGTCGAACCACAACCAACTAAATCGGGGGGATATATACGGGATGCACGTTTTCCAAATTCGCACAAAGCTCCTCCAATAAAACGAATTTGACTGAATGGGTTTATGTTCCCTCCCCTAAACTCAAAGACGTTTTAAACGCCTCCACCAGTAAATACCTTCAGCATGTGAATTCTGGCTACAAAGTTCGGTCTTTCCAGAGGTCTTAAAATTTCAAATTTATAGTGCCTCCCTTTATATCCAGCAGGTGTACTGGAACAGGAGGAACAAGTTGTGGAAACAGATCTGTGACGTTGATCCCTGACAGAGATGTACCGCATTGACACGGCCAAACACCCCCCCCTCCGAGTTCAGCCTGTCCCTATAAGCTAGTATGACATATTTTTACAGTATTTCACATGCTGCCAAAGACTCCTCTACATTAACATCCAGAACTGGCATTCCTGTTTCTATCTCACTACAGTAGTGGAACCATAAAAAATGAAAGTGTGAGCGCTCGGTGAGTTAAATATGCTTTTATTGTGGCATACATCATGCGGGCAAAAGGCGGCCACTTCCACTTATTGCATGTACGCTTTAACAACGTTGTTATTTCTGGATTATTGCTGCCTCGGAAGGGGCATAACAACGAGGGCTAATAAATTGCCCAGAGTTCGACTGCTAAATTGAAATGAAATGATATAATTTCTTTACTGCATCTGTCACGGCTGAAGTGCGTTCTGCGCAAAAGAGGTTCCAGCCGGAGCAGATGGCATGAGGTGCGTTTCTAAAAAAAGGGTGTGTTTGTCTAGGACCGACGCCAGCGTTGTGCTACCCAGCGCAGCCGTTTTAAGCCACTGACTTTCCCTGGCCTCCTCTTCTTCTTCTACGGGGGCTAAAAGCCAGTTGGCCGCTGTACGCCAGATCTAATAGGCCACGGTGCGCGCATTATACTGTACGTAGTACGTACTCTACTGTACGAGAGGTGAGCGGTGTGAACTCGCGGATACACCCGAACACACAACTGTACCAGTACCCACAGCAGCCACACGGCCACATTAAACTACGTATGTCCGTGGAAAGGCCTTTCTTCGCTGAATCCTATCCAGGATTGTTTCCCCCCGGAGTCAATGGAAAATCTCAACCAATAAAAAAGAATAAAACAACAAACTGAAATTCCCCCCGATCTCTTTCCAACCTTATTGGCACAGCGGCATCCGTAACCTCTGTGTTTCTCTTTTTAACTTTATGTCTACATATAACTCAGTCGGAAGATCGACAGGATAATGTCATAAGAACATCTGTCTTATGCAGCATCATGCTTTGTATACAACACACACTATCAAAGTTGACAGGTAGAAGTGGGCTGAGCGTATTGCTTTTCTTCTCCCCATGATGGACTGCAGATTGTTTGCCTACTTAGCAGGGGGTGATGATGATCATACTCTGGTTATTGGCAGGAGGAAAAGACGGCTGATGAAGTTCTTTTTGGACCGCGTTCGTTACGGAACATGATGAGCCTTGACAGTCTGTGGTTATCGAGTCAAACAAGCCGTGAGATTTTACTCTGCTGCAGCTTCTTGCCTGTTTTTTCCAGGTGTGGCACTTTTGGGCCTTCGTTTGTTGTTGTTTCCGTTAAACAGAGAATTACCAACGTGTAACGGTGATGATGTGCAGAGCTGTATCGACAAACTTCTGCTCACCCGTTTCACGTCTTCCAAGTTCACGGGTTTAACATTTTCAAGTTAAATGTGCATTTAATAATGGCTGGAACATCAGAGTGTACTTTACCGTACGTCTCTGGAGAATCTGAGAAACGATAATAGTCAGGTATTAATGTTGGCAAACCCACTGCCTCTATTCTGGGATGAACTTTTTTTTTAAATAGCACATCTACAATACAGTATCTTACGCGCTTGTAGATATTTTTCCTGAACAGATTTTTTGTAGAAAAAAGGGGCAAACACTATAGAGCCCCACTCAAAAATGGTTCCATACTGTATTGGGCTTGAAGTGTAAGATTTTTTGAAGCTTGGGTTGTCTTGTTACCTTGCCATGATGTAATTCCAAATGTGGACAAGTGATTTGAAATTGATTGTTGTTGTGAAAACAGAACAGGTGGAAGTCCCCATTTAATTTTTCTTTGCATGATAGTCCCTATGGCTATGCTGTATTGTGCATTAGTGTATAGCAGAGCTCGATCTCCCTGCTGGCTGCCTGTCATGTCCAGCCTGATAAAAACTGCCAAACTAATGAGGGACAATTGTTTCCGCTGATAAGAGCTATAAGAGAACAGATAGGAGAAAAAACAGTAGCACTGGGCAACACTTAGTCATTTAGATATCTGGCCAGAGATAAGGCACGTTTCTGTGAATGCTGTGACAGACAGGGTATGTTTGGGAAGGTGGTGTGTTCTGCTCTTACTGTGCAATAGGGCATTAATTAAATATTCGACTAGTCGATTATTCGACTAGCAAAACACTATTCGACTATTAATTAACTATTCGTTAATCGGTAATAATAATTTTTGATATATATTTTTAAATTTTCTGCAGCAGGCATTGTGGATGTGTGCTGTGGTGTTGGTAGTAATTGTAGGCTGATTGCTCATTTTTCATGTCATAATGTAACTGAGTTACAGTAGTGTAATAGGCATGTATTTTTTCAATGGGAAGTCCAGAATCACACATTTTATTGGCTAAAAAACAAATATATAGACACTATAGACTAGTCGACAATTATTCGACTACCAAAGTATTCGATTCGACTAGCAAAAAACGTGTTTGGTTAATGCCCTACTGTGCAATCATGTTAGTAATTTGTATATCGTATTTAAATTGTGTTTTTATTGTCAGGAGATTGTATTTAGGTGGAGGCCTCGCATAAGCCCTAGCACTGTTCCATCCATCTTCATCTGCTTATCCGAGGTCGGGCCGCAGCGTTAACAACTCCACCAGAGAGCTCGAAACTTCCCTGTCCTGAGCAACATTAGCGACCGCCTCCTGGGTTATCCCTAAATAAATACATGTACAAAATACAAATACAAACTGTTACTGTTCAGCGAATTGTGATAAAACAAGAAAGTGGCCGCACACAACGATAGCACAAGTGCCATTGTACTTTTATTTAGGACACAGCAGAATATGAAAAAGAAATATTCATCCATCATTGTGTCCTACATACAGTAAACTCGTGCTTGATGCATCGATATGAATGGTGGCCACAGAGACTAATTTCTTCTTGTTTTGACAGCCTTAATTAGCTTGTAGCTTTGCTTTGGCCGTAAACACCCGGGGTACTGTCATAGACTTGGCAGAGTCGCAAAAATGAAAACTTGTCCATGTGGTTTTGGTTTATGAATTCATTGGACATATCCATTTGCACGCAGCTCGGCTGCCTCTGTGTGACAGAGCCAGTCAAAACACCCTCAGTCAGATCTGTAAGCAACCCCACGGTAATGTTGCACTCCATCTATAGTGCTAACTATAATCTATAGCAGGGGTTTTCAACCTTTTTGACATCAGGGACCACCATTTATTCAGCATTTTAGCCACGGACCACCATTTGATTACATTTTCACCCTAAAGACCTAAAACTAAAGGATTCTTTTGGTTTTGTCCACAATTCCAGGCTGTATCTGGGAAACAAAACAGTGTAGACCTCTTAATTAAGTGGTGCTAATTCAGATGAAGAATAGTTTAACATCTGGTTAACCAACTTTCCATCATTTAGCCTGGGGACCACCTGGAATCCTCTCAGGGACCACTGGTGGTCCCTGGACCACCTGTTGAAAACCCCTGATCTATAGCTACTGTATATCTCTATGACCTTAGCGCACGCATGGATGTGTGCCTGCACGTGTGCACTAAGAATTATTCTAGTGCTTTTATGCTAGGTTTCATTCTGATTGGCTCTACATCTACAGTATATAAAATCATCTGCTATGTTACTTACCATTCCTAAACATTACGATTACATATACTTTGCTGAGCTCCGGGACACGCAGAAAACATTGCGTGCTTGGACGGTGATTAGAGCGATTTTTTTATTGCCATTTAAAGGAATTAACAGCGCCAGAGTCAGTTTGATGAGAGCTTGTGAAATGCATTAATACGCATTAACAAGTAATAACGGCCATACGTTTGGTATTGTGATTCCACTCGCAGGTACGGCTAAATTCCTGAGTGTTAATTAACTCAGAGAGTGTGCGAAATGGAAACAAATGGACCCGCATTTGTAAACTAAGAGTTCCTCTAAAACAGGGGTTTTCAACAGGTGGTCCGGTGACCACCAGTGGTCCTTGAGAGGGTTCCAGGTGGTCCGCAGGCTAAATGATGGAAAGTTGGTTAACCAGATGTAACTCTTGAGAATGTGAAAATGAAACCAAATGGACCCTTGCGGGTCCATTTGGTTTCATTTTCACACTCTCAAGAGTTAAAATATTCATCATCTGAATTAGCACTATTTAATTAAGAAGTCTACACTGTTTTGTTTGCAAAATCCAGCCTGGAATTCTGAACAAAACCAAAAGAATTCTTTAGTTTTAGGTCTTTGGGGCTAAAATGTCATCAAATGGTAGTCCGCGGCTCAAATGCTGAATAAATGGTGGTCCCTGGTGTCAAACCCCTGCTCTAAAAGGACCGCTTGTGAGTTTGCTTCGTAGACATTTTTCTTAGTGTCTGAAAACGTACTCCACCCAAGCTCACCCTCCATGACCTGTCCCTGGTACGTCCTTTTACGAGTATAGCGTTGGACGTTCTCAGTTTCAAGGCAGCAAGACTTGTCCCGTGTTGGAAAGCATAGCACGGCCAAAGTTGTTTTAGAGCAGTCCATTTCTGGACATGCTGAACATTTGATCCTTATCCCCTCCCCTAGGTCTTCAAAAGTGTGGGAACACAAAAGATAAGAAGAGGTTTTATCTCGCTATCTTCATTGTAATGGAAGGCCTCTGAAACACTCTTGACACATTGGGAGCATTTCTCAGGATATATAAAACCCAGACCAACCCTGACCCCGCGTGCGCTGCAATAAAAAAGTACATGTAAATAAGTATGACAAATGCAATTTAACTTGGACGACGCCTTGGCAGGCCTAGCGTCTGAAGTCTATAATTTTAAACCACGACATTGCTAAGCGTCCCAGGGATCACAAACTCTACTGCCTTTTTACTCCGTGTCTGTGCCGTCTGAGAGCTAATTTGACTAACAAGGACCACGCCATGAATCAAGATGTGTTAAACTGATTCATTATGAGAAGCAAAAGCGAAATGTGTGGGAGATTTGAATGCTGTAGTTTTTTGGTTTGGTGAACGTGCTGTTCGTAAGGAGGCGTCGTAGGCAGTCCGCCATTGTGTTATATCAGTGGTTTTCAACCAGTGGTCCAGGGACCACCAGTGGTCCTTGAGAGGATTCCAGGTGGTCCCCAGCTAAGTTGTTTAACCAGATGTAACTCTTGAGAACGTAAAAATGAAACCAAATGGACCCTTGCGGGTCCATTTGGTTTCATTTTTACGCTCTCAAGAGTTAAAATATTCATCATGTTCAAGTCTACACAACTAGAAGATTAATGGTCATGGACAGAAGCAAAATAAATCTTTAGTTTTGGGGTCTTTGCGGCATCAACTGGTGGTCCGTGGCTCAAATGCTGAATAAATGGTGGGCCCTGGCATGAAAAACGTTGAAAACCCCTGTGTTATATGACTATTCGACTAACGTCTTTCGGGCCTCTCAGAGATAATGGTTGAAACAGGACACAAAGCAGGTTGAAAGGGAGTATCACAGAATCACAGTATAAAAGTGCAATTGGCATGCTTTGTCGTACGAGCTCTGTCAATTGCGGTTTGCAAGAATTGTGGAAAAGAAACAAAAACAGGTCAGATATCAATATGGGCAGGGAAATATTGACTGTAAAGTGCAAGATATTCAGGTGTACATATGGTGCATGGTTAAATTAACAATCCTGGGAAGATGGGCTTAGTTAAAATAGCAGCAGATGTAGTACACTGTACTGTATTAAGGAAAATAATCAGTTACAAAGTTATATTCACAGGAAAAAAAAGAATCCTGCATGGTTGTCTCTGTCACATCAGGCTTATTCAACAGTCTGATGGTAGTCATGATGGAAACGGTTCTAAAATCCTGTTTGGCATGGCTGGTCCTGCTCCTAAAATTCTGTTAGTAGCTCCACTTTTTGGATTTTACGACGCCTGATTACGCCTTTGATCGGACTGTGGCCGTCAAGTGAATATCATTCTTATTTGTGGTTTAAAATTGGGCTTGAAATGGTCAAGAACATATGGGGGGGGTTGACCTTTCTGTTATGTAACTTAAGACCCCTTTAGATCATTTATTTTACACCAGACCTGACCTCTCTCATCGCCTTGCATTCCTAACATACCGTTTGATTTTGGTCTTAGATTTACCGTAGCTTTAGGTCAAATGTTTTTGACCTGAAAAAATAGCACTGTCAGACCAAACTGGTGACAAACCATATTATGTTGTGTAGTAATAGGTTTTGCAATAAAACAACAAAGAACACATACTACTTGTTCTTAAACTTTCACAATATTACCATATTACAATCTTACAGTATGTGGTCCATGGCAACCAATGCGGCAGCACTAAATGTCATATACCGGTAGTATACAGGACTCTATGTCAGCATCTCACATAAAACACTTCCCAGTTATCTTGTTCATGTTTTCATATAGTGTGGATGATCCAGGCAGGTTGTATGCATTAGGCAGAGTCATAATACTGTCATCTTGACAGCTTTCATATATTTTTTTTATTACTTCCTGCTCTTATTCTTGCACTGTCTCGCTGTCATGTACAGTATACTGTATATCATGAAATATGTTTTTCTTGGCAGATGTTTTAAGTGTCATATAGACACTTGCATCAAAGCTGCACAGTAAAATACTCAGTGTCTGTCAATGTATACAGTTAGTCAGTACACATGGAACTAAATGGACCTTTCAGGGTTAAAGGTAGGGGAAGTGATTTCACTTTTGTCAGATATCACCAAAAAAAACGGTTAAAATGCTCTATTATAAGGTGTGCAGACCATATATGGAGTTTCCCCCTCCCCCACGTTAGCAGAGAAGCTAATAAAAGTTCCCCAGGTGGAGGGTGAATTCTCCTCCAATCAGGTTCGAGCAGCAGGTTCACATAGTGTAGCTACTCTTGGGCACCACTAGTGCACCAGGCTGGTACTACACAATGAATTTCAAATCACTTACCCTACCTTTAAATGAACACTGAGTAGTCATAGTCAGACATAGAAGCGTCTGAGTGTTGAAATATAGGGAGCATAGCTCACTGTGATGCTGTTCGCATAAAGTTTATCTAACTTTGGAAAATATGCACATGCACTTATGATACTATTTTATGTTTTTCTTTCTTGCACTTTAATTCTATCCCCTTGTTTGTTGTACTTGCTGTAATTTAGTGTTTGAATGTTATGCTATCCATATGCTGCTGCATTGGCTGTGAGAAAGGGAAGAAAAAAAAACAATATTTACTCTTATGCACTATCAGTGTTGGGCAATATTACTTAGGAGAGTGATATCTTCACCTATGACCCCTTAGAAAAAGAAATAATGCTATATTAACTACAACGTATTACTTGAATCACAGAGTAATAGAGTAATCACAGGGCAATATCTTACATATTAGTTTACCCACCCACAAAAGAATACTGATGTTCAACACAATCGGTTTAGTGACAATTTGTAGTGTACTGTAGGTCATGTGTGCAGAATGCTGCAGTGGTATTAGGATCTACATACTACTGTGCATATGTTGTTAACTGTTGATATCTTGTAAATGTTTTCTGTCCACGCTAATTCGTAGTACGTAATGAAGCGTGTTTTGGCAGAGTAACGCATTAGATATTACCCATTTAGGCAATGGCAATATGCAATTCGTTACTGCCCGATCATTACACAATATGTAACAATGAACTACAACCTTGAACTTTGAACCTGTGTGCAAAACCGTGCATACAGCCATCTCCTCATCCTCAAACCACAGACAACCCAGTCCTTCTATGAATGTTAGGAGGAATATCATGGCTCATGAATCACAGTCATACATACTGCATCCTGCTGCTATAGCCCCTTCCTTCATTGTCATGGAGCTTTAACGTGTATCCGCTCTGAACAAAAAAAAAGAGAGCTCTATTTGAGTTTTTCTGGAAAACATAACGGAGTTTTCCTATGCATACACAACGTGATCCACTCGTGACCACTGTTGCTAACACAAAGTAGCATTTGCAAATAAACACGCTGCTTTTGGTCACGGCGCAATTGCCTGCCCGAGTCGAAATAGCGAATCCAATGAATTGCAAACCCACGCAGAACGTCACTGGGGCCAGGCCCTAGCCCCCGAAATGTCAGGATCTGCGCGAAAATGGCAAATGAACGGAAAAAAACCCTTAGATGCATATGGTTGAAGTGAATCTAAATAGCCAGCTGGGTTCAGCAGGTCTACTCTTGCGGCTCTAATTCTTTTAGCAGGGAAAAGCTGGCTTTCCCCTTTTCTGTTTCTTACGTCTTTGAGCTATGCAAAAACTGGCTGTCGAGAGAAAGCGGGACTCTCGGGGCACTCGTCTCTGGATAACCTGGTTGGGTCAGACAAGTACAGTAGGTGACACGCTGTGAACTCACAGAGACTCACACTGCCTCTGGTTGCTGTTTTTGTCACGTGCAAGTTGTCCCACTCGCTACAAATCGCTGCTCTTTTTCATAGCTTTGTTATGACACTCCTTGTGTGATGAAAGGCCTTTGAAATTAGCATTGCACCGTCCACTTGTTTTGGCGTTCATTCCACAGCGCTTCCTGCCCTTCCCCCTCCTCTTCTTTTCCTCATTCTGGACGGCCTTGCGGAGGGAAGATTTGTTTTGGCAAAGCAGAGAGAGAGAGGTCTGCCTGGCGTGGAACTGTTTTCAATGGGGCGGCTGCAGTGCTAGACAAGGGGCCATGGTCTGCCGGTTCTGAATTTCCAAACGGCCAGGGATAGGAATTGTCTTTCCCCCCATTGGGTTTTTGTAAAAAAAAAAAAAAAAAAAAAAAAGGAGGATGTTTTGGGCAGTGCGTCGAACACCTGCCATGGAGCGGAATTCTGTGTATCGGTGTGAGGTAGAAGAATAGCACATTGTACTGTTGCAGACTATTAGGAAAAAATAGAGACAGACAGACAGACAGCGAGATCCAATAGCAACCAGATTGCAACCAGGTTCTTACAAGTCATGACTAGATTCTGGTCACGATTAGTTTCTTATGGTCGTGACTAGTAAGTGGGTAAGCCTTGCCCTAACCTTAACCGAACCCTTACCATATCCCAAACCCTTACGCTAACACTAACCGAACGCTCAACATGACCTCCTAGGTAGGTTGCAACCTGATCGCTACTAGTAAGCAACTAGTCGAGACCTGCTTTGTTGGTCGCTGCTGGATCTCGCGCTTCCTGGGACAGACAGACAGACACATTTAATTTCATAATGCCAGTTCAGTGTTAAAACATAACAGGCAATACTGTCCATCCCTCGGACATCCCAACCGCCGTTTACCCGGTAAGTGGGAGAGGGAGAGAGATGGAAAGAAAAGACATTATGCAGAAACCGCTGGAGCTGTTTGTTCAGCTGATGCTGAATTATTCCTCCACCTTCCAGATTCCCCCTCTTTGTCTCCAATCTTTTATTTCGTTTCTTGATTTTATTTTTCTTGTTCATTACCGAACACTTTTTCCATCTCAAAGCTCTGGGCCACATATTTAGTCCCTTTGATGCCATTCTGTTCCATTGTAATTAGTTATTTTAAGCGGAGCTTGCGTCAGCACGGGCCCCTGGCACGGCCATGGCCTATTGATGGGCACTGCCAGGGTTCCTGCCTTTCTGCTGGCACCTCCTCCTTTTCCCCCCGCGCCACATCATGCCCTGATATTGGTTCAAGTCGACCGCTTGGCGGCACGTTTAGCCTTAATGCGTTTCGCCAACAGCTACACTTATTGTGTGCTTTTTTTCGTCCGTTAATGATCCCTAAAAGAAACAGCCAGAGAGTTAGACGTATACAGCACCCACAAGCCCATTCTCAGAAAATGGAAAAATTGAAATTTCGTGGCGACCTGGATCGCTTCCACCCCTTTTCACTATAATTCAACATATTTGTCGCTCCTGCTGTGAAAGATGACCCGTCTCTTCCAGGATTGACCGGTCTTCATGGGCGGAGAGATTGTATTTTTTTTTATTTCAATTCATGTCTTCAGTGGGATGGCTAATCATTAGCTACATGTGGCTTCTACACCGAGCTCCGGTAAAATCCATTAGCTTATTAACGGTCACTTTAGAGGGGGAGGCGAGGCGGACAAACCTCACGGCTGAAATATTGTGAAATCAGTTCTTTCGTGCAGCTTGCGGTCAGATACCACATCCAGTTGTGTGCTATGTGTGTCCTCTCTATTCTTGCATTTTCTTTCCCTATCCCGCCTGTTACAGTCCATTCTTCCGCCTTGCAGCCTTGACCCCCCACACCCTGTCCCATCTTGTTGCCGCGGTCCGCAGATAATCTCCCCTGACAGATAGACTGACAGACAGACAGGCCGCCTGGACAGCATGTGTTGCTCCAGTGCCCCCGCAAGGGCCTCCTCGTGCCAATGTGTTTTCAGTCTATTGACACAAAGCAAAACGGGCTATTAATGTTCGACACAAATCAAAGCGGCCGAGCCAAGCCTTATTGCCTTGGGTCCGCGGGGAGCCTTTGGGCCTCAGCAAGCCGGCCGTGGGAAGTGACGCTCGGTTTGCCTTGAAAGCAACTTGTCCAAATTGTTTTGGGGATGTGGCGTTTCAACACGGCCAAGGGGTGCGTATAGGTCACGCATGTAACTGTGTTTACCCACGTCACAGACTCCTCTCGATGACCACCCTTTGGCCCATTGCTCAAAACATGCCGTAACACACGCGTTACATTAGGCAAGGTGCGTTAGCATACATTACTAGTCAAACAATTCATTAATTCACCACAATGTTGGTTGAGTTTGCCGTGTGACCAGTGTTGTGCAATATTACTGGTATTAATTATTACCCCTTTAGAAGAGCAATAATATACCATACGATATGTATTTCTTGGATTCAAGAGTAATGTGTAACATGTTACTTTTATTGCTTTTGTCGTTGCATAATACTCATGATTAGTTTCTGTCACACCATTAGATACTGTAATGGTTAAAATCAAGGATGAGTTGTAGCGTATATGATTAGACTGCAGCATGTATGCAATGCCCCCCCCCCGGGCCTCACACGTCACAGCAACAATACGGTAAGCACAGAGGTCAGGCCAAAATGTGAATGAGCGAATGACCTACAATACATTACAACAGGGAATGGCGCCTCTTATGGGCGGTAGGCTGTAATAGCTGTCTCTGATTGACAAAAAATAATGTAATAATGTGAATGCATGGCCATGTTAATATTAATTAGACGGTAAAACCTGAAACCATGGTGTTTTGGTCATAGTAAACCGGGTTCTTAAATTTTGAAAACCGTCCAACTGTACTACCTTGCAAATATTTTTTAAACATATTTTATTCAATGGGTTAGCAGACAAGTCATACAACTGTAATATATTACTGTTTCGTAGGACGTAATCTCGTTATATTACCCGTTACAAAGAAAAGTAATTACTAGTTACTAGTTACACCCATCCCTGCCCGTGGCAAGGGTTGCAGAGAGAATTTTATAACTGGGGGGGTATACTGTAGATCTGGGGGGTTATCTGGAAAATTTCACAATATACCCCTCCACTTTTTGCGCCAAGGAGGGGATGCATCCCCTCCGCTGTGGAGCAAAATGACACAGATGTGTTTTGTTTTCTGCAAGATTTCAGGCCAAAACACTGCTGATGCCTGATCCTTTTTTTAAAAAATTTCTTCCGCTCGAGGGTCGAGGGGACGATCCCACCACCTCGTAAAAATAAGTGTGATAACCCCCCACCCCTCCAAACTGTGCACCTGTGTGTGACATTAGCACGACTTATACCAGGGGTTTTCAACAGGTGGTCCGGGGACCACCAGTGGTCCCTGAGAAGATTCCAGGTGGCCCCCAGGCTAAATGTTGGAAAGTTGGTTAACCAGATGTAACTCTTTGAGAGTGTAAACATGAAACCAAATGGACCCTTGCGAGCCAATTTGGTTTCATGTTTACACTCTCAAGAGTTAAAATATTCATCATGTGAATTAGCCCAAATCTACTGGAGAATGTAGATTAATGGTCATTTGTATGCTGTATGTTTGACTGTTTTGTTTTATCCAGAAATAAATATTGTGGACAAAAGCAAAATAAATCTTTAGTTTTGGGGTCTGTGGAGGCTAAAATGTCAAATGGTGGTCCGTGGCTCAAATTCTGAATAAATAGTGGGCCCTGGTATGAAAAAGGTTGAAAACCACTTACTCGTCAGACTCGCTGCAGCCTCGGGTGACGACGAACGCAGCTGTGCGCGGGAGCCGTGCCCACTAGGTCGTTATTTGGATTACGGGAACACGGCGGGTGATTATGTTGTTGTGGGTGTTATGGCGATCGTTTGGTCATTCGTGGGCATTCGTGTTGATATGATTTGGTGCAACACCACAGCTGTGATGTAATTAAGGCAGGGGCTTCCACCCTCCAATGATGTCGAGTTGGTTTGTGTAGTCGTGTTTTATGCAGTTGCCACAATAAAGAGTCAATTCTGCGAACAGTCGCTGGCATGGCCAGGTTCTCTGTGTGAGCAGATCGGGTCATTAGATTACTGTAGATACAAATATGGCGGCCAACAGTTATAATTTTTTAATGCTGTTGTTGGCCCACTGGCCTGATGGTGACAGGAAAAGCCGTGAGGAAAAGTTACCGCCTATCCGGATCATGTGGGAAGGTGTAACATTTTAATTTAATTTTAATTGCGTCTCTAATTAAATTCCTGAGTTTTTAGTCTCTTGGGTCTATAGAGGCAAATTAATGTTTCGTTAAAAAGAAAGCAAAGTGGGCTTTCAATTACGTGATTTGTAATATCGTGCATTCCATCAGCATATATTAAACTTACAGGCTTATTACTACTGCGCCTGTGCCTCGTTGAATAAAAGTGTTTGTCTCAGTTAGTTAAAGGGATATTGCAGCACTTTGGAAAAACATGACATCTTTATTTTCTCCTGCCCCCCTGATTGAAAAATGTTACATCCGCCCCTGGGTCCGACACACTCAAGACCGCACGGCTTGTGGTCCTGTTGCATAACGGTTGACTTTACAGTGTTTCAAGATGACCGTCAGGGCCAGGCAAACGACAAAAAGTCATTTGTCTAACCATAACAGCCGTCTTGAGTAAATGACAGCTCCAGATGTCTGATGGCTGGAACAGGTATACGACGAGTATGCAACATACTGTATGCTTCTGGCCTTTCCACACTGCATAAAGTGATTAAATATATTTGCATTTTATTCAGAGTGAACAGTATTCTCAAACCTGATGATGTAACAATGTGTAATGGTGGCAAAACACCATGTTTCCTTTCTCTGTCAAAGGCAATTGCAAGTTTTCTTTGAATTGCAGATATTCATTTGTATCTAGTGATTTGAATTGATCTATTGTCCAGGGGATTTATTCTTATCAGTTATACTGTATATGTAGACTAGAAATACACCATGTCGAGTGGCCAACCCCGGTGCCTTGCACACAAGTTTATGCATACATGGCCTACTTGTGTGCAAGTTAGGGCATGTAAGTACCGCTTACTAACTAATGTCTATTACAACCGCTGTTCTAAATTATGCCAACCTTGAAACTGACCTTAGTTACAGCACCTTTAACAACCAAGCAACCATTCATAGATACATACATATCCACTCGATCACCAAATGCACCTTAAGTTATGCCATAAAGAACGGTGGTCCCTTATTGGCCAGTGGACAACACTGGCATGTAAGTACATACATACACATCCAATGCGTATGGTCCAGGGACCACCTGTGGTCCTTGAGAGAGTTCCAGGTAGTCCCCAGCTTGATGATGGAAAGTTGGTTACCAGATGTAACTCTTTCATTTTTCCGCTTGAGAGCATAAAAATGAAACCAAATGGACCCTTGCGTGTCCATTTGGTCAGGCTAGGTTTGTGGCTTAAATTCTTAATAAATACTGGGCCCTGGTATGAAAATGCTCTAGAGTGTCAAGGTGACCTTTTGATGGGTACGGGCAGAGTGAGAAAGTCCTCCGCCAGGATCACCTCTATACCAGTGCCCTGTAGAGCATCCTCAGCCTGTCTCTTGAGTTCTGTGACGTCACGCTCGTCCCCTTCCCTCTGCAGAGCGGCCGGCTTGTACCGCTGACTGAAGTGGTAAAGCACCAGCCGCCGCGCGCGGCAACCTCGAGCGAACGCCGCCGCCATTTTCGGCGTGCTGTGCCCGTGGTCCACCGCTTTCTCGCCGTGCTCGTCTCCCAGCGTGGCCTCGTGGACCACGACGTCCGCTCCGTCGCATATCCGCGACGCTCTCTCCCCGACGAGCGAGCTGCAGTCTCCCAGGATGCAGACCTTCCTCCCGGGTATGGCGTCTTCCAGCACTTCGTTGGGGCACACCACGCGTCCGCTCTCTAGCGTCACCGACTCGCCGCCTTTCAGCCGGCCGTAAAGCGGTCCCGGCTTGAGGCCCAGCCCCAGGAGTAGCTCGACGTTCAGCCTCCCGGGCCGGTCCCGCTCCTGGACGGAGAACCCGAAGGACGGGATGCGGTGGAACAGCCTGAAGGCCTGGACCACGAACCTCTGGCTCTCCAGGAGGTGGTAGCATTCGGAGGAGGCGTCCAGGGAAATGGTCCTCCCGGGACGCTCCTGAGGGTGGGGCGGGTCGCGTTCCGTCGTCGTTTCCGGGCTCGGCTGGCCCCCCGGCGGGCTCTGGTCCGGGGTCGGCTCCAGCTCGTGCACCGCGTAGGGGAATTGAAGGTGCGAGCCCGTCAGGCCGAGAGTCACCCGGAGGAAGTGCCGGAGGCCCCTGGGGCCGTAGATGTCCACACAGGGTAGAGCCTCGGCGGGGTCCGGTTTGCTGTTGATGCTCATGGTACACAGGAGTCCCGGCAGGCCGAACAGGTGATCCCCGTGCAAATGAGAGACGAACACTTTGGTGATTCGGCCGGCCCTCAGCCGGCTCTTCATGATCTGGGTCTGGGTTCCCTCGCCGCAGTCGAACAGCCAACATTCCCTTTCAGTCCTCAGCACCAGCGCCGAGGCGCCTCGGTGTGGAGACGGGTAGGCGGACCCCGTCCCCAGAAAGGTAAGGTCCATTGACATGTTCCTGTTCCGTATCGGTAGACAATCTTCTGTAAGGTCTGTTTGTAGCGTTGTTAGATTCCCCCCAATCTAACTCCCTGATCTGGTTTCCCTCTTCCACTCTGAGCCTTGCTGTCCAAGGCATCACTTCTAAGCTTCCTGACTTCCTGATCGTGTTTCAATCATATCTCCCCCCAGAGGGAATCATACCCTTGACCTCGCGTGACCATATATGGAATGTGCAGTTCTGTTTTTATGGGGTGATATCAGCAGTGATTAACTTTGTGTGCGTATGACAACAAAAGCCACCACTCACATGCCCTGTGTTTATTGTGGTACATTATGGCTCCGTAGAAGTCTGGCTGTTTGTGTGATGGTCTGTAGTCATAAAGATCACACCCGTGTGAAGTGAGGGGCCATTGTCAATGACATGTTATGCTCATACTGTATGACATATTTGGCAGACATGTGACCTAATTCCTCCTTTCATTGTCAATCGCAAATATTTAGTGAGTGTGAGGACATCATTTGGCCATACTCCATGGACAAATTATGTTGTTCGATCTATCGCCCCAGGCGTTCGATCGATATGTAGCGATAGATATACTGTGTATTGAATACACACACCACTACTGCCAACTGCAGTACATGCTCTCTGCTTGCACATGTTACCGTGGCAATCCATCTGAAGGTTTCACAGAGATCACTCCTGTGGTGTCGGGCATGAGCTGCTCAGAGATGGATGGATGGACACGCATGGTTTACAGCTGTGCAAACCAGGTTGGTTACACAGCTGCAACCACGTGGATCTCTGCCGTCATGGTGATGATGTCATAATTGATTATGTCATTGTGATGATGCCCTGCATCTGCATTTGTATCGGCTTTGCACAACAACAGTTTATGTTGTATGTGTAATGTCAACTCCTGGTTAGCCTACATAATGTGCGGTTTGTCTCTAGAACCGCTCTTCATCTCGTCATAGCAGTTTCCTGATTCGGTGTCGATCGAGTGCAGAGAGTGATACATAAATCAGTATAAGGAATACTGTCCAAGCCCAACACAGGAACCAAGAACTTTCCATTTGTACAGTTTATAGCTACCTTGAAGATGGAAGGAAGGAGTGATGTCCGCTATCTCCAGACTCAGGCCTCCTCTTCTGAGAGTCCACACGACTGTGTCTCCAGATATCTCCATGAACCTATGCAGAGGAGCCACCACGACGACCTCTACTGCCAGACACAGAGGAATGGCCAGATGCCTCCAGCAGCCTGTCAGCAAACGGTCCGCTCTGCAACCAGCCGGAAACGAAGAGACACAGACCGTCATTGCCAGATTACCAGGAACATGGCTCTGGCGGGGGAGGTAAAGACAAACCGGCTGAGTTACACAGGAAAGAAAACCCACACCTGCCACGTGTGTGACAAGAGTTTCTGCAGGTCATATAGTCTAAAGGTGCACCAGCGTATCCACACCGGGGAGAAACCCTACCTCTGTCAATATTGCAACAAGAGATTCAGGGTGTCAATTCATCTCACGACACACCTTCGTATTCATACTGGGGAGAAACCCTACCGCTGTCGGCACTGCGACAAGAATTTCAGTCAGTCAACTCATCTTATGTCACACTTGCGTACTCATGCTGGAGAAAAACACCTAGCCTGATTGATCATCAGATTCGGGTTCAGCTTCCTGAAGCTTGTGTCTGAAATTGTCTGCTTTCCGTGAAATTTCAAGGGAGAGGGGTTTGGCTCATACCAAACAAACCAGAGGTTGTTTTCAATTTTGTGGCTAATGGGCTAGCCTGTTTGCCAACCATACAAACGAGCGCTACTAGGATGTGAACAAAAGCAGTAACATATGTAGGATCTATTGGCTTTTATTGATGTGACTAGACATGAGGCCCGCGCAGCGGGCCTCACGCCTAGAGTCCGCGCCGTTGTGGCGACAGGCGATTTGCGCTCACTCCAATTTGGAAAATGTTAAGTCAAGTATTTTAGTACGCTTTGCACACTGCATCCTCCGTCATAGGAGACTTCATTTTTGAACATAAGAGCAATTGTAATAGTAGTGCTAACTAAAAGAATAGCCTACATAGAACTTTTGATAGGCTACTTTACACAGAACAATACACAGCCAGTAGAATATTAAGACATTAGACTAAATTGACCGTGGTAACTACAAAACAATCTATAGGAGTAATTTTATTTTTCATTTTTATTTTTCTGCTGGATCAACATATGGGATGTAATAGGAAATGTACACATGGTCCATGTGGTCAAAAAGTAATGCAATAAATATATATTCCATCAATGCTTATTGTACCCATGATTGTAGCCTAACCCCTGGTGAATGTGCAGTGTGACCCATGTGTCCAAACTCCATATACAGTATACGCTTCCAGACCACATCATGAGTGGTGCCCTGGTGTTTTTGGATATATTCTTTTTCTTTTTATCCCCATGATTTTGTAAGCCATTCCACCCAGTGCCAATTACCTAATGTGATCCTGGGCTCTACATTGCTGCCGGAGGATGACGACAGGCTACATTTGTATATAGTAGATAGATAATGGGTTTGTATAGAAAGGGGGTGGGGCAGCTAAAATGAACATCAAATGGCTAAATAATGAATAGATTAACTTGTAAACTGCTCATGTGGGTAGTCACATGAGCCTGAGAAGACAATAAAATGACCCTTTATTGTTTGTGTGTTTTTAAGTGGCATAAAGTCCCTTTAAAAACAGTCAGGGGTGCCCACATCAGTGGCCGGATGAAATAGCCTGTCTATGGCATCATTTTGAATAGGGCCGGCACTGGTTGAAATACCGTATCCTGCCTGGGGCATCATTTTGGATAGGGCCAGCGCTGGATGAAATATCCTGCCTGGGCCATCAACCAATAGAGCAATTACAAACATATTGCTGGCCAAATGATTTGCGTGTGGGTCATGAAATTGTAGCATAGGTAATGGCAGGATAAGTTTTGGTAAAGTAAAGGTATAAGAATATACAGTACACTATTACTGTGTGTAGAGCCCAGGATCACATTAGATAATTGGCACTGGGTGGAATGGGTTACAAAATCATGGGGATAAAAAGAAAAAGAAAAGGAATATATATATATATATATATATATATATATATATATATATATATATATATATATATATATATATATATATATATATATATATATATATATATATATATAAAACACCAGTACACGATCGATGTGGTCTGTTGTAAGGTATATAGCCAACTGTATCTGTTATTCTGTCGACGATCATGGTACAATAAGCATTGATGGAACATCTATTGCATTACTTTTGGACCACATGGACCATGTGTACATTTCCTATTAGATCCCATATGTTATACGTAGATCCTATGGCAAAAAATAAAAATGAAAAATAAATATACTCCTATAGGCTGTTTTTGTAGTTACCATGGCCAGTTTAGTCTAATGTGTTAAAATGCTACTGGCTGTGTAATCTGTGTAAAATAGCCTATAAAGAAGTTATATGTGGGCTATTGTTTTAGTTAGCATATTGACAATGTAGTGTCATTTTAGTGTTAAATGTGATTTGTATAGGCTGCTGACCGAAGGTGTATATGTCTAATGTGTTGAACTCCACAGAAGCTTCTTTGTCCTTGTGTTGGGTATGTGTTTTTGCAAACGGTGACTTGTATGCTTGCAATGTGACACACTGCAGGGGGACCCTCAGCCCTCAGGCCTCCATGCATAAAGTTTTGATATTTCCAGGCAAGCACACAGCGAAGCGTGATTGCACTTCATGCGAATTGTCGTAAGGATACATGCAGTCACGTTTTCAAAACCGCACGCATACATTATGATGGGAGATTTCAGATTTGTGTCCGTGCACAGTGCACACACCTTTTGTAGACAAAAAAGGAAAACACGCTTTCACCGCTCCGCAACGGCCAACAACTGGAAAGAAATCCTTGGCGCATTGCCGTGCGGTGACGGTGCCGCCGTGCCGGTGTGGAATAGGTTTCCAGCGCGGATGTAAGCCTGGAGATCGAGGGATGCTCCCTCGCTGTCTCGCGGTGAGCACGGGGGGCTATCCCGCATCCATAGCAGGAAAAGAAATCTCGCGTCCTGGGCGAGTGAAAGTGATGGTCGCTTTCTTATGAAGAAGTACTGGCAGTGGCAAGTGCAACACTTGTTTGCAATGCGGTCATTGTGAATGAGAGGAGGAGGGGAGGGGTTACAGCCAGAGCAAGTAGTAGAAGAGTTGCGACATTGAGGGCGTAGAAAAGCGGCCTACTAAAGTAAATGATTTATAGCGGTCGTGCAGCTTTGAATAGTGAGACGGGATAGAAAACAGCGGCCCACTAAAGTGATTTACAGCGGTCGTGCAGCTTTGTATGGCACAACTGACAACATGGATAGTATTAGGCCTACTACAAAGCGATTTAAAGTAAAGTGATTTAAAAGGATCCCTGCCTAATAAGACAAATGTGCCTTAAAACACTATACTTGCCTTCTATAACTAAAACATGCAGATAAAAACACCTTCAGTACTTTATTTCTTTCATAAATAGAGAATATTTCACTCTATAGGAGGTGCTCCGGTCTCAGGATCATGATGTCACAGAGCACGTTCATCCATAATATTGTATAGAGCTAGACCACACGTGACATCATCATCCTGCGCCAGGAGCAGTTCCTGTTGAGTGAAATATTCTCTATTTATGAAAGAAATAAGATGCCATTGGTGTTTTTATTTGTTTATTTTAGTTATATAGGGAGAGTATAATTCTTTAAGCGATGTTTATCTTATTAGACAGGGATCCTTTTAAGAACTTTAAAGCTGCGCTGCAGTTCGAGGACTTGTAAATAGCTGTCCCTATGGTCGATAAGTAAAGTAAAGCAGCCGCCATTAGACCTTTCCATAGAAGTGAACGGAGATGTCGTAACTCTGGTTGATGTCGTAACTCTGTCTGTGGTTGATTTAGCAGAGCCATACAGGAAAGTTGTGCCACGGTTCTGTCAGGGTGTGAACCGTATAGATTTGACGTCACGATAGCCAGAGCGGACCAAATGCGTATGTTTTATTTTCTTTTATATTAGCCGATGTGGGTAGAGTTGGATCGCAATGAGTGGCTAAGAACATTGCGCTAGTAGTAAGCAAGTTTGGTGTGAAGTTTGGTGGCATATGAGTGTGTGGGAGGGCTAATCATAGGCATATTGTGATTCTCTGCTCTATGTCTATTGGAGTAGCTGGGATGGGATGGGATGGGATGGGATAATGGATACATCACACAGCACATTTTCATTTCCAGGAAGTAATTAAAAATCAACTTTTATGGAGTTTTTATTTAAAAATACACAAAAGTTAAAAATGTCCATTGTTTGGACATGTATTGTTGGGTATGGCTATACAACAGCCACATATGTGGTCTAAAATTGTGAAAATTGTATTTTTCAATTCACCGGTCGGCCCTTTCAAGGTAGGGGAAGTGATTTGAAATTCATGGTGTAGTACCAGCCTGGTGCACTAGGGGCTCCCAAGAGTAGCTACACTATGTGAACCTGCTGCTCAATCCTGATTGGAGGAGAATTCACCCTCCACCTGGGGAACTTTTATTGTCTCTTCTGCTAACGTGGGGGAGGGGGAAACTCCATACAGTATATGCTCTGCACACCGTATATAGTAGCAATTAATAGAGCATTTTAATAATAATAATGGATTGCATTTTATAGCGCTTTTCTATGCACAGCGTGTATACTCAAAGTGCTTACAATGGTCCATGTTGTGAATAACGCCCTTACAAGTAACGCCCTTACAGTAAGGGATTACTTTTTTCAGTAACTTCTAACGTAACTCCTTACATTTCTCAAATCCATATCGCCGTTATGATTATTGTACCATCGTTACAGTCGTTACTCCGCGGCGGCGGCAGGACTCGCTGCACTGTGTTGTCTGCTCGCTTCTTCAGTCTAACATAGAGTATATTGAATAGAGAAGGCACCGGACTAAAGTCCCCCTCTCATCCACTTGCATTAATTTCGGATGCCTGATCTAGTATTTATATATCTATGTGTCTAACGTGATGCCATCCACCACGTCACAGAAAAGGTCATTGATTGGCTAACACGGCGCCACATGGCAGTATAAGCCAATCAGAGCCAGTCTTATTCGTCAAGCATCTAGTAGAAGAGTTGCGACATTGAGGGGGCAGAAAACAAAGCGTATGATCCCATAGACTTAAATGCATTTGGTAACCTCGGTTGTCCCAATTGGAAGAGTATATATAGATGAGCCGCCATTGAAGTGGCCCCATGAAGTGAACTGAGTTTTCGCGTAATTCAGGCTAAGGCTCTGGCCTCTAAGCACACACATACACAAAGCTGTGTTGTTGCTGCGCACACTCGCACTCGCTGCGGTAAAATAATAATAATAATAATAATAAAACATACGCTCTCAAATGCAATGATACGACGACGGCAGCGTGACTGGACCTTTGCAGCGCGGAAATATAAACATTATTTTACATTCTTGCTGGTAAAGCAGCGGTTTTCAACAGGTGGTCCTCAGGCTAAATGATGGAAAGTTGGTTAACCAGATGTAACTGAGAGTGTAAACATGGATCTGTATGTTTGACTGTTTCGTTTTTGAAATCCAGCCTGATATTGTGGACAAAAGAAATCTTTAGTTTTGGGGTCTGTGGGGCCAAAATGTCCTCAAATGGTGGTCCATGGCTCAAATGCAGAATAAACAGTGGGCCCTGGTATGAAAAAGGTTGAAAACGACTGTGGTAAAGGACCAGGACAAAAACATTGAAGTGAAGTGTAAATTATGTTAGAAGGCAGCAAGCATTGTCCTCAGCAAAGAAAATCTTATTACAGTCCATGCTCAGCATGCTGCCTTTTCAAAAAAGGTCCTAAAAGAAAAATCATTAACATGGCGAAACACAACCTCCATTTCTAATAAACACAGAATCATGCCCAAACAACATCTCTAAGGCATATTAATTAATGTCAGTAAAATGTTGAAAATGGGAGGAATTCCACTTTAAACTTGTGACCACGAATACCACAGAACAACACCCCTTTTTTGTATGTTTAAAAAAAAAAGTAAAGTAAAGTAAAGTAACGCCCTTACTTTCAGAATTTAGTAAGGAATAAAGTAACTAATTACTTTTTCAGGGAAGTAACTATAACTATAATGCCCTAACTTCCCCAACACTGATTCATTCATACATTGGGAAGTAGAGCGGCGAACACTCAACGCCAGCGTCCCCACTTCCCACATTCATACACCAGTGGTGGTAACCACTGAAGGCAAGGTGGGGTTCAGTGTCTTGCCCAAGGACACTTCGACATGTAAACAGGAGGAGCTGGGAATCGAACCGCCGACCACTGAATCATTGGCCGACCTGCTCTACCTCCTGAGCCACAGCCCGCATTTTAACAGAAAAAAAATGTTTTGGGTGATATCTGACAAAAGTGAAATCACTTCCCCTACCTTTAAAGTATACTGAGCGGAAGCATCATTTAGTGTCAGGTGACACCATACATGATTTACCATACATACAGTACATCATCAAGTGTATTTTTCCGCATGAAGTTCAAGTTTGACCTTGTGTGGATCCTGGATACTCTATTGGATTTCTTTCCCTTTGGAGTCTAAGGCAGCAATTCTGTATTTTAGAGTGCCATGCTTTTCTCTTCTGTGATTTACACACTTGGACCTTTTAGCGCCAGTTTGACCCGTCAGTTCCCTTTTTTGTCCGATTTATGTACATTTTCTGTCTGTCGGACCTGACGGTAATGGCTAATGAGTGGTGAGAGAGATGAGGTTTTGGGGGTGACTGTGAGGGGCTGGCGGATGTGTTCTGGGTGAGCGGCTACCTCTCTCCTGCTGCTCCTGTTTGCTGAGGACACGGGTCACTGCTCAGGAGGGGGTGGTGGGGGGGCTTCACAGTGTGTTTTGGGGTCATGACGTGGGAAGCAGCCTGAATCTTGGTCTCTCACTTTGGGCTACCGTGGTGTTTTCTTTGCCCTCTGTGCTTTCACCACACAAACTCCTCAAGAGCTAGGAGACAGCTCAACACCCGATCGCCACAAAAACAACTTCAGTATGTCTTTCCGAAGAACTCCCTATTACTCTTGCGGGTCCATTTGGTTTCGTGGTCATTTTGATCTGGTTTGTTTCCCAAATCCCACCTGGAATTGTGGACAAAAACAAAATAAATCTTTAGTTTTGGGGTCTGTGGGGCTAAAATGTCATCGAATGGTGGTCCGTGGCTCATTCTGAATAAATGATGGGTCCTGGTATCAAAAAGGTTGAAAGCCTGTCATACATACATACTGTATGTATATTATGTATGATCTTTCTTCACTTGATGGAATGTTGTTACTTGGAGTAGTATTGTACAAAAACGAAATAGTTGCCGCCAGAATTCCTGTGAAGGAATACTGGGTCAATGTCTGAGTTTGCCATGTTTGAGGTATATTCCCACTGACCTAGTCTCGTCCTACATCCTATGTCTAAGGTGCAATGTAACATTATCTTTTACAGACTTTTTACAGACTTGCCATCGCCCTCATACAGTAATTCCCAGGGAACGCCAGACCTGTTGATCTTTTCCACCTCTGATCTCTGTATTAAATTAGCACGGCCCATCTCAGCTTGTCCCGCTGCGACTGCAGTACTACTTACCTTTGGTCGTGGGAGGGGCCCAGACGGCACTTTGCAACTTGCCGGTTATAATGTTGTTTAGGCTACCGAGTTGAGTGCAGAGCGTATCTTTCGGTTCAATACAACTTGTCATGATGGGTTGATGGGGTGTGTGTGGCTGTCTTTGTGAAATATTAACAACAAATAGAGCTATACACAATATACTCCCGCCCTCTCATTTCAAAGGAAGACGCTAGGGACAAAACACTACTTCTGGGTATTGGCTGAGTCTTGGGGCCATAACCACAATACCACACTGGCGTCCTCCCGCGTGTTACGACTCTACTCGTTCTGGTTCTGGAGATTAATGACAGTACCAGATTGTGGGGACTTAGAAAACTGTGCTTCGAAAAGCCGCATCCTTCCCAGTCCCTAGCAAGAAAACCTGGAGGCGAGAGGTCACACCGTAACCCCCTATGCAGTGACCATACGCTGTAACGATGTTGTTCACCATACTGCTAGTGATCGGATAGATAACACACACATCCTATTATTTCAATTTTCTTCATAAACTGCTAGTGTGTTGTTTCATTCAATGTTTATCCACCATCGTCCTCGCATTACTCACACCCACTTGTGCGGTCGCTTCTCGGCGTTGAGGAATCTTACTTACTAATACTTTATTATAGGGACAGAGCTGACGTCTTTATCCCAGCTTTACCGTATGAAGTTTGCTGGGATCATATACGTATACAGAATAATACACAACTTCCCCTGAAAGCAAGTTGAAGTGACATTGAGGGGGGAGAAAATTCATCAATTATGCAGGTGATGGAGGTGAGCAGAAACGTAAACTGTTAATCCTCCTCTAATATACTGTATTTTGGTAACATTTGGGTCCACGTTGTACTGGAAACAGGAGATTAGGAATCTGAGGCATTGGCCTAGGCTGTCTGCTCAGATCCGTCTCTCCAGGGGTTGTTTTCCAACACCTGTGTTTTGGAATCAGCCGTTTTTTATCCTTTCAGAACGGATGGCCCTCGGTTCTTTCTACTCCGAAATCCTTTATAATGCTGGAATTGGCAGCCGCTCAGGTCCTCTCTGGCTCTGTGTGTGATCCCTCCCAAGCAAACACACGCAGCAGGTTGCGTCTCCCTCACACACACACACACACACACACACACACACACACACACACACACACACACACACACACACACACACACACACACACACACACACACACACACACACACACACGCATGCACATGCATGCACACACATACACACGTGTGTCAATTCAGCTGAAAACAGCTTTTTTGTGGAAAAAACGTACGTTTACATTGCCAAAGCAAGTGTCAAAATATAGCAAAAACAGCTGAAAATGGGGAAAGTACTGTATATGCCGTCGGAGGGGGGGCAGAATTTTGTAAACAGAGCTATATCCCATTGCGCTGTTATATACAATCGTATACAGGATAACAGCTTCTTGGAAACAAATAGCGACGATTCTTTTTGCAGTCACTTTGGGACAAATCTCAAAACGATTTCAACAGTATACAAAAAAACCCTCAGATTTAAGACGTGTTTAAATCTAACAGCTCTGTTTACTTGTACAACTACTACGGTCTAGTTGGTACAGACAGATAGCGGTCCACATGGTGATTGCATTCCATCGGCTAACATTCTTTTGTCGCAACGATTCAGCGCATATGCTGTGCACCTCCGCCGCAGTCTCTTGCAGCTGAACAAACGCCATTCCGACAGCGGTAATGCTCGTGGTATGTTTGGGACAGGATGCTTGCGTGTGTGCATCGCACATGCTTATGTTTGTGGTATCACCAATGGTCAACTGTTAAGTAGCTGAGGTCACCTTAAGCATAGGTTCGAGAGAAAGGCGCTCCTGTTTTAGTGCGATGGGCAACGTGAGATAGCATAGCTCGTAGGTGACCTCTGTATGATCTTCAAAGGTCTTAGCACTGAAAGAAACAAGGCTTTGTGTTAATAGCTGCAAGACGGGCAACCTTCATCTATCTATCACCTCTCTCTCTCTCTCTCTCTCTCTCTCTCTCTCTCTCTCTCTCTCTCTCTCTCTCTCTCTCTCTCTCTCTCTCTCCAAGAGCACCTTGTTGAAGATTCCTACTTTGCCCAGGCAGATACGCTCCTTCCTCTCTTGTTTTGTGTTTGTGTACCGGCATGTGTTTACTTCCACTGTCGCTGCATGGTTTCTGGTTTCTCTCTCCTCTCTCTTGCTTTGGAAAGACGAGCTCAAACTCATGACAGATCCAGCTAATAAAGTGGAAATGAAAAACACACAAAGTGTGCGATTGAAGGCCAAATCATTATGCTGATCCCCATGGGCTACAGTGACCTGGGCTGCTATGTGTCTTGTGGCGGCCTTTTAACCGGGATCATGTGGCTCCAACTCTTGACTGCTCATCCATCAGCAGGCTAGGCATCTGTTCACACACACGCGGGTGCACACGGTGCACGTAGAGTTATATGTACGATGAATTTACAATATAAATTGCGGCCCCAGTGGAAATGCAGGCCCGGCAGCCTAATGCACGTCAAACTGGGCATCTTTGAAAATAAGATGGTTGAGAGTCACTGCTAGACCTTTAAAAATCTTCAAAAAGGGATTCTTGACATACAAATGTTTAGAACCAATCGTCGAAAACACATGATATGGAAACTGACCTGTAGTTCTCAAATCACAGAGCTTGGATTTCGCAATAAATGTCATGTTTTGTAGGCTTAGAGTTTTTTTTTCCCCAAGGGAACGCATATGACACCTTTTCATGTTGAGCCTCGGTCGCCACTCGGTCTCTGTGCTGCACATTGTGCTCATGTGTGTGTTGACACCTGACCCTCAGACCAGCTCAGAGTACCAGTGGTGGGGAGAAGTATTATGTTTCTTTACTTAAAGGTAAAAGTATCAATCCTGAAGTGTAGAAATACCCAACAAGTAAACGTTACAGCAGGGATGTCAAACTCAAAGACACAGTTGGCCAAAATTGCCAAATTGGTACAAGTTGAAAGCCGGAGCCCCTGGATTGTGTTTTAACATACCGGCACCAGTTTATGAGGACAGCAGCAAAAAGAAAAAAGGAAAAATCCTCCAAAAATCATGTCCCAAGGTAAATGCAAAGCTAAAACTGCATGCATTAAAACCCAAAAATGCATTATTAAAGCTCAGTTTCGTGTTCTATGATCCTCACCAAGAATTGCTTTATAGTAAAATGAGAAAATAAATCAAATGAGTTGAGAAACTATAACAACTAGTTGGATTTGTGCAACATACGGCACTAGAGGGCCAGTTCTAAGGTAAATATCATCCCTTGATCCGGTCGAATATACTTTATGGACCTAATTTTTGAGCCCGGCCCTTGAGTTTGACACATAATGCGTTACGGTAATCACGGTAATTGTAATACTTTCCATGACTGCAAAGTGGTACAGTTCTGCACTCTGCATTAATGTTTATGCTTTCTGTTATCTGTCAACTTGCTCATTGACTTGTCAAGCATGCTTCTGACAAACGGGACAGAACTGGTTGGCGTAAATTATGTGTTTCCCCCCAATTACAATCAGGAATTGTGGGGAAATACAGAAGATGAATGTAAATAGTCGAGAAAACACTTTTGTTTGTGGTTTCGTAGCTGTAGTTGAAGTCAGCACGACTTGGGCTATAGCTTTGCAGACTTGCATCGTCACGTCGCTGGCGTCCATCGAAATGGCAGTCTGAAGCTTTTTGTAGCTGTCAGTGTGAATTAAATACTGGCACAGACAAAGCTGTCTACGCCTTGTGAACATGGTCAGTTGACCTTGGTAATGGTCAGTAAACACACATTAGGAATCGGAAACTGACAGCACGGTGTACCTCATCAAATCAATTCATCAAGGCGTTTTACATGACACTTTTACATTTCTCTCTCTCTTTCTTCTCACTCCATTTCCTTCTCACATACCAGGCCCTTTAACAGTGTTTTCAGGGGTGTGTTACCACGTTCCCACACCCCTCTCTCTCTCTCACTCTCTCTCACTCTCTCTCCTCTCTCTCACTCTCACTCTCTCTCTCTCTCTCTCTCTCTCTCACACTCTCTCTCTCTCTCTCTCTCTCCCCTCTCTCTCTCTCTCTCTCTCTCTCTCTCTCTCTCTCTCTCTCTCTCTCTCTTTTTCCACCTCTGTTTGTCCTGGGATGTGTCAAGTGTTTATGGGTATAGTTTTTTTCTTTCTACAAGTGTTTTTACTGCCGCTGGCACATATGGAGGAGATGGTGCCTACAATAGGCATCGTAACCAGATGTATCCACTGGAAGCTGCCCCGGGGGGGTCAGGATCCCACACATGGGCCTTATCGCTTTATCATGGGATATAATCCTGGAGCAAAGGACACATCTGCCATGGATACAGGGAGGAATGGATGAATAAGAGCGGCGTGGGTTGGAGGGTTCAGTGGTCCAATGAAGACTCTCCACAGAGAGCCTAAACCAGGGGTGTCAAACTCATTTTGGGGTGGGGGCCGCATTGGACTTAATGTGACTTCATGGGGGCCGGAGCACCACGGTGCCAGTCGCGCCGCGGTGCCAGTCACAGACCAGTCACAGACGGCAAGCATGCACACGCATGTTTACGTACACAGCTGTAATTTCTCCGCTACAGTAGGCTATATCACACAATCAAGTTTATTATTAAGAGTAGCTATTAATAGTTATTAATGACTTTCATTATTGGTTTTATACTTGTAGCCTAGATTAAGACATTTGCTATGGGAGATGCTATTTTTATTTACAGTGCGCCAATAAACCATTCAAAAATACAAAAAAATAAATTTCAAATAGTGTCTTATATTAGCTGAAATTTGGAAATTGGGCTACATGGGCTACACAACCCATGGAATTATGCAGACCTGCTTTTTATTGAAGTGATGGATCATCGAACATTAAAAAATAATGATGAATAACAATAACTAATGCTTCTAAAATACAGTATATTTTTTAAACTCTGAATTGAATTATTATTATTACCCGTATTTATATTTAAATAGCCAAGCTGTGATCTGAATGATCCCTCAGTTATAGACCCTTATACTGGTGATGTAACCTGATTCCACCAGATGGGGCAGCAGAGAGAGGAGGAGGGAATACTCCTCTCTCTGCTGCCCCATCTGGCGGAGTCAGGTTACTGCTGAAGTATAGTTCTCACTTTGCAGCGCCAGTACACCCCCCCCCCCTCCTTCCCTCCCCCCTCCACTCTCTGCGAGTCAACATTCCAATCAATTAAGTACTCTCAGCTGTGAAGCTACCGGACTAGTGCTCAGAGAAGAGAACTCAGAAGCATTTCTTTAAACGACCATAACTTTTGATAGGAACATGCTAGAGACTTACTTTTTTTTGATAGACTCAGACATTTTTGCTCTACAAGCCTGGGGCCGGATTAAATCATTGCGCGGGCCGCATCCGGCCCACGGGCCGTATGTTTGACACCAGTGGCCTAAACTGTAGCTTTGCTGGCCACAACGTTATGGTCTTCCAAGTGTTATCAGCATTTAGTGGTTTATGAAGTTATAGCAAACAGCTGTAGACCCAGTACCCCGACTATCCCGCAGCCTAAATGTTTTTTTGTTTTTTTCATCGGATTTGTTTTTTGTGTCACAAACTAGAATCTTGTGTCAGAAACTGCAATCTAGTGTCAAAAAAGTGCAATCTAGTGTCAAAAAACTAGAATTTAGTTTCTGACTGACACTAGAATCTAGTGTCAGAAACTAGCCTCTAGTGTCAGAAACAGTCAGAAACTAGAATCTAGTGTTCGAAACTAGAATCTAGTGACTAGATTCTACTTTCTGTTTATGTCAGAAACTAGACTATAGTGTCAGAAACAGTCAGAAACTAGAATTTAGTGCAGAAACGAGATAAAAAATATGCCAGCATTCATGTTGATGCTTTTGTTGTTTGCTATTGACGTGATGACTGTTGGACCAAAATGATCTCAAAACCTTAACGGATTTTCCTTTTCTATTCTGTGTCGATCTGTTCCAGGGGACTTTTTATCACTATCCACGACCGGGGTCACATCTCCACCCTGCTCCAGAGCTGGCCCGAAATGGACATACGAGTAAGTTATTCAGTACACAAAGTGTCCCAGTCAGTACCCACTACCACTATTGTGATAATCTGTCAACTCACAAACCACTCATGAATCAATAAGGCCTCAGTGTTGACACTGGTGAGTTATGAAGGGTATGCAAGGTGCAAACCGCTGACCGATCGAAGCGATTCACGACTCGGCCGTGTACTATGGTATGACGGGAGGTGCCAGGTATTCTCGGCATGTCAGATACAGAACGCGCAGCGTGGGCCACCTGTTCCTGGCTGTCAACAGGATGGCATTTACGTCTCCGCTGCCATACCGCCGTCTCTTACGGATCATAAAAACTCTTCCAATATTCCCTCCCCCGACTTAACCTCTCAATAAAGAAAGAAAGGGCAAACGAGAGCCAAAAAACAGCAACAAGCCTTATAGGCCAGTGGTTTTCAACCTTTTTGACCATTTTTTGGTACCATCTGATGATATTTTAGCCCCACAGACCCCAAAAC
This sequence comes from Benthosema pterotum, assembly GCA_039105355.1. Lineage (NCBI taxonomy): Eukaryota > Metazoa > Chordata > Actinopteri > Myctophiformes > Myctophidae > Benthosema > Benthosema pterotum. Next base: position 40,315,619 of record CM076967.1, on the reverse strand, counting down.
TAAAGATTTATTTTGCTTTTGTCCACAATTCTAGACTTGGGCTAATTCACATGATGAACATGATGAACCCTCTGAAGGACCACTGGTGGTCCCCGGACCACTGGTTGAAAACCACTGTTATAGCGAAAAGCTTTTCTGTCAAAAAACCTACTCAGGCATGAAAGGAAGTGAGTGAACCCCCATGAAAGCACCATTTTAACAATATAAATTATGCACGTACATATTAAAAGAAATCACACCGACAACATCTCATAAATGCTCTACGCCAAGGCCTTCTGCGTCACACCCTCTTTCAAGAGCTTCTCACGATCCGGAACTTTAGTTTATTTTTTTTACTGAAAAATCCGGTGCCTTCGGTCGGACAGCCTTAAAACGTTTTCACGATGGATGTTTTCCGTTTCACTATTAATCCCGCTCACGAGAGCTGTTATTTGCCGCTGCGTAAGGTGACGAGTGAGCGGCCATTGAGCCAAAAAGCCTGCAGAGGTTCATTGGAAAGGGGAATTGTGGGGCGGGCGGGTAGGGCAGGGTTCTTTCTGCTGCATGCCTGCATGGAAAACTGTTATGAGTTAATGGACACACGCTGTGCCGCAGCGGTATTTATTTTCAAGTTAAATCCTGTTTACTAAAATATCAAATAGCTTTGTTTTTTTCCTCTCCCGGTGGTGGGTTTTCATTCACTAATGCTAGGCGTTTGTTTTTCCCCTCTATGCTCTACAAAGTCCCGGAGGTCCACTTAAGACAGATCACATCTTTCATTATCACGGCATGCAGCAACGTTATCACTAACCTGTCGTGTCATGTCACCCCGATCATCGACAGGCGGTGTGTGTGACGGACGGAGAGCGCATCCTGGGGCTGGGGGACCTGGGCTGCTACGGCATGGGCATTCCTGTGGGCAAGCTGGCCCTCTACACGGCCTGCGGGGGCATGCCGCCGCAGCAGTGCCTGCCGGTGCTGCTGGACGTGGGCACCGACAACGAGGTGAGGAGGATTAATAGCAGCCTGCTCTGGACCAGTGTTGCCAACTGCCAAAATCCAAAATGAACTAGTGGCACTTCCAAAATGCACTGGAATGCGCTAGAGCAGTGGGTTTTCAACCATTTTCATACCAGGGCCCACTATTTATTCTGCATTCTAACCACGAAGGACCAACATTTGATGTTGAGCTTAGTCTCTCGGACTTTAGAAATGACTGGCAAAATGTCGGTCGAAATAGCAATTCTTCTACATTTTCTAAATGTGTAGATTCTTGAAAATTAGGTAATTCAGATGTTTAAATATAATCTAACTTTAAGAGTTACAGATCTATAAGGGTCCATTTGGTTACTAATGGTCCTTTCTAGGAAGGAAGGAGGACTATCATAGGAGGAAAAACGGTGAAATACAAGGGGTTTTATCTCTGGCACCTGTCAACCAATTTCGCCTCAACTCACCAGCAAAAAAAGCACTAGATTTTCCGACAGGAGTTTTTCACTAATTTTGGCGCTTGGGTTGGGGTGGGGTGGGGGGGCTGGAAAAAAGCTAAATATAGCGACAAATGCATTAAGTTGGCAACACTATTCTGGGTTGTTATTGCGAGCATCGGAATGCAAACAACCACTCTGACACACTGCAGTCTGACAAAGTGCCGACACCTATGCGGATTAGCGAGACGGCGAACTTGAAATTTATACCCGCGTTAAAGTGTTTGGAAGTTCTCAAAGGTTGTAACCGCTGAGGCACTTAGGAAGAGGAAATAAAGCCAGGTGCATTCCTCGTAGTGTTACTGACAACCCTTAAAAAGGGTTTTGTCATTTTTTTTTAGGTTTTCTGAGTTCAATTGCAACCAAAACAATCTGAACTTTTTACATTCAGTAGGATTTCTGTGATAAAATCCTGTGCGGAATCAAATGCTCTGATTTTCCTGCTGTTTGTGATGTGATGTCACAACCTGGAAATCCCATATTTGTCAGTGGGATTTGCCTGCAGATGTCACTGTTTTGCACTGTTTTCGCTGCACCTCAAAAGCCTTTCCAAACCCCACAATAAACTCCAGGCCACAGGAAATGATTTAATTAACTAATGAATTATTTAATCAGTTAATTAATTAATTAACCAATTGAGATCATAAAACCTAAAATATGAACAAAAAAATAAAAAAAATTGAACCTTTAAAGGTAGGGGAAGTGATTTCACTTTTGTCAGATATCACCCAAAAAATGCTCTATTATAAGGTGTGGAAACCACATATGGAGTTTCCCCCTCCCCCACGTTAGCAGAGGAGCTAATAAAAGTTCCCCAGGTCACCACAATTCTCCTCCAATCAGGAGAGAGCAGCAGGTTCACATAGTGTAGCTACTTTTGGGGGCCCCTAGTGCACCAGGCTGGTACTACACCATGAATTTCAAATCACTTCCCCTACCTTTAAGATTAATTATCTCTATTATCCGCCAAGCACAAATACCTTGTGGTACTGTAACCCACATCAAATTGCGCAAATAAGCGATCTGTGATCGATTGCAGATCTGCCGTTTTTTTTGCCTATTTTGTCAGAATGTTTTCCTATTTTTGTCGAATGTTTTTATGACAAGTGCGGAATAGGGGCTGCTACAGGGTGCATGTGGTTAACCTTAAGCCTGACCTAAGGTTTTTGAAAAACCTGAAATATTTATATTTCAGCATCAAATAAAGTTAATTATGGAATACTGTACATACTGTACAGAATCCAAATATGGATTCCCGGCCTGAAAGGGTTAAGCACTTAGTTAGGAGTATATGCTGTGTTATGACAGTTAGGAAAACCTTCTCACACATTTACGACAGGGAAACACCCTCATGCACGGGTGAGCTAAGCAGCTCCAGTCACTGGAGCCAGCTAGGAAAGCACCTCTTCCCTCTGCCAGTCAGTGATGATGGCACAGTAATACTCTACCAGTAACTAACTACATTTACTTTAGAATTGTACTTAAAGGCAATAGAGGCAACTTTTTAGCCAAACATCATAATACATACAGTATATAGCTATATTTACTCACCTTTTCCCCCTCTACTACTACTTCTACATCGATGCTGCAACTGTTGTCAACAAATCACGAAAACAAAACATTCGCCAGGCTCAGGGAAGGCGGTGATAATGTGAGAGGGGGAGCGGGTTGTTTCGGGTGAGACAGCGTTTTAGCCAATCACAGCACAGCAGTCTCCAGCAGTTTCATAATGAGTCGATAGAGTGGAGTTAAGGTAGAGTTAGGTTCTGTTTTTAAACAATTTTGTTTACAAACACAGTTTGTACACACTGAAGTTGCTTCTATTACCTTTAAGTTATTGTTCAGCATCGGCATATTACTTTAGTGTTTGTATTTATGGATAGAATATGACTTTCCCTCTCCTTCTAGAAATGCCAACATGCCAATACACTAATTATAATTACAACAGTTGATATATATTATCATTCATGATTTATATTGAATTTTAAGATAGGGCGAAATCCACTAGCGACCAAAGAAGACCTGGTTGCAACTGGGTTGAGATCACTTGTCGCAACCAGGTATTCTGCAGGTCACAATTGAACTATAGCTAAGTTCTGGTTGCGTCACAAACAGGTGCTTACTAGTCATAACCAGGTTGGCAAACATGTGCTGCTTCCATTCCACCCATTTACTATGTCAGAAATGTTGTGTGGACATGATAAAAAGTCCCCCCCCATTATGTGTTTCCTAGAAAAGGGAGGTCTGAAAAAAATCATTAACATGGTGAAACACATCATCAAGTTGATGATTTTTCTTTTAGGACCTTTTTTTCTGAGTGTGCAAATGGAACCAAATGGATCAACTAGGGTCCATTTGGTGCACATTTGTATATTCTGAAGATTTTTTGGAAATGGTTGGAGTTCCCCTTTCATAACAGTAGCTGGAGTACTCCTGCACAGGTGATTTGTATGTGTATATGTTACATACATTGCCTTGTTAGAAAAGAAACAATTTTCTCCATCCCACAAAGAAGGAGATGTGAGGGGGTTTCTTTATTTTAATGGAAATTTTGATGCCATGTGGTGTAGCGTTGTGAGGTGTGGTGCTATACGCATGCAGTCGAAATCCAAGCTTAACCTCAACTACAGATTTGACTGAGCAACTTTCACTTAACAAGAGTAGTGTTTATACTTCGACTCAAGTAGTGGAGTTGAGTACTTGGTATACCTTCTGCCTCTCACCCATCTCAGCTGGAACACACACACACACACACACACACACACACACACACACACACACACACACACACACACACACACACACACACACACACACACACACACACACACACACACACACACACACACACACACACACACACACACGCCTCTACCCGCTCCTGTCTCCTGTTTCCCCACTCATGGTATCCATGGTAGTGCTGCTTCACTTTTCACAGTGGAAAGATGATCCTCTCTGGCCCCGGGCAGGACAGCACGTGTCTTGTGTAGCCTTAAGCCCGAAGCTCGCTAAGAATAGTCTGTGTACACTTCTATATATAAAGGTCTCTGTGTATTTTACCAGTACCATGTCATCCTGGCTATGGAAAAGGGGCGTAGTAGCAGCGGCGGCACCAGATGCCTGGTGCCCAGGAGACTATCTGCTGAACATACAGCGCAGCGACACTGTAAAGCAAAATAACATTTACCTGTGAATGTGTTCACACCGGAAAGCGACAGTGTGATGCTATGTGTTGGCACTGCCTACACAGCATCATTGGCATTACTTTAGTTATTGAAAAATATCAGACCTACAAGCTCATAGCGTGCCACGGAGTGGCGCGCTATGAGCTTGTAGGTCTGATATTTTTGTAAATGGTGAAAATGTGGCACAAAATGTGGCACAACTCTTATTATTATTCTCTTATTATTTTTCAGTTCAGAATTTCAGTTTACATACAAAGGGAAAGCTGCAAACAAATGAGATGTCGCACCATACATTGTGAAAATTGCCTCCACCTCATGGTTGCTCGAGTTTAAATAGCTCATCTCTGGCAAAGTTATAATAGACGGGTCAATATTTACACTTCTAATTTTTACTCTGTACAGTTAGAGCCAAAATGCAGCCACAGAGAGCAAATTGCTTGAAACATGCATGCAAATGTGCGCACGCAGAGAGAGAGAGAGAGAGAGAGAGAGAGAGATTTACAAGCCCTAATGTATTTATTCAGAAGAATATAATTAAAGGTGGAGGTGCTGTGATTTTTTTTTCTTCAGTTTTTCCATGTGTTTATGAGGTGACTTTACTTCATTAGAACCCTTGGTGTTGTTTGCAAGTTTGTCTTTAGGGTTTTCTTTCCGGAGGCGTAAACCTTAACAGTCAAACGTGCCAATGAAAAAACAGTGATGTAGTGACATTATATTATCAGCTTCTCCCCTAACCCCTCCCCTTTTATTATGCTACCAAAGCTGTGGGTGTGGCTTCAGTTCAGGTATCCACCTCACCCTCATTTTACAGCTAACCTAAGAAATGTTCCTATCCTAAACCCAGTTGCTTTCAGCTGAGGGTACTAATGTCTGAATGTATAGATGTTGGAGACAAAGGCTAGAGATATAAGGGCACGACTTCATTGATGTCAGACTTCATGTGGCCACTGTATGTCCAGCCTATGGCGTCATGTGTCATCTGTGATGTAACTATGACTACGACTTCATATTCGAGCAAGCTTTTCAACCCGATCTAACTTCCAAAGATGTTCATTAGCAAAAGAAAGTTCATTAGCAAAAGTAAGTCTATAAATTATAATGTGAAAAACAAATGCCTGGACTGGATTGCCCATTGGCAGCATGCGCAAGATATGTTTGGGCCGATCGTTCCAGCGGTTATACAGAGATTAGCGCCAGATACACAAACCAGCAGACAACATTCCTAGATTGCTCGACCATACAAACGATCTGCGAACGAAACGGAATGTCGCGGCGTGGAAGAACATATGCTTTTCGCGTACGTTTTCGGCTGTAAAGGAGACGACCGCGACGTGAGAAAGTTGGACGGAACCAAGGGGCTAACCGAGGCCATGCCAGTGCACCTTGGATGGCCCCCGGTGTCTGCCTAGCTATCCATGTCCTTTTTTTCTGCATGCAGCTCCAGCCCAGTTCACACTTCATCATACCGTACCATAACTTCCCAAGGGCCACGTCGGAAAAGGCTCCAGCCTATATAATAAAAGAAATATTATAAGCCTCCAGTGAAATTTCATACTTCAGTCAGTGGCATCGGATCTGGTGTTTCACAGAGTTATGGTCTCATACAGACAGACGGACCGACAGCTTTTCAAATTCTCCACATTTAGCCTACTCTTGGAGACGTTGTGCCAGTGGTGTTTCTAAGCAATTTGGAGCCCCAGGCAAGAAAATCTCCTGTGAAGTCATACCTATGACAGGCACAGTAAAATGGGGCCCCCAAGGGATAAACATATGAACTATTTTTTAAAGGTTCAATTCTAGTTATAGAGGACAAGTATAATGTATTTATCCATATGAGGCTTATTAGCCTGGGATCCTTTTAAAGCATGTCTGGTGGTCGCCCGGGTGCCCCCCCCCTCCTCGCCCGTCCCAGGCAACTACCTAGTCTGCCTAATGGCAAAAACGCCCCTGCATTGTTCCCACTGGCCCATGGGTGATAATACCACTGCAGAGGCCCTCTGGAGAAAGCCACATGCTGAGCTGAGCCGGGTTGTCCGGGTGGCGGAACAATACTTTTTTTATTGCCTTTTACAACATGACTTTAACAAGCTGTCTCAGACACTTTGATCCACACAGTCATTTTTCTACTGCATGTGTCCTCAGACAACTCTGTGCTGTGTACCTGTTGCCAGCAGTGGATATATGGAAACATTGTCGGTGTGTGTGTCTGTGTGTTGTTGGAGTATATTTCTATAATTCTTTCTCTGAACGTTTAAAGGAAATAGAGGCAACTTTGGTGTGTACAGTACAAGCAACAGAATCTAACTCCACCTCACCTCCACTCTATTTTGGCTCTATTGGCTTATGAATCTGCAAAAGAACACACACAAATTAGTACCACCTTTCCTGAGCCCGACAAATGTTTTCATGATTTGTTGATAACAAAGCAAAGTCTGCAGGACGAAGCAAATGTCTGTTTGCAGGGAAACAGCTGCAGCATCAAAGTACAAGTAACTCAGAGGGGAAAAGGGCAAAAATATAGCTAGCCTATGTATTTATTTTGATTTTTGGCAAGTTACCTCTAAGCTTGTCGAGTTCTATTCGATGGCATCACAAATAGCTGACCTGTAGGCCTGCAACGCGCTGTTATTGTTGATATTGTTGATGCGCGATACCTGGCGCACGCTGTTTAACACGAGTATTAAATCACCCAGTAAAAAAAAAAAACACTTCTCTCAGAGGAGATGCGCCTGCAGTTGTTGTCCAAATCGCTCAAAGTGGTTGCAGATGGAACGCTCCAGGAGCACAGAGAGACGCTATTTATCACCCACGGCAAAACACACACACACACACACGCACACGCATGCACGCACGCACGCACACACACACACACACACCTATGAGGAGCTCTTAGAGTTTACGATGCCCAGGCAAGGCACGCTCTCCTAACAAATTTCCCTTGCTCACCACGAGAAGGGGAATTGACCAGAAATGGCTGCTGATTGGTCATAAGAGACAGCTCACTGCTCTCTCTCTCTCTCTCTCTCTCTCTCTCTCTCGCTCTCTCTCTCATCACACACACACACACATGCACACACACGCACACACAGGTATGCTACACGCCTACATATACGCACACTCATTCTTTTTCAGTTTTCAACTGTCTGCCCAGGAGGGAGTTATTTACTTAAAAAGTGTACTTGGCTGAGGCGTGCTTTAACATTTTTCTATTATTCTGAAGAGATGACAAGGAAAATGGGCCGTAATGGGGGTAAATGGAGTGGCGGTGCTGCTGCGGTTCTGACCGGCAGCGTCATCATCATTTGGGTAAAAAGGAAATGAAAGCATGCAGGTCCTTCAGCCCTGTTTGTTACCCGGCAGCCCAGGTTGAAGACCGGCAGGGTCGTGCACACATAGACATCAAACAGGGGGCTTCAGCCCCTGCTCTTCTTACCCTAAAACAGACTGTGATCAAGACTGCCCTCCCCATTCCACAAATGCAGCATTTATTATGGTGAAAGAAACACAACATTTTGTGATGAACACAGCATCCTGGCACAGACAGAGTCTAAAAGTCTAGCCTAAAATTTAGATTTAGAGAGGCATTTCTTGATTCTGATGGCATCATGAGAGTCCAAGTGCACATATGTTGTTTTTTGTGTCACAGATTCAGTTGGAATGAGGATTTCTGCCTCAAAGCAACTCTTACCTCATACAAATGCATCATCTGACAAGTACAACATTGAGTTTCACTTGTCTGATCACTATTTGCCAATAAAATAACAAACCGCAGAGCTCTAGTTTTCAATAATGAAGGGTGTTTTGATCTACTCATCTTGGAATCGCCATGTCCACGCTAATACTGCAACTGGCTGTGCAACCCTATCAGGGTAAACAAGGAAATTCCGAGACGAGTGGTGAAAAAGTCATTATTGCCGATTGGAATTTCTTGGCGAATAGTGAGTGTGGAGTGGAACTCCATGTTCGGGGCCTTCATTTATACAAGTTAAGAGTTACAAAATACGTACGTGGAGTTAAACTCTGGTAGGGGAAGTGATTTCACTTTTGTCAGATATCACCCAAAAAAAAAATGTTTCTGTTAAAATGCTCTATTATAAGGTGTGGAAACCATATATGGAGTCTCCCCCTCCCCCACGTTAGCAGAGGAGCTAATAAAAGTACCCCAGGTCACCACCAATTCTCCTCCAATCAGGACCGAGCAGCAGGTTCACATAGTGTAGCTACTGTTGGGGGCCCCTAGTGCACCAGGCTGGTACTACACCATGAATTACAAAACACGTACGTGGAGTTAAACTCTTGTAGAGTGATGACCTCAGAATTGAACATTGCCTCTCTATGAGAGTCATCTGCTATTTATAGCTGATCTGCTATTTTTGTCCAAAAGTGCCCTCTTACGGGACTTCAGCCCCCTGCCCCTCTAGCACTATCTGCACGTCCCTGAAGACCATCATGGGGACTGAAGGAGTGGGAGGCAGTAAGGTAGCTAATTTTCTGAAATGACTGTCATTACAGGATTATTTTAGAAAGAGAGCGAAAGAGAGACGGTCACGTGTGATCACTTCTTGAGATGACAGCTTTCAGTAGACAGACCATTTACAACAGCCTGCTCATTTTATTTAACTTTTTTAACAAAATACTAACTCAAAAGATGTCTGTGTTATTTTAGACTACTAAAGCCCAGTCATTTAGAGTAATTCATTTAAATCTTGTTGTTCTTGCAACTTTAAGGTCTAGACGACTCACGCCACATCGATTTTGTCACAAAATGCAAATATTTTTTTCCAGGTCTGACTTTAATTCCTCGCCACACTCTTTTTCAGTGCATACAACGACTAGTAGTTTTTGCGTGGTCATATTTGAATTCACCCAAAACATACATTTCATAACCATGATCTGTGACGCTTTAGTTACGGGCTGTTTATCAATCTTGTTGTGATCAAAAATGGACTATGGGAAAAGAATACGAGATAAAAAAAATGAACATAATTGTTTACCTGGAGGATTCATTTCCGGTATATATACGCTGTGTTTCATGACAGATTTTAGGGGCGGCAGTGGCTCAGGGGTAGAGTCACTGGATGGTAACCGCAAGGTTGCCGGTTCGATCGCGGGCTCCTGCAGAGTTAGTGTTGAAGTGTCCTTGAGCAAGACACTGAACCCCTAATTACTCCTGATGCGCTAGTAGGTCCCTTGCATGGTGCCCACTGCCATCAGTGGATGAATGTGTGTGTAAATGGGTGAATGTGATGCACAAGCTATGTAAAACGCCTTGCATAAAGGTGCTATATAAATGCACCATTTACCATTTTATTAAATTGTTTACCTGGAGCATTCATTTCCGGTTCATTTCCTGTTTACTTGGTTGCCCTAGTAACATCACAGAGCTGTGTTGTGAAAGTTGCGATCCAATGCAATCAATCAAAACCCTTATGCAATCGTATGCGCGCAAAACACGCAAGTTTCACACAAGTTTAAGTCATGGATCACCTGATGAGTAATTGGTTTTGGGGGAAAAATGTTATTTTGGGTTTCTAAATTATGTCGACCTCCCCTGATATAATCCTAACACGTGAGAGCCGATGAAGTCATCCTAGACAATGTAGTGCTTGTTGCGCCGGATAGTGGGGAGTCCTCCTGTACCTCAGACAGGTGTATCGCTTCATCTCTGGCAACCGTTTTCTACACCGCCAATTCATCTTTGCATGACGCATTGTGAGCTTTTAGATCAGCAATTCATTTTTTGAATGTCGCAGCAAAGTTGTCTCTCTCTCTCAGAAATGTCTCTCGTAGTACAAATTTGTACTTCCCCCAAACCGCTAAGACAGCTGTCTGAGCCTAGATCAGCTACTTTGAGCGAAGATATTTGGTGTAGGTAGACGGAAAATGGCAGAATTCCTGTGCCTGGGCAAACCTTTGCTCACTCCCCCACTCTCTGTCTCTTGCTACCCTGTGACTGGCAATAAAGCGTTTCATTTATTTTATTTTTTAACCATAATCAAATTTCAAAACAGTTATGTCAGAGCAATGCAAACTGGGTCCCGGCGTTGCTAACAAACCCACAACTGTGCTGCCAGGCACAATGGCCGTAATCCTCTCTGACAGACGAAGGACTGTAAAACACAAAGGACAGCTCAGCCAATCAACAGCAGATAATCTCGGACCAGAAAGACAACACATGTCAACGGTTCACCTGTACGTCGACGGGGTCAGGCCAAATGTCTCGCGCTCAGGCCAGTTCTCTCATGTTTGGGAGTCAGTTGTTTGTTTGGATATGTTAACTTGGCGCAGTGGAGTCAATCATCACAGCAAAATGGAAGATTGGAAACACAACTTTAAGTCTGTAACATTGAAGCTGATAGGCTATGGTACGATTAGGAGAGATGTGCTCTCCTTTTTAATTTTAACAAACAGACAAACTTTTGCTTTCATTTCACTTTAAATCCTGTAGACTTCGATGTCTGTCAAATAGTAACACAACATGTGGTGTAGGTCTGCTATATTTGCTGAACGTTCACATTTTTTCCACCTAATATTCACTCATTTTTATTCAGAATTGGGACAATATCATCCATGTGATTTAATTAGAATAAAATGGAACCACACACCAGCCATTAAGTTTCCAGATGCTGGGATCTGAACCATATCTAAATGCACATTTTGTTTTTCTGTTCCTGCTGCAATGTTTTCCACGTTCACCTTTTCATTGGCTGTCAACCGTAACAGGCCCTAAAGAGATAATGTGGCACAACACGCAAAAGTGTGATAAATGGATGGCTCGTGCATATCAAAACAACAAAAGCCGGCTGGATGTTTCTGAACACCTTTTGGAAGCCATCCATCATCGTTGAGATGTGAGAGATTGCTTTCTGTTATGCTAACATTCCGACCTGTTAAAAAGGCCCACGGAATGTTTCTAGCAGTGATGGCGCTGCCTCCAGTGGTTTTGTCAAAGTGACCTCTGCCCTCCCATCCTTTTTTTTCGTATGAAAGTTAATTACTAAAGTTGAGCCTGTTGAAACGTCTTGCCCTGAGGATGCAGAGGACAAAAGATAGTCTTAACTCCAAGCATTTCGCCACACGCAGCCATGTCATACTTTCCATTGCAAGCGACGAGGAAATGATTGCAAAGGTCTTAAAGACAGATCTCGTGTTTTGAACACAGTCGAAGCCGGAGAACAGAGTTTTTCCAAGTCGAGGCAGAGCAAATACTGCAGCTGGGATGGGGAACGGTTAGATTCAGATAGTATGTGAATATCCATTTGTACATCATATATTTTTTAAAGGTAGTGATTTCACTTAATTCAAATATTGTTTTTTTCCTTCTTTTTTGGCTAATCCTGCCACTACACTGTGAGTGTGGTGACCATATAAGGAGTGGTGACCATATAAGGAGTTTCTCGCTGTCCCCAGCGAGCACCTGGGGTAAAAAAAAAAACTGGACTTTGGAAAAAAAAAAAGCGTTTTGTCCAAATAGGATGAAAGGAGGCCTTCCTCCAATCAGGATGGAGTGGGGGTGGGTCTTGGTGTATATGTTGTTGGCCTGTTGCACTTCCCCTCGCTGTAGAGTGTGTGCATGTGCACATCTTGCTATCGAGGGTCCCGAGGGTTTTCCAAAAAAACAAAAAACAAATCACTTACTATACCTTTAAATCTTTTTCTAAATCTTTTTAAATATATCAACTGATTACTCCGATTTTAAGCAGAGTTCTTCCAGACTCTTTATTGCATTCATAGATTGTGGAATAGTTCTCTGGCTACACTAAATTAGAAAGTATCCCATGACCTGAAGGATCATTGCTCCACTGTTATAGACGCAGTTGCTGTTGACTGATTTGAAACATATATTCTATGTTATTCATTATTCAATAAGTCCTTGGCCTGACTGTCGGTGTGCACAACAAATGTGACACTGCACTGATTGGTCCAGTAGTATGCGAGATGAGCCATTGGAGGCACACACACACACACACACACACACACACACACACACACACACACACACACACACACATTGCCAACACTGCAATGATCCACTGGCTGGAGATAATCACAGACTCACACAGACAGACAGACAGACAGACAGACAGACAGACAGACAGACAGACAGACAGACAGACAGACAGACAGACAGACAGACAGACAGACAGACAGACAGACAGAGTTATGTCGTGTCAGGCTAGTGTTGAGCTCAGGTAAAGCTCTGATAATTGGTGTAGATCCTCCGATGAAATCTATCACCACAAAGCAGCATCCACTTCCAAAAAAGTCTTCAAGTCTCTCTCTCTGTCTGTCTCTGTTTCTCTCTCTCACTCAGACACACGCACACACACAGTGTTGCCAACTTGGCTCATTTGTTGCTACGTATATATTTAGCTTTTTTTTAAACCCCCCCTAGCGCCAAAATTAGTGAAAAGCTCCTGGCGGAAAATCTAGTGCTTTTTTTGCTGATGAGTCGGGGCAAAATTGATTGACAGGCCCCAGAGATAAAACCCTCATTTTTCACCATTTTCCTCCTATGACAGTGGTTTTCAACCAGTGGTCCCCCAGGCTAAATGATGGACAGTTGGTTAACCAGATGTAACTCTTTGAGAGCGTAAAAAGTGAAACCAAATGGACCCGCAAGGGTCCATTTGGTTTCATTTTTACGCTCTCAAGAGTTAAAATATTCATCATGTGAATTAGCCCTAGTCTTTTACACAACTAGAGAATGTAGAATATTAATGGTCATGTTGATCTATATTCCCTTCCAGGCAAGCATCTAGCGCATTCTAGTGCATTTTGGAAGTGCCACTGGTGCAACACTGCACACACACACACACACACACACACACGCACACACACACACACACACACACACACACACACACACACACACACACACACACACACACACACACACACACGCACACACACGCACAGACACGTGCACACACATGCCCGTTGACCCCTGCTTCTAATCTTGCCCTCTGCGCTGCATGCGTCCGTCACATCCCACGAAGTCCTGAAGTACCTGGAGGTGAGGGTTCAACCGCGTTCCCCCTTCATCTCTCTCAGCACTTCACCGCGACTGAAGCAAGTAGAAGCCACCGAGATGAGAGTTCCTCCTGCAACACAGAGAGGTTTTATGAGCGCGCGTTCTTCTTCACTCGATACAGGCCTCTCATACCTCGCATTCCATTTTACTTCGGCACGAGAGTATAAATTGTCTTTGTTTTGGCTACGCGTTGGACTGCTTGGTTAATTTGTATTTGACATACACAATACTGCGGCGTCATCCCGAGGCTGAGATACTGTACATACTCTTCATAATAATTTACATTTTTGTTTAAAGGTTCCCTCTCCAACAGATGCTTGAAATAATTTACAGGTCTAACAGGTGGGATTACTTTGCTTCTTAAGCTTTGGTGCAACTCTGCGAGTGCAGTTACTTCACTCTATCCATCTTCCATCTTGTAATCACTAAAATGATTACATTATCAGGATGGAACGTAACAAGAAAGGCTGTTAACGACTCCAAATGAAATGTCAAGCATGAAATGGCACTAAATGAAGCCGGGTGTATTACACAGTCAGCCTCAGAACTCAAATCATCCGTGTGAGTATAATGGCGATAAAGTCTTCGATACTCAAGCGGGGAAACTTAACTAAAACATTATTATTTCACCCTTTCCTTTCACGTCAGCCCAGTTCAACAATGGCTTTGTCCAGAATCTGTTTTTTTTTGCGTGTGTTTTGGCCAAAGTCAAAGGAGTTTCATTCTAGCCAGCCAGCCCCAGCATTATTAAGGGATCAAGCAGTCCACGAAGTGGACTTGATCCCTTCTTGTTTCTGTCTCTTTTTTCCTTCTTCTTCTTCCGCCAGAAATAGCTGTTCTGGCTGAACCGTGCAGTCGGTTTTCGCGAAAATTGGTAATCTGGTAGAGGGTGATGCCAAACGGTGATGATGCGAAGCCTGTGACCACTGGTCAAATGGTGGCGCTATAGCACTCAACTGAAATTGCAAACTTTAAACACTCATAACTCATGAACTGCTCGACTCTCAGAAATGTAACTTATATTCACTTATGCGTCTGCTTATGTCAAACAACTTTTGTATTCTGACTTTTGACCTCTGACCTTTAGATGAGCCGCAATCTTTAATCATATGTAAAACAGTTAAAATGTCTCTTCTCCTACAATCTTTGATCAAAATGCATAACAATGACCTACATATGAACTTTGAAGCCATACAAACATGAAATGAGTGTGAATTTTGTTTTCAGTGAAAAAAATGATGTTTTTACGAGCCAATGAAAATTGCTTGTTTGTGAAAATTCTTCTATTATCCCTAATCTACACATGCAAAGTAATCTGTTTATGAGATTTTACAGTTTGGTAGAGGGGGATGCCAAATAACACTAAAACCAGTCTTGCTCCAATCGCTCAAATGGGGGCGCTATAGCAATTCTTTGAAACTGAAACATTTGAACAAGCATAACTCAGGCTTCGTTTGGCTTAAAATCATGGGACTTGTTTCTACACGTTCCTTGATTCATGTGGAACACATCTGTAATTTCGACTGGTAAGCTCCACCCCCAGAGTGTCTGCCATTTTAAGCAGTTTGAAAAATGCTCATGCCTGATTTTATGCCTGGATTTTTGATCAATTTGCATGACACCTGCTACATGAGAACTTTGGCCCCATCCGGACAAAACTTCAGAAGCAAATTTGTTTTCATCAAAAAATGACGTTTTTATAAGCCAATGAAAGTTGCTCGTTTGTGAAGAGTCTTCTTCTGCTTGTTTCTCTCTGGCAACACTGGAGCAAGTACATTGTGCCAGATTGTGTGAGAGGAATAAGCATGTGGAACTTGTTTCCATTCGTCACTTTGACCACTAAGCTCCACCCTCGGACTGCTGAATTGTGCATATTGTTCATATTGCTTACTGCTTGGTGGCGTGTTGTTGGGTTGTTTCATTGATGACAACAACTAAGCAAATCATTGTGCCTGGATAGCTCAGTCGGTAGGGTGCCTGACTTCGGAACACAAGATTGAGGGTTCAAGTCCACTGCTGACAATACAAAGTCTGAGTCTCCAAAAACCCTGCTGTGTTTCCACAATCACATGATGTATTTCTTCCATGTTTCTATGGCTTATTTGTGCATATTTAAGGAGCGGTAGTGGCTCAGAGGTAGAGTAACCGGATGGTAACCACAAGGTTGCCGGTTCGATCCCGGGCTCCTGCAGAGTTAGTGTCGATGTGTCCCTGTCCCACTGCCATCAGTGTATGAATGTGTGTGTGAATGGGTGAATGTGATGCACAATCTATGTAAAGCGCCTTGGATAAAGGCGCTATATAAATGCACCATTTACCATTTACCAAGCAGTCCATTGAATGTGTGTGTTGTTTCCAGTACGTCTTGTGTCTGTTGGGTAGCCTCATTGGTAGAGCGCATGACTTGGAAATGAGAGTTCCTGGGTTCAAATCCCGGCACGGACACCTAGTAATATGAGTCAATCATGCACAATCTCATGTGGTGTTCTACATCTAAGTTCATGGTTCTATGTGTAACCCAGGGTAAAACTCAATGTAATGGTGGTTGTCACCTTTCGGCCATGTTGTGTTTTGTCACTATTCGGCCATGTTGTCACTAATGACAGTTCACAGCTCAGTTCACCACTCACTCACAGCTCACCAATCATTTACTCATTCAGCAACTCAGTGGCCTTGTGGTTAGAGTGTCCGCCCTGAGACTGGGAGGCCGGGGTTCGATTCCCGGCCGGGTCATACCAAAGGCTCTAAAAAACGGGATCCAATGCCTCCCTGCTTGGCACTCAGCATCAAGGGTTGGAAGACCCTGTGTCATACTAGCGTCATGTCCAGAGGGTGTACTTGTACATCAAGCTGCCTCATGCTACAGAAACAGGAGATAGGCACCTGCCCTATGGGCCTCATGGCTGGGCAAGGCTGTTTGACTGTCACTATTCGGCCATGTTGTCACTAATGACAGTTCATAGCTCAGTTCACCACTCACTCACAGCTCACCAATCATTCACTCAGTCACACCAGATTGTGAGTCAGTCAGGGCAGGAATCAAAAACCCTGCCCTGCTCCCATAATTACCTGATGTATTTCTGAAGTTCAGGCTCCCATGTTTCTATGGCTTATTTGTGCGTATTGTTCTTACTCCTTATTGCTGCTTGCTTGATCCCGTTTTATTGCTGCTTGCAGCTATTATTAGCATTTGAAACCAGCATTAAGTGTGATTGTGTGAAAGTCTCGGTGAATTTCAATCACATCAGAGATGTTGGAACGCACAGATATGTTTTGCACACAGAAGAAACGGCCTTTTATTTTTATTTCCAGGAGGGAATTTTACTGCTACGATTGATTCATATCAAGCGGACAAGAGGGCCGACACAATATATACCTCTGGCCAGGGGCGGATGTAACATTTCCCAATTGGGGGGCAGGAGAAAATGGCATGGGGGCGGCTTCATCGTTTGTGCCATCGTGCATTGCCCCCCCCCAGCCCCACCCCCCCATCCCATGCCTAGATCCGCCCTGCCTCTGGCTTTGAGGTTTCTTTTGTATGACTGGTCACATAGTAATCAACTCGTCGCCCGTGTAATGATGATCCATGCCTTGCGGTGGATTGGAGCGCTCAATGCATTCTAAATGACAGCGACTGAGACAGTTTTACATGGAGACATATGCTGATTTTATCTGAACTGATGGGAGGCTTCTCAAGGCTCTGGGATCAGGCACACATGGCACACATTACGGCTGCAGAGGTCACAGGCTTTTGTGGAGGGAGTGGTACAGGTGTGTGTGTGTGTGTGTGTGTGTGTGTGTGTGTGTGTGTGTGTGTGTGTGTGTGTGTGTGTGTGTGTGTGTGTGTGTGTGTGTGTGTGTGCTTGTGCTTGTGCTTGTGCGCGTGCATGTGGACTTCATTCTACAGAATATCCCCTACCTCTGTATTTGAGATGGGACTGGTTTCAAAACATGCTGTTTGACTATGAGACGGTGTTATTAAAGCTCATATGGTCCCAGGGTTTCCATATTGCACATATTGCACATATTGCACATGCACATACTCATGCACGCACGGTCGCACACTGACACACACCAAAAATAGAGAGAGGGTTTCAATGTTCCAGCAACACAAACATTCTTTAAAAGTTCTATATATTCTATACTAAATGATAAACGACCAATGTGAAACACCGGTAGGTATAGAGAGGTGGCGAACTTTAAAGAGGGTCCAAGACGCTCTGTGTGCAGTTTTTACAAGTAGAAAATTCCTTTATTTCATCGGATTAAAAAACACCCAGCGTGTTTCAGCCTGCATTGGCCCTGTCAGTGCAGTCGGCACGAAAAATACAAACATCTTTGTCCCAATGATGGGGTCAGTGTGCCATGAGTTAACAGGTGCCGGAGTGGTGTTAATGAATCAGCCAGTTCTATAGAAACATACTGTAGAGGCACGTCAGTAGTAGGGGTGAGACAATTACCCCACAATAACATACAATATCGATATTTAGGGTTCTGAATCGATTTATATTGCGATTCTTAGTTATGCTGTGATTCAATTTATCACATTTTTTCTCCACAAATGACTGTGCTTTTATTATACTAGAACAAGGAGGATTTTCAAGATTTTTTTCCCGAGAGCGTACAAATGGAACCATGTGCACCCTCAGAAAGGAAAAAGAGAAACATTAACAAACAAACACAAACACAACTTGATGATGTCATCATAAAGTAAAATACAGTACTGTAAAATGTTGAAAATGGGTGGAATTCTGAACAATATGGACCATGACAAGTTCAATCAACTAGAACATTTCAAAGCAATTATAAACAATACTGTATATTACAAAAAGTTCAATCATACACATCAGTGCAGCCTGATAACATCAGTCAGTCTTTCTGAAAAAGTTCAACACAAATTAGGCCTACATAAATATAAAAAAAATCGATTTTTAACCTGGCGGTTCGATATGGATATCATGGCATTAAGAATTGCGATATATTGGCATATCGATTCTTTTGCCCACCCCTAGTCAGTAGCACCTCCAGTGTGCAGCGACAGGTGGCTGCTGTGACAGCCCGTTCTGGTTGGTAATAGAAGAAAGCTGACTAAATAGAAAACTGAAGGGAGCATTTGTGGTGAAAGAATTACACACTGTTACTTTATGGATCCATGCCACTGTACGGAATATAAACACATTGATACATTATATGTTGTGTTGTGTTATGTTATCTTGCTACTACAATGCGAGAGCGGCCCTGCCCGTTTATCTGTTCGCCTTTGTGGGGCTTCTCCTAAAAAACTACAATGTTTGCATGGATCTAACCATGCACAACACCTCCAGCACTGTTGTCTTCACAGCATAGGCTATATTTCATCCATGCAACTGCCATATTTACTGTACACTGTCCATTTATATGAAAATAATTTTGGTGCAGTGTCAACCACCCGGACTACCGAATTGCCTCTGTGGCTGCCTTGCTAAGCTACTGTGACGTCAAAATCAGTGTTGCCAACTGACAAAATCCAAAATGCACTACATTGCGCTAGAGCATTGGGTTTTGAACCATTTTCATACCAGGGCCCACTGCCACGGAGGACCACCCCTTCATGACATTAGTCTCTCAGCCTAATTTAGGAGAAATAACTGACAAAATGTTCGTCAAAATAGCTATTCTTCTACATTTTCTAAATGTGTACATTCTGGAAAATTAGGTCATTCAGATGGTTAAATCTGATTTAACTCTTGACAGCGTAAAATGAAACCAAACGGACCTTAAAGGGTCCATTTGGTTAACAATGGTCCTTTCTAGGAAGGAAGGAGGACTCTATCATAGCAGTAAAAATGGTGAAAAACAAGGGTTTTCTCTCTGGCGCCTGTCAACCAATTTTGACCCAACTCACAAGCAAAAAAGCACCAGATTTTCTGCCAGGAGTTCACTCTAATTTTGTCGCTGGGAGGGGGGGATCGACAAATGCACCAAGTTGGCAACGCTGCACACTGCCTCTGCGCTGACCCAACCCCCTTCTGCCTTTGCTAGCTAGCCCAGTCCAGAGCCTTAGAAATAGACAGAGTTGCGACATTGAGGGGACAGAAAATAGCCCGGTCACGTGGTTAATTTGCTCGAGTGAGCCCATAGACTCCAATGCATTAAAAAAACTTCGGCTGTCACTATTCATTGTCACTATCCAATAGAAGTCTATGTAGAGGAGCCGCCATTGGCCTGGCCCCATGAAGTGAACGGAGTTGGCGTAGCTCTGTCTATTTTTAAGGCTCTGGCCCAGTCCATATAACTCTTACGTAGTGCTGCTCGATGCGATGAAGCTCCTCGGCATTTCTCTCAACAACACGCCATGCAGAAGACGGACGTTACTTACTCTTTCTGGGAGCCGCTGAAACCAAGCGAATGGATCTTACGGCCGCTGCTCTTACTGTTGGATATATACGACTAACGCAACGCTATGGACACGGCTGCCTGTCCTACAACCAGCA
The DNA here is from genome assembly GCA_039105355.1 of Benthosema pterotum. NCBI lineage: Eukaryota > Metazoa > Chordata > Actinopteri > Myctophiformes > Myctophidae > Benthosema > Benthosema pterotum. The sequence continues at coordinate 40,295,461 of CM076967.1, read as the reverse complement.
ACACTTCACGAATCATAACACCACACACACCCAAAACCCCACAGCGTCTCTCTCAGCGTGTTAGCGTCTCAGTCGCTACAGACACAGAATCCAACACGCCGTTGGAAATTGCTTGCCAAAACACAAAAACCTCACAAGTCACGATTCTTTCCATATTGCTTCACATGCAACATGTTGCACATGCATGCACGTACGCGCTGCCCGCGTATATTAACATTTACACTGTCGATCTGCACAACGAAAATGTTTCTTTTTAATTGCATGCATATTATTATCCACGCGCACGCTGTGTGCCTGTGTGTGTGCTGTGTGTGCGTCTTCATGTACACTAATGTATACTACACATTCCATCTTCCAAGCGCATATCTTTGCATAGCAGTAGTAATCATAACAATACTGTATATAAGTTTAGTTGCATAGTAGCTACATTTCACGACAACATACAAACTTTTACATTCTAAGGACCCCCAATGGACCCTATAAGAGAGCATTTTAAAGCTCTCCCAGTCTTCATTTTAATCGCAAGGACCCCCAGTTTAACATCAATTAGGCTACACAGGCCCCTACAATGGACCCTATAAGAGAACATTTTAAAGCTCTTGCAGTGTTATTTTTTATTGCAAGGACCCCCTGTTAACATGAATTTGGCTACACACACCCCATTTAAAGGAGAATTCCGGCCCAAACGTCTTTTTTATCTTTATTTGCAGTTATTTTTGTTAAAGAAGTGGTCCAGGTGTTATTTTGTGAAAATACTCCTTTATGGCTGTTTCCCCTACCCCAAAATAAGCTTATAATGGGGCCAATGGGCGTTGTGCAAGTTCACCTATATACATCGGTCCAAAATGCAATTTTTTGCTATATATTGTGTCTCCACCATGTCAGTAGTGTGTTAACACTCACAATTTCACTTTTGTTTCAGCAGTGGTTCAGCCATAAACCATGTGCCACGCCCCCAGCTTTTGAGACAGAGTGTGAGCGTTAACTCACTACTGACATGGTGGAGACACAATATATAGCAAAAAAAATTGCATTTTGGAGCGATGTATATAGGTGAACTTGCACAACGTCCATTGGCCCCATTATAAGCTTATTTTGGGGTAGGGGAAACAGCCATAAAGGAGTATTTTCACTAAATAACACCTGGACCACTTTTTTCTAAAAAATTAACTGCAAATAAAGATTTAAAAAAATGCCAATTCTTTTTCTGTGACCCTCCATTTATATTGTGCAACCACTGTTAATGTAACTCTGATTGTGTACAACACCTCTAGCGGGTCCATTTGGTTCCATTTGTACACTGAGTTACCGACCCAACGGCCCATTTGGTTCCTATCACTATCTCAGATTTAAGTATCCCTCAACTACGGGCCCATACTATGCCACCATCGATGTGTGTGACTGTGTATGTCATATGGTGCATGTGCAACTATCACCACATTGTAAAGGCACAAACACACTGCCCTCTGCCTTATACCTGTATACTGGCGTTTCCTGTTTTCACTTGAGTCCACTGCTATACAAACAGTTCCAACTATGTCTTATTCTTTGTTAGGGTTTATGTTGCACAGAACTTTGCCTACACATAATACCACTGTCCCCCTCCATATTCCATGTATCCTCTTTACTGCTGCATTGTATACCTGCCTGTTCCTGATCATAATCTTTTCTAAGAATTTCATGTTAGTCACAACTATTACAATTCCTCTTAGTATGTCCAAAATTACATTGCCTATGACGAAAGATGCAGTGTTGCAAAGTGCCCAAAACATGAACATTTTCAAACTTGGGGTGAATGCAACTCGCCTGTCGCTACAATGGCGCGGACTCTAGGCGTGAGGCCCGCACAGCGGGCCTCATGTCTAGTGTAGCCAATTGTCCTGGCCTATAGAGTATATATCGGTGTTAATAGAGACCAACGAGAGGAATCACTGAAGTGAAAAACACACGCTGGCCGAAAGTACAAGGACCCTTGGTCATGTAGACAGACAGAGCCTAGGATTCAAACTACCGACCTTACAGAGTCGCCTCCATAACTGTGGTCCTGTCACGTTGCTATGATTATGTAGCCTTTGTCTGAAATATTGAGGAATATTCTGGATATGTGTGGCATTTCAGATCAGTGTTGCCAGCTTGGTGCATTTGTCGCTATATTGAGCTAGAGATAAAACCCTCGTTTTTCACCATTTTCCTCCTATGATAGTCCTCCTTTCTTCCTAGAAAGGACCATTGGTAACCAAATGGTTATGGGTCCATTTGGTTTCATTTTACGCTCTCAAGAGTTAAATTATATTTAATCATCTGAATTACCTCATTTTCAAGAATGTACACTTTTAGAAAATGTAGAAGAATTGTCAGTTATCTCTCCTAATTAACATCAAATGGTGGTCATCTGTGGCTAAAATGCAGAGTAAATAGTGGGCCCTGGTATGAAACTGGTTGAAAACCCACTGCTCTTGCGCATTCTAGTGCATTTTGGAAGAGCCACTACCCCACTAGTGCATTTTGGATTTTGGCAACACTGTTTTAGATTTGATTCTGGCTTGGAACGGAATTTCAGCATACCCAAACCTATAGTCATTATCTATAATAATGTCTTTCCAATTCTTTCCTGTCCTGCGACTGTCTCTTCCTCACCTGTTGTGTCCATCTCCTCTCCCTAGGAGCTGCTGAAGGACCCTCTCTACATCGGGCTGAGGCATAAGCGGGTGCGAGGCCAGGCCTATGACGACCTGCTGGAAGAGTTCATGAAGGCGGTGGCAGACAGGTACGGTACCGCCGACGGATGGCTGTCCCCCCTGAAACGGGACCCTACGTTGGTGCTTCCTTTATGATATTTTCGCTTTTGATAGAAACACCATATGGAGCTCTGAAATGAAACCGGGGGCCTAAGCTGTCTAGCATGGTCCTATTACGCGCCTAATAATATTTATATAGTACACTGATCCCTTAATGGAACCGAATGTACAGTATTTATTAGTCATTCCTTCGTGCTGTCATTGATTTGCTATGCGATCATTCAACTCACCGATATTCTACTTGACTGTGCTTTAAAATGGATCCAAAAGCGTGCGGTTGATTTCTAGATTAAAAGCCTTTTCTTCGGATATATCTTGTGAAACGTTAACGGATCTGGAATCTTAGTGTGTCCTTGAACTGAAGTTGAACTGAAGTTGGTTTCCATAGAATTGTCAGCCAAAACATTGGCATGGGAAGGCGGTAATTGTTACCAGGTAACGCTAGCTTATTGAACGTAAACCATGGCGACTATTGGCATCGTTGTGGTTCTTTCTATGACGATGGCAATAATTGATTGGACAGATGTGTGCCGTGGGGCTGCAGCTGTCCAGACACAGCCAGACCCGCAGGTTGAAGTCATAACTTCACACAATATCATTTGATTACGTTAATAGGAATGTAATTCTCCTCTAGGTTGTGGTAAACTGTGGGGGGAAAAAGACAGACTCTGGGTTTGGACTGGAGACAGTACTGAGACAGGCAGTCCCTAATAGTCCAGTGTAAATATCTGACTGCACACTAACTAGCCTCCATCGCACCCACCCACGCACGCACACATGGCTTTATTTCACATTCGCATGGCAGTTTACAAACCCAAAATATGTGGATATTTGCAGTAATCCACAAGGTCAAATCACAATGTACCGTACGCATCAATGGCCCAAATTGCAGTGAGTATGTTTAAATGAGCATTCAGTGATTTGGGAAAAAACCCTACGGACCCCTTCCGGGCTAACGAGATGTGCACATGCACACACTCTACAGTGGGGGGAGGCGCAATAGGCCGACAGCGCATACAGCAAGGCCCACCCGGACTCAATCCTGATTGTAGACTATAAGAATATTTTAATGAAGTGGAACATACTTACATACATACTGTATTTCGTCATTGAAAAGGTTCATTAGGAATTGTAGCTGAGTGGATGTGTTTGTGTTGGTTCTGGGCCCCTCAGTGTGATACTTCTTATTGTGTTTTATGGAGGGTGGATAATGGAATATGCCCTGCCAGTGATGATTTGATGTCCGGCACATTTCTGACCCCACGCTGTTTGGATGTGTGTCAGCAGGTTACCCTGCCATGCTGGGTCAGGCATCCTCTGGCCAACATAACCCAGATAATATATGTACCTCTTAATTAAATACAGGCTATTCCTCGTTTTGTACTCTCCTGTGCCTGGATCATCTGTTCTTTCTATAAACCAGACATTATTGCCAATGTCTGAGGTATATCACAGCGCTGTAGACCATCTCTAGCTCCTCGGATGTGTGTGGTGTTGGCTTTCTTGACCAATGTGTGACAGCAATGTGATAGAGTATGTCTGACTGCATTCAGGACCGTCTCTCACTCTCACTGTGTCACATTTGTTGGCTACGCATGGGGAAAAGAGGAATGCGGCGAGGTGAATTTATGCTGAATGTCATAGGGATGGTTTTGCACTTTGGTGGGTTGGGTTGCCCTTTGGCCGGCCAGTCCATAATAACCAAACAATGAAAGTTCTCTTTGTCTGAAAGGACAGTCTGGGGAGACGTCGCTCCGTCAGAGTGACACACATGGATGGGATTTAAAATCCTCTGCATATTTCCACATATTTTTGGAAATCGCACAGTTGACGAGGGTTGAAGAAGATCAGCGGTTCTACTACAGTGTACCTTGCCCAATTTCCTAGGTTTTATATTTTTGTTCTCCCATGGATTTTAACCCATTTCCAGTGTCAATCGTCTAAACCTAGTAGTTTTTTTGATACCAGGGCCTAGTATTTATTCAGTATCTGAGCCACAGACCACCATTTGAGGACATTTTAGCCCCACACACCCCCAAAACTAAAGATTTCTTTTGCTTTTGTCCACAATTCCTGGCTGGATTTGAGAAACAAAACAGTCAAACATACAGATCAAAGTGACAATTAATCTACTACATTCTCTAGTTGTGTAGACTTGGGCTAATCCAGATGATGGATATTTTAACTCTTGAGAGTGTAAACATGAAACCAAATGTACACGCAAGGGTCCATTTGGTTTCATGTTTACGCTTTCAAGAGTTACAAAACTGGTAACTCTTGATTAGAAAACTGTCCATCAGTCCATCACCTGGGTACCACCTGGATCCTTCTCAAGGACCACTGGTGGTCCTCGGGACCACTGGTTGAAAAAACACTGTAATCCTGGGAGCTATAATCTTGTTAACCTGTATTATCGCCTGACAGGGGGGAAGTTTCCCTGCTAAAATCCTATTATATGCAATGGCTATACTGAATTAAAATAATTGGTCAATATAAGCAAAACAAGATCGGCTTTCCCTAGGAGTTGCTAACATTAAGTTATGTAATAACTAGAACATCGCCGTGGCTGAAGGCTATTATGAGAAATACAACACTAACTCGTTTAACTCAGAGGATGTTTTCATCCTGGGTAAAACCATAAAATGGTCTATTATGGTCTAATCTAATGGAATAAATGGATGGTGAAATGCAGGAGTTTTGACGATTCAACTAACTGTAACTAGAGCTGTCGCCTATGATTTTAGCTGTTTAGCTGCAAACCTGATACACTGGACCACGGATCGCACCATGCCGTAACCCAGGATGTGTATTATCCTGTCTATGAAATGGATGATAGCCAGCATGTTCTGTCCACTCTGGCTCTTCTTATTGTATTAATGTAAGGTCAAGGTCAAGGTAAACTTTATTGTCCACAAGGGAAATTTGTCTTGGGCTAACACCCCTACTTCAGCCACACATGAAACATAAATGACACACAAAATACAAAACAGAGGGAGACAACATTACACAGTGCACAAAGTATGAAAAAATGGTCTGCTACATTCACTGCTGTTTCAGAGCGTCATTCAACATTTTAGTTGATGCTGGTACAAATGATTTTTGAAACCTGCTGTACTTCCACTTACGTTCTTTGTACTGTACCTTCTTTCTGAGGGCAGGAGTACAAACTCTCCATTTAAAACATGGGTAGTGTCGTCGACAATTTGTTGGGCCTGTTTTAGTGTGGCCTGCTCATAAATAGACTGCAGAGACGGGAGTTGTCTAACTCCTAATATCTCCTTCCTCCTAACTAACAGGCAGCGTGACCGACAGACGTGTTTGGGCTACAAAGCCTTCCTCAGAATAATCGATAATTTGCTCTAATGGAAGGCTTTGTACAGCCGAAAGGCGTGCGGGGGTCATGTTGCCTGTTGTTCCACTAATGACATAAGAAGTTCCTGAATGGACAGAATGTGGCTTGGCTGTCATTCCTTACATGATATTGGAGCTTTGCAATGGAAAATTTCAGGAAATAGTTTTCCTTCTTTCTTTGTTTCTGTTGTTGTGCTTGAATTCCTTCTACTTTAAGATGTTAATCTTAAAGGACCACTAGTACACCACTTTTTAACCTATCTTCATATAATTCATGATAAAATCTACTGGACAGTTCAGAAAACTGTCCAGATTTATTTACTACAGTAACTATTGCAACTTGTCATTCCCTACACCAAACTCATGGAACACAAATATTAATTGGTTACATTCTTTAATCCAGGGGTTTTCAACCATTTTCATACCAGGGTCCACTATTTATTCAAAATTTGAGCCACGGACCACGATTTGATGACATTTTAGCCCCACAGACCCCAACATTTTTGGGGTCTTTTGCTTTTGTCCACAATTCCAGGCTGGATTTCGGAGAAAACAAAACAGTCAAACATGCAGATCAAAATGACCATTAATCTTCTACATTCTCTAGTTGTGTAGACTAGACTAGACTAATATTTTAACTCTTGAGAGTGTAAACATGAAACCAAATGGACCCGCAAGGGTCCATTTGGTTTCAAGTTTATGCTCTCAAAGAGTTACATCTGGTTAACCAACTTTCCATCATTTAGCCTGGGGACCTCCTAAAATCTGCTGCTTTAATCCGTCTTTTGCTCCGAACATATGTTTTGACGATCGCTGTTTTGTTGCATTTTATGTGGGACAAATTGGGCGTGGCCATTTTGAAAAAAGAAAATCCCCCACTGCATTCAAATGGCATCGTCTCTCAGATTCTATGCCTCAATGTCTCTTTTTTTCAGCAAACCAGACAATTTCAATGAGAGAGAGAGCAGTGACACAGATATTTTTGCACAGAGGGGGTTAGAGGGCAGAATGGTCAAGACATCAGTACCACGATTATGTCATGATACTGTTCATCTGGGTTCGGATATCTGAAAATAATAGTTTCAAACATGGAAGCCGTGGCGTAGACACATACGTAATCCTTGCGGCACAAAACAGTGAAACTCATTTTTTAGAAAATATTTCACTACTGTACTATTGTAAGAACAATGGGTTCCATTTTCGCATTGCAGCTTTTCCGGAATAGAAAGCCTGCCGTTTCTATTAGCTTGGATTCCCTGTCGATGAGCTCACTGGTGGACCGGGTTTCTGAACTGCCCACAGCCTTCCTATGTGACACAGACCGAGTCGAAAAGATTTGTGCTATTTTATTACTGGAGGACCAATTATGCAAAGAGGTTGAAACGTGGTGAAGTGGTCCCATAAATGGAGAGGAGAGAAGGATGAGGCTGGCACCCAGGACTTGACGCACAAAGTACTGCAAATGGACTCTATGGGAGCCACAAAGTACTGCAGTTGGACTCTATGGGAGCCACAAAGTACTGCAGTTGGACTCTATGGGAGCCACACAATGCTACAGTTGGACTCTATGGGAGCCACAAAGTACTGCAAATGGACTCTATGGGAGCCACAAAGTACTGCAAATGGACTCTATGGGAGCCACAAAGTACTGCAGTTGGACTCTATGGGAGCCACAAAGTACTGCAGTTGGACTCTATGGGAGCCACACAATGCTACAGTTGGACTCTATGGGAGCCACAAAGTACTGCAGTTGGACTCTATGGGAGCCAACCCATGCAGGGCAAAGCCAGGAGTGGAAAGAAGAAGCGTAACACCTGCGTACACTGTAGAAGCACTGCGGCGTGACTGACGACTCTTGTTGTCGCACCTTGTTATTGTGAACAAACCCTGTAGAGCTCAAGAACCCGATGTTAGATCAGTATTGCCAACTTGCCACATTTGTTGCTATATTTAATTTTTTTCCAGACGCCCCCAGTGCCAAAATTAGTGAAAAGCTTCTAGCGGAAAATCTAGTACTTTTTTGCTGGTGAGTTGGGGCAAAATTGGTTGACATTGACAAGCGCCAGAGATAAAACCCCCTAAAGGAGCATTGGTAACCAAATGGACCCTTATAGATCTCAAGGGTAACTCTTAACAGTCCAAATTTGGTTTTATTTTATGCTACAAGTTAAATTATATTTAAACATCTGAATGACCTTATTTTCAAGAATCTACACATTTAGAAAATGTAGAAGAATTGTTAACCAACGTTTTACCAGTTATTTCTCCTAAATTAGTCTGAGAGACTTAACTCAACATCAAATGGTGGTCCTCCGTGGCTAAAATGCAGAATAAATAGTGGGTATGAAAATGGTTGGAAACCCACTGCTCTAGCACATTCTAGTGCATTTTGGAAGTGCCACTAGTGCATTTTGGATTTTGCCAGTTGGCAACACTGTGTTAGATAGCAAGCAATCCAGCAAGTCCCAAGTCAGCGTTGGCCAGACCACATTCTCGCGGCCGATGACGAATGGGGCACATTTATGTCTTTGTTCTGTGCTACCTGCGCCTGTATAGCTCTTACGGAGTGCTCATATGTGCAAGGTCTTCGTACATGCTGACATGTCTGATGGTGTCTCCTGTCCTTCCTTTGGAAGCCTTCGGCGGCTACAGACAGACACATGGGCCTGGTTAGAGGGCTTCCATCTGGGCCCAGAGGGACCAGCAGCGTCCAGAGACAGAAGCTGCATCATGGGGCTCTCTCTGGGCTCCGCAGGGGCTGGGGCCCCTCCAGCTGGCAGCAGGAAGCCATGAGTCTCTAATAACTGGGTGGCTTTTCAACTACAGGGAACAGGCAATGCCTTTCCCCGAAGAAGGAGCCGGATTGGCGGGAAATGAATAATTATGGGGTTGGAGATTGAATGAATGATTACAGTCCTAGAGGTTTTTTTTGTATTATTCGTCTTCAGTTTTTCGACGAAACTGCAGAAAAGCGATGCTCCCCTCCCCTCACTCCTCTTGGCGAAGTGAAGCATCATCCTGGAGTCCATTTTTTCATAATCAGATGTTCCAAAAAAAGTATTTATTTGAAGACCTTTTTATGCCTCGGCAAAGCAGACTCTCAAAACATGACAATAAACAACATTTTGGGCTGTTTTGGTCCGTTTTGGGCCAACTATATATTAAGAGTGTCTGAACACTGTGGCTAGCTGGACATTTATCCCTGAAATATGCATGCAGATATACACGTCATAGTGAAATGAGAATAGGTGCTTTATTTCCATTTCTTAGGGGATTTGGGGCCTGCAGGATCCTTTTATTCAGTCAAAGTATGTAGAGTATAAAGATGAACAGGTGGTCTATATTAATTTGATTCTGGCCAGACTGGTGGAAATGCTGACACACGACTACACCTTCAAAACAAAACAAGCTGACATAGACTCTCATGTGGGGGTGGTATAGTGGGTCTGGAGGTAGAGCAGCCGCTCGGAATGTCGCTCTGATGTGTGGATCGTGTCGGTAGTGCCTTGATCTCTTCTGCTGTCAGTGTGCAGAGAATGGACTAAGGCACTGTATAAAAATGTGCAATTTATTTCCCTTAATCCAGTTTAAAAGCTTTTATTTGACCGATTGGTAACGTCCTAGAAGCAGTTTGTTGTATGCAGTGCAGAAGTTCCCATTACTGACAGGTTAAGTCTATCGTATCTCCATGGTTTATGGGGTCAGTGAGTTGACTGAAGTTCAGCTCAATAACTCAGCATCCGTCGCATCCTGTGTTTACTAAGACACTGCTCGGGTTTTACAGTCAGCGCTTAATGTCCGTTCCACTGAGATCGTGTGCAGTGCCACGTCCCATTCTTCTGTATCTATCTCTCTGAATCACTGTCCATCGCCTTCTTAACTCAGTCTGACTGATTATATGCAAAGTGCATCCTCGGACCTCGCCAAGAACGCTTTTAATGTTTTTTAGAGCATATACAGTACTGTATATAACGTTGAGTCACTGGCTGCACCTTTAATGTTGACGTCGACCTGCAGCGCCGCATTTGTTTTGCCTTTCCCTTCAGCCACAATGCACTGAAGAAAAGGAAAGCTGTTGTTTCAGATGGCAGTAGAGATGGCAGTAGATGAACAAAGCCACGGTGTTTAGTGCAGGCTCAATAGCAACTGACTGCGTTTTGGGGTCACCAGAGACGGCGGTCTTCTTCTAATACCTAATAGAATGGTAGTGAATGTTGCCCTGAGCTGGACTATCGTTAGCGCCATCTAGAGACGAAAACGTTATCAGGCCGCCAGTGGGATCTGGGAGAAAACAGCGGGGTCAAACCGAGGGGGCATGCAGACGGGACAGATAGGGAGGGAAAAGGGAGAAAGAATGCAGACTGTGTTTCCGTCTTTAATGATGGGTTGGGGGATTTGAGAAATAATGTGTGCTGAGAGACGTCGGCTCTCCGGAGAGAGCGAGGGGCGAGGGGGGCTTGGGATTTTATTAAGACCGCAGCTCCCTTGCACGCTCCATAGGGACATGGGAAACAGGCGACCAGTGTGTGTGTTTGTGTGTGTGTTGTGCAGCATTCATAGGTGTTTGTCTGTGCTATACATGCGCGCAAGCACAGTGTGCACTGCGTGTATTATACGCGCATGACCCCGCTGCTTAGACAGCTGTGTTTGGACAGTACGCCCTTGTCCGCGACCTTCTGTGTGCACGGAGGTCGACGCCGGGCTCCTCGGAATGCGAAGAATCATTTAATGCTCCCTCCACGGCTTCCAGTAGCTCTCTGGAAGTACTGGAAGTCCGAAAGGCCCTTCCGCCAAGATCCAGCAAGGGCCCTGCTTTGGGTTTCGGCGCGCCTCGGCGCGAGACGGATCGGGTTGCTCGTATCGTAGACGCTACACACTTATATCACACGCACCCACCGCCGGGGCCCAGACGCAATATACCGCACGTCTGAGTGATCCCACACATGTGGGGAGGGGAGGAGGAGGTGGGCTGTCATCTCGCATGTCACATTCTTTTCTCTCATGGTATCAAACGTTAAATAATAATAACGTCACAACACACATTTACACTCGTCAGTTTTCTGCCGGTTTTGCCAGTGATGGAGAAACCTCTCCATGTCTGTGCCCCCGCTATTTGAAAACCGACGGTAAACCTAAGCGTTTTCCCTTGCTGGCAAACCATTTCCTCCGGCCATATTAGTGCGGGGTCATGAATCATGCGGAATAGAATAGTAATAAAGAAGAAAGGAGTTCTGTGTTGTTCTGGTCATGTCCCTCGCCGATGATTTAAATAACAGTCCCATGTGGAACGGAAAAGGTTTGATCGGCGCGTCTTTATGCGGGCACCGATCCAGGATTTAATTAAAAGTTACTACCAGTAAGTACAATAGGGAACACAGTTTAGCTTTTTGCAAGGCTGTCCATTAGTCTCTCTGCACACCAAGTAACCCAAAGGCCACATCAAGTGCGTTTTGTGGCCACATTTGTGCCTGCTTGGGAAAAAATCAAAACGGACCACGGAAATAATTGACGTTTCTCTTTAGAGATTGTCGCTGTGTTACTGTACATCCGTCGACAGGTGTAGGAAGCCTGTTCTACTTAATGCCTGGAGTGTTTTCCCAGCTGGACACTCCTGGGTCCTTCCAAACTGTCTGAACGGTTACTGGCTGTTGACAAGATATTGGACGGAGGGGAAGAAAGGGAAGCGATGCGGCTGCATGCCAGACAAAGACTTGCTTGGATAGATGGTCGTAGTCATTTAGTTTTTTTCCAGGCAGCAGCCACCACTGTGTCCCCTGTGCCATGGTGGCACACGGGACAGGAAAAAGACTCCCCGTTGTCACAATCTGTTGCGTCAATCATTGTCTCTCACTCTGTTTCTGCGAGTGCTCCTTCCTCTCTTTTGAGATTGATTCATTCTCTCCATTTTCAGATGTTCAGCCTCGGCGGAGGCTGCAGGAACAGTGTTGCCAACTTGGCGCATTTGTTGCTATATTTCACTTTTTTCCAGATCCCCCTAGCACCAAAATTAATGAAAAAAGTCATAACGGAAAATCTAGTGCTTTTTTGCTGGTGAGTTGGGGTGAAATTGGTTGACAGGCGCCAGAGATAAAACCCTCATTTTCCTCCATTTTTCCTCCTATGATAGTCCTTCCTTCCTAGAAAGGACTATTTGTAACAAAATGGACCCTTATAGATATGTAACTCTTGAGAGCGTAATTGAAACCAAATGGACCCATAAGGGTTCATTTTGGTTTGATTTTAGAGTTACAGTAAATTATATTTAATTAATTCTGAATGACGTAATTTGCAAGAAACTACACATTTAGAAAACGTAGAGGAATTGTTATTTTGACCAACATTTTGCCAGTTATCTCTCCTAAATTAGAAACTAAACTCACCATAAAATGCTAAAATGCAGAATAAATACTGGGCCCGGGTATGAAAAAGGTTAAAAACCCACTGCTCTAGCGCATTCTAGTGCATTTTGGAAGTGCACACCAGTGCATTTTGGATTTTGGCAGTTGCCAACACTGTGCAGGAATCTCATCTTGTGCTGCTTCGTGTGTCTTATTAGATGTATAGCAGGGCTGCCCAAAAGGTAGATCGTGACCAACCAGTAGATCACACAGGCCGTGCAGGTAGATCACATGACAGTCTCAGCGTTAAAATGAAACCAAATGGACCCTTAAAGGTCCATTTGGTTTCATTTTACCGCTCTCAAGAGTTAAATTACATTTAAACATCTGAATTACGTAATTTTCAAAATTGTGGACAAAAACGTGAAAGTTCATAGTTCACGAACTGTCAACTCAAACCTCAAATACTTTTTTCAAACGTCATTAATGGCATATGCAGGAAAACCTTCCATTTCTCCCCCTCTATTTTTCCATTATAAGTGCATTATTCTTAAACACAACAGTAAGTACAGTAACACCATCACCAAATTATTTCAAAGCTCAACCTTCCAAGGGGGCCTTGGATTTTCAGTAATGGAATAATCACATTTTTGATGTGTAGATCTTTGTTGAGCCGCTCATTTTGAAAGTAGCTCTCAAGCAGTGTTGGGCAGTAACTAATTTTAGATTACATATTACTGTAATCTACAGTAATATGTAGATTACAGTAATAATCTACATATTACTGTTGTTGCATGCTTGTTGTTGCATGCAAAAATAGAACATTTACAAGATTTACAAGCTATCGACAGGTACTGTAACAACAGAGATGTGCACTAGATTGTAGATCCAGTCCACACGCTGCATCCTGCGCATAGTTATGTACCCTACAAATCGCTTGCTGCTTTATTTTGTATTTTATTTTTAAATACAAGACCTCAACTGTCTTTGAAAACAATTGTGAAAAAGTTTAAAAAGTCAAAGAGACAGATTTTGTTGGCTTTGTTTTCAGGTGCAGTTTGTGGGATTGGAGACAGATTATGTTGTACATCTATTTTTTCAAGGTGGTGTTGAGAACTTGGGAAAGTAATAATGTAATATGTAATATATTACTCTTCGATTCCAGTAATAAGTAAAGTAATGATATTACTTTGTCTAAGGGGTAATGAGTAAAGTAAAGAAGTTACTTTCCTAAGTAATATTGACCAACACTGCTCTCAAGTAAAAAAAAAAAAGTGTGGGTACCCCTGATGTATAGGATTACATCTCCCTGTCCCTGTCCTTTTCGTTGTTAAGCGCACATCCAAAGCCTCATTGGCCCCGAGGGGGGTTTTAACAACCAGCAGAAATATGCATGATGGGGATTTGCGGGTTCCTTTCAGTTGGGCATCGGAGGGGAAAAGACAACACGAATCTGGAAGAATGAACTCTATGAACAACAACACACATGACCTCCAAGAGGAGCTTTGTTCTGGGGTGACGCAGGCGCATGCAAGCCCACACACACACACACACACACACACACACACACACACACACACACACACACACACACACACACACACACACACACACACACACACACACACACACACACAGCACGCACGTACATGTGCATCCATTAAATACGTGCAAGCATTCCTTAAATGGCTGACAGCCAAAGCTTTGGTTATGAAATTGAAAACCCAAGTGCTCCCGATCCAGTACCACTTCCAAAAGACACACGCACACACACGCACACGTGCACACGCGCGCACACACACACGCACACACGCACACGCGCACACATGCACACACATACACACACACACAGTAGGTCTAGTTTATAGCCAGTTAAGGCCTATTAATAATATTTAATAGGCGTTTACTTATGCCCGTGTTCACAAGTAGTATACAGTACTTCGCTGATGCTTTCCAGAACTCTCTGATCTTTCTGAGATTTCATATTCAGATGCAATCCAATGCCCTCACTCACGCTGACAGTTTTTCCGTCCCACATTTTAAAAAAAGCTGGTATACCAAAAATAAAGAAACTCGACGACACGCTTAATATGAACTTTAATTTTTTTCCTGCCAGGGTTTTCTCTGTCGTTTAAGCCGGTGTTTCGATGGAAGCTACAACGTCCCTCTAATCTAGCAGGGATGTCATCTCTGTTCTGACTGCCCAGGGGCAGATGTAACATTTCCCAATTGGGGGGGCAGGAGAAAATGGTATGGGTGCGGCTTCATTGCCCGTGCCACGGGCGATGAAGCCGCACCCATACCATTTTCTGTTACAGAACTTTTATTACGCAAGTAAAACATCAATAATAACATCAGTTGTTGTTGAAGTTGTAGCAGACATGCAGCATGCATAAAGCTAAAGGTCTGACTCAGAGAGTTTTCTGTTTTCAATGATGAAATGCTGTTGGTTTAGTGGTGACATAGCCTGGTCTAGCCCTCAATGATTTTGGCCTTGGGGGGGCGGGGTGCCGTGGCATCCACACGGCAGATGAGCTGCGCTCTGATTTGATCTCACTAACGTGTCGTCATCCCCGGCCCCTCCCGCGCCCGTCCACTGCTGTTCTACGTCACATCATTTAGAGCGACGCCCACCCCGGAAGGTTCACTCCCACTTGAAGGCCACTTTCCAACGGGCGTTAGTCCAGGCTTTCCGTTTTCGCGCAAGGCGAACGAAAATGAAAGCCTGGGTGTCGAGGCTAGTGGTGACACAGCTGTAGTTAGTTAGTGGCAGTAGTAGTGTTTCAAATCATTTTAAATATAAGCACTTTAATTTGAAATATCATGGGTTGTTTTGCATGCCATCATGTTCGGTGGGGCAGTCTAGGTATTTAGGGGGGCATTGTCCCCCAATGCCCATGCCTAGATCCGCCACTGTGACAGCCGTGTCCAAAGCCACCTCCTTGGACCCGTTGGTCACCAGGATGACTCGCTTTTGCCCTGAACTCGGCTGACCTCTCTCTCTCTCTCTCTCTCTCTCTCTCTCTCTCTCTCTCTCTCTCTCTCTCTCTCTCTCTCTCTCTCTCTCTCTCTCTCTCTCTCTCTCTCTCTCTCTCTCTCTCTCTCTCTCTCTCTCTGGGCGAACGAGGGCACACGGAACCACACCAGAGCATGCATGTCGCCGTGCCTGTCCAACAGCTCAATGACAAGTTTATGCTTCCTTCTCTCGGCCTTTTGTTTGTTTATCCTCCATGTCGGCTTGTGGTGGCTTTTTTAAGCGTGGCTCCTCTCCGCATGGTAGAAAGACCAACCCGTTTTTTTTTTGCCTCTCATTTTGCTACCGTTGCCATATTAGTCAGCAACCGAATGAGGCATTTGGGGCTCTACACTGTGTATAGTGCTGTCAACTATGAATGATGGCGTCTCTTTGATCAGGACAGTTCCGCTTTTACTGCCACCGAACCCGTCTTCTCTTCTTCTTCTTCTTCTTCTTCCTCCCAAACTCATCTTCCTGCCGCTGGAGGGAGAGAAAGAGAGCGTGTGTGCATGTGCGTGTGCGCCTGTGTGTGTGTGAGGCGTTTAACAGTCGGGCATCCGACTGGGAAACCACTTTAGACGGAATTACGCAGGCAGTGACACGAGTAGGAGTCCAGAGGAGGAATCTTTTCCATGTGGTCCGCTGAGGTGGGGCCTGATGGAGAGAGAGAGAGAGAGAGAGAGGGGGGAGAGAGAGAGAGAGAGAGAGAGACAGAGAGACAGAGACAGAGAGAGAGAGAGAGAGAGAGAGAGAGAGAGGAGAGGGAGAGGGAGAGAGGGAGAGAGGGGGAGAGAGAGAGAGAGAGAGAGAGAGAGAGAGAGAGAGAGAGAGAGAGAGGTTTGGAGACCCTGATAGAGAGCAGAAACCTCAATACCCAACTTAATGATGATCGCACACTGTGAAAAAGGATTTGAAAGGCATCATCACCTCCCTCCTTCTCGTCCCTGTTGTTCCCCCCATGTCTGTTAGGGCCATTCTAATTTTACTGTGTTTAATAAACACTAAGATCCTAGTTACACATAGTGGGGTTTCACTTTGTGGGCTTTTTACAGTATTTAGCACACGCTCTTACCTGGAGGGACTTAAAGGTATAGTAAGTGATTTGACTTAAAGGTATTGTGGGCAACTTTTTAGCCAAATATCAAAATATACTGTATATAGCTATATTGTTTGCCTGTTTCCCCTCTATGTCACTTCTACTTTGATGCTGCAGCTGTTTCCCTGCAGACAGACACTTGCTTTGCCCTGCAGATGGTCCAGAACTTTATTGTTGTCAACAAATCATGTTGTCAAAATATTTCCTGTCGGGTTCAGGACAAGACGGCGCTAGTGTGTGTGGTGAGGTGACGTTTTAGCCAATCGCAGCGCAGCAGTCGCCGGCAGTTTCATATGGAGCCAATAGAGTGGAGCCACTAGGTAGAGTTAGACTCAACTCTGTTTACAAACACAGAATTTGTACACCCTACAGTTGCCTATATTTTTGAAGTATTGTTTTTTTTTTTTTTTTTTTTTTTTGCTAATCCTTCCTACATTAGAGTGTGGTGACCATATAATGAATTGTCCCCAGTGAGCCCTTAGGTTAAAAAAGGTTGTTTGTTTTGGGGTTTGGGTTTGGGAGAAAAGCCTTTTCGTCCAGTCAGGATCGAGTGGGGTGTGTGGGCCTGCTGTTGGTCTGCTGTTGGCCTGTTGCACCCCCCCCCCCCCCACACACACACACACACACACACACACTGTAGAGTGCACATTTTGCACGTCTTGTTACCCAAATCACCGAATGCTCCTCGTAAGCCCCATAAACACTAGACAACAGGCTTAGTTGTTCAAGCAACCAGAGTGCAGAAAACAAGAAATAAGTATGTGCTACATGATAGCTAGTCTAGGAAGTAGACAGCAAAAGGCCTCATCTTTCCAAACAGCCTTCTTAGCTCACCTGTCAACATGCACGCGACATTTACTGTACCTAGCAATGATCTAAACCAGTGGTTTTCAACGTTTTTCATACCAGGGCCCACTATTTATTCAGCATTTGAGCCACAGACAACCATTTGAGGACCTTTCAGCCCCAAAGATTTCAAAACTAAAGATTTCTTTTGCTTTTGTCCACAATTCCAGACTAGATTTGGGAAACAAAACAAGTCTCTTGAGGGTGTAAACATGAAACCAAATGGACCCGCAAGGGTCCATTTGGTTTCATTTTTACGCTGTCGAGAGTTACATATGGTTAACCAACTTAGCTAGGGACCACCTGGACCCATTTCAAGGACCACTGGTGGTGATCTAAACATTTCAAACAGAACGATGACAATAAGTAAGCGCAAGCGAATCGGTGGTGAAGACTGAAGAGGCGAACGTTGAGGAGGGGGTGCAACACGGGTGCTGTCCTGTCCTCAATTTCCTCCCCTCGCCACTGAAACGTGAGCCCCGGAGTTTTCATTAGTGGCTCACGCGGACCCCCAACCCCTGCGCCTATTGTTCCGTTTGCTACGGTTTGGACTTAATAAAAAAGGGTTGTTGCACGCTGGTTATACAACTCTTGTTTTCATAGCTTTTGTGAGCATCGCTTTAAAAAAAAGACATGCTTTCCCCTGTCACTACAAAGGTCACTGTGGTCTGCCTTTTGTTTTTGTAAGGCTGTTATGGGTTATAAGGCTCCAGTGTCCAGGGTTGCCAACTGCCAAAATGCAAAAGGCACTAGTGGCACTTCCAAAATGCACTAGAACGCGCTTGCCTGGATACCATTAATCCTCTTCTAGTTCTGTAGACTTGGGCTAAAATATTTTAAGTCTTGAGAGCGTAAAAATGAAACCAAATGTACCCGCAAGGGTCCATCATTTAGCCCTGGGGATCACCGGTTCAATACCACTGTCATAGGAGGGAAAATGGTGAAAAACCCACCAGCAAAAAAGCACTAGATTAGATCCAGTCTTCCAACCAGGAGTTGTTCACTAATTTTTGTCATTGGGGGCTCTGGGGAAAAAAAGCTAAATATAGCGTCAAATGCGCCAAGTTGGCAACACTGCCAGTGTCGCCAGGATTGGATTATCAGGTGATATAGGTGGTCCTTGTTCTGTCTTGTAAAAAGTAGAGAAAGAAAAGCGAACAGCTCGTTGTTTTACTTGGAGACCCTGGGTGGGCCGTGTTGTATTCTTTTCCGACAGGTTGGGAGGTTTTATGGCTCTGCCCGGGTCCTTTGTGAGAGCCGACCTCCCTCGCTGAAAACCATTATCGGCTGCTGCCGTAAAAACACACGACAGGTGTCTGTTTGTCTTAATGGCATTCTACCAAACCTCCATTTTCGTCACACGCTAAACCCCTTGTCCCTAACTTCTTTGCCTTTTTTTAACTACTTTGAAAAGTTTTTCGGAATAGTTCAGGGGTGTTCAACCTTTTTTCATAACAGGGCACACCATTTATTTTGGATTTTTGCCACGGAAGACTGCCATTTGATGTTGAGTTCAGTTTCTCTGACCCAAAACTAAGGATTTTCAAGTTTGTGTCCACCAATTTAAGAGAGATAATTGGCAAAATGTTGGTCAAAGTAACTATTCTTCTACTTTTTCTAATTGTGTAGATTCTTGAACATTAAGCCATTCACATGTTTAAATATAATTTAACTCTTGAGAGCATAAAATGGTCTCAAGAGTTACAGATCTGTAAGTGTCCATTTGCTTAACAACTGTCCCTCAGGGACCACTGGAATAGTTCAATGTACCAATCTATTGACACATTGTGAGCTTGTAGACTGCCCTTTTTAACTATTTATTTTCTCAACTAATGTAAAAATAAAAAGACCCCTGATCTAGACCCTAAAGCAGGGGTCAGCAACCTGCGGCTCAGGAGCCGCATGCGGCTCCAGAACACAGCCCTAGTGGCTCAGTGGCTGTAGCATTATACACACACTGGGGTGATCCACACCAAAATAAAATAAACATTTCAGTCACCCAAAATGCGTTGCGCTGTCTGACAGCAGCTCTTGGCCATGTCAAAAAAGCCCAGCAGTTATCAGAGGTGGAGCTTTCAATCGGAACCACCCATTTTCAAAGGTTTACTCAGTTTACTGTCATTATTATACCTTAGAGATGTTGTGTGGAGTTCTGTAAAACGCCTTTATTTATTTTTTTGTGTTTTTTTTGTGGTTGTGTTTCACCATGTTAATGATTTTTCTTTTTTTCTGAGAGTGTGCAAATGGAACCAAATGGACCCGCCAGGGTCCATTTGGTTCACATTTGCACACTCTCAGGAAAAAATAAAATGCGGCTCCAGACAGATTTTGAACTTAATTTTGGGAGGAAAATGGCTCTTTCAACATCTTGGGTTGCCGACCCCTGCCCTAAAGTCTAATGTGTTACACGTTTGACTCAGAAACTTGACTAATGTGCTGTCTACGCATCCCTCTCATGTAAGACACAAGAAACATTTTGGTTTTAGTATTGAACTGACTTTTCAGTGCGTGAATACGAGGGATCACATTTGTAAGATGAAATCCTTCATAATACACATCCATCAAACCTAATACCACGCATATGACCGGATTTAAAGTACTGTTGCGCCTTGCATGTCTAATATTCCTTACCCAGAGTCCAGCCAGACCGCTATTTTCAGTGCATGACTCCGCACACAACTGAGCAGAAATGCAGTCAGTCAGTGCATTGCAAAGTTATCAAGTCCTCTGCTTGGTTTAGCACAGTGACAGTCTGCCCCCTTCAGGACTGGACAGTCCCTGCATGGACCAAACTCCTCTCCTGTTATAGCAGCATCCTCACATTGAGTTGTCAGTCAGGAAAAGGCTGCCCGGATGTAACATTTCCCAAATAGGGGGGGGCGGGGGTGGCAGGAGAAAATGTTTTTGGTTTTGGTTTAGTGGTGCCATAATTGTAGTTAGTTAGTAGCAGTTTAGTAGAGTTTCAAATAATTTTAAATATAAGCGCTTTCATTTGAAATATCTTTGAAATTGGAGTTGTTTTGGCATGCCATCATGTTTGGTGGGGCAGTCAGGTCATTTAGGGGGGCATTGCCCCCCCCCCCCCCCCCCATGCCCATGCCTAGATCCGGCCCTCAGTAATGATTGAATGTGTCTGTTATAACAGGTATGGGATGGAGTGTCTCATTCAGTTTGAGGACTTTGCCAACGTCAACGCCTTCCGCCTGCTGACCAAGTACCGCAACCGGTACTGCACCTTCAATGATGACATACAAGGTAACGCACACACACACACACACACACACACACACACACACACACACACACACACACACACACACACACACACACACACACACACCAGGGCCGGATCTAGACCCCCTAATGCCCAGACTGCACCACCAAACATAATGACATCCAAAACAAAAACCTAAATTTCAAACATATTTCAAATTAAAGTGCTTATGATTAAAATGATTTGAAGCACTACTACTGCTATTAACTAACTACAAAACCATGTCTTCATTCCAAACAGAAAACTCTCTGAGTCAGACCTTTAGCTTTATGCATGCTGTGTGCCTGTTGCAACTACAACAGCTACTGATGTTATTATTGATGTTATACTTGCCTAATAAAAGTCCTGTAACCAAAAATTGTATGGGTGCGACACGGGCGATGAAGCGCCGCTCCATACCATTTTCGCGGGAGTTGGGAAATCTTACATCCGGCCTGACACATACTACTGTATACACACACACACACACACACACACACACACACACACACACACACACACACACACACACACACACACACACACACACACACACACAGACAGAGTATTCACTCTGAACCTCGCTTCGCTGCGATCGACTCTCTTGGGGAACATTTAACCTTGTATAACTATCCTAGCAGTTAAGGTTATATGGGCCTTGTCTGCCTAATGAGGCCACACAGTCAGACGCACTTCGCAGGAGGAGCCTGTTTGGACACCTTTTAGCCTGAAATTAACCCTCATTACAGAGGCGAGTTACACATGCTTTTTTATGAGGCTGACTTAAGGCTTCTTTCTCCCTGATTATTTCTCATTAATTTTGTATTTAAATGAACCAGCCTTAACAGCAATCAGTGAATGCCGTATGGATGAGGTGGCTGTCACAGAAAGAGAAAATACTCCCCCAAAAACACAGACATTGCAGGCAGGTACAACTATTTGTAATGTTGATTTCTTGCTGTCCGAAATACCTACCTTCTAGGAAATGCACATAACTGACATTATAACCACTGTGTCTCTCCTCTCTGGGGCAATCCCTAGACGTTCTTACTATGCTATGAATAAAATAGACTCTACTTGTTTTGCAGAGCTGGTGATTTAAGTTCAAAAATGATTCTGAAACACAAACATGATCAGCCAGCATTCTAACAGGGTTCAACTGTGTCCAAACAATCTAATTCTTACAGTGCCTGTCTGTTTGCCTCTACACCAGAGCAGAAAGTAACCAAAACACAATAACACAATCCCATAATACTCCTTGCTGGTGCACTCAGCCTGCCAGCCCACTTAAAGCAACCAATCCCCCCTGCAGTTAAAGGAACATGCCACCTGTAAATACCATAAATTATTATTCACAGCACACTCAGTTATAACAATAAGTTTTCAAGGACTGGTGTTGATTTAACATTTTCTAATGTCCCGACCATTTGATGTATCCTTCTCGCACACCCGTTCACACACACTTTCATACTCCCATGGCATCTCCAAGACTCCAACCTCCATCCAAAGTGCTTTTACCACTTATTGATTTAGGCCTCTGTAAGTCGATCAGCACACCGTAGAATGTGTGCTTTTTCCATGCCTGAATAATATGTCAATATTGAATTTTCCATCATCAATTATGTCAATAAGCAGGCACCATCTGGAATCATTTGATTGCCTCTTTCTGTCTTAAAGGGATACTGTACTTCACTTCCATGTTTAAAGTATTATAGGCAACTTTTTAAGCCAAAAATATATACTGCATAAATGGCACATTTATTCAGTGCCTTTATCCAAGGCATTTTACATAGATAGTGGATCCCATTCAAACACCAATGATGGAAGAAATCATGCAAGGTACTTGGGAGCAATAAGTGCCTTGCTCAGGGATACATCGACACTCTCAATCCAGGTTCGAACTGGCAACCTTGCGGTTACCATCTGGTGACTCTATTCCTGAGCCACTGCCGTATATACCTACAGTACAGAGTGGAGGTGAGGTGGAGATTCAAATCACATTCAAGTTGCCTATAATATACAATTACCTTTAAGGGTCATCATCCTCTACCATCAAACATACCAGCATGGACAGAATAGGTTTACAGGTACAAGGTTGTTCCAATATGTTTTTTTTATAATAATAATGATTGACACATATGCTTCGATCTCCCATCCAGGTACAGCTGCAGTAGCAGTCGCCGGGCTCCTTGCTGCGCTCCGCATCACCAAGACCAAAATGACAGACCACACCATTGTTTTTCAAGGTGCAGGCGAGGTGGGTGTAAAGTAATATATATGTAATATAAAGGTGTGGTATTATACCGTACACAGAACTGATAATTGGGTCAACGGGGGGGATATACAGTATAGATTCGATCACCAAGTTGTATTCAATGGAGCAACTAATGAAGATACCTCGGCAGTATTCTGAGTTATCATGAAAAACGTAACAACACCAGCACCACCAAAACCACTATCAGGCTTTAATTGTTCTTTAAAACAGCATGATGCATCGCGGTCGACCAAACAATAAACTCTTTAAAACAACAGAAAAATGCTACAGGCCAGTTCCATTAACGGGAAAATGGCCATAAAATCGACATTGGCAGAAATATCTTCTAATAGGGAGCGCTATTTTGTTTATTTGTTTAGCCTGTGGCTCAGCGGCCACATGGCTGTGTGTATAGGCACGCCAATACACACTTAATCTTGGTATGAACGGCCATAAATACTCGATTTTAGAGTCGTTTAAACCATGTCGAAATATTCTACAAGTGAAGGCTGGATTGGATTGAAATGACTGAAGATTAAACTATCATTCAACATAAATGACATTGAATAAGTTATACTGAACTATAAATTAATATTTGTGCCTGCTTTCTCTCTCCCTCTCTTTCTCCATCCCAATCTCTCTCTCTCTGTCCTCTCCTTTGTGTCTCTTCTGTCATCCAGGCTGCTATGGGGATTGCTGAACTGATCACCATGGCGATGGAAAAGGAGGGACTTCCGAAAGAGGCGTGTTTGAAAAAGATCTGGATGGTTGACTCCAAGGGTCTCATCGTCAAGGTAACCACCATACTGTATCCCGACTTTGAACATGACGGTCGCACGCATGCACATCACTGAGTTGGGGCCTGTCTGTACTGCTGAAGTCCTATACTGTACCCACTGGGACAAAGGATCTGCAGTATGGACCCCAGCCTTCAAATGCAGGACTGTGTATGCTGTCGCCCTCAATGGCAAGATGAGCAGGAATTTAATACAGGACATTCTGCTCCGTTTCCTCTGGGTGATAATAAAACATCCTTTTCTCTGACTGACTGACTCACCTCACTCACACACTCATACCTGCAAACATGCACGCATTTTGTGTAGAGAGCAATTCTAGGTCAAACATAGATCATATACCTGC
This sequence comes from Benthosema pterotum, assembly GCA_039105355.1. Taxonomy (NCBI): domain Eukaryota; kingdom Metazoa; phylum Chordata; class Actinopteri; order Myctophiformes; family Myctophidae; genus Benthosema; species Benthosema pterotum. The sequence continues at coordinate 40,271,369 of CM076967.1, read as the reverse complement.
TGTACATATGGCAGGGGTATTCAACCTTTTTCATTCCAGGGCCCACTATTTATTCAGCATTTGAGCCACGGACCACCATTTGATGACCGTTTTCCCCCTCAGATGCAAAACTAAACATTTCTTTAGTTTTTAGTCCACAATTCCTGGCAAAACAGTTAAATAAACACCCAAAACAATTCCTCTACATCCTGTGTAGACTTGAGCTTAATTTACATGAATATGATGAATGATGATCAAATGGATCAAATGATCAAATGGACTCGAATGATGATCAAATGGATCAATGGATCAAATGGATACTTAAGATGATAAAAATAGGGCCCATTGTCTCACTCACTCACTCTACTCCTGTTTCTCAACTCCCTACTTCACCCCCCCCCCCCCCCCACTTCACCCCCCCCCCCCCCCCCCCCCCCCCACCTCTCAGGGACGAGACCACCTGACTCACGAGAAGATGAGGTTCGCGCACGAGCATGCACAGATGAGGAAGCTGGAAGACGTGGTGCGGGAACTCAAACCCACAGCCATCATCGGTGAGAACAAGCATTTTATTTGTTCTCGGAAGGCTAATTTCAGGCTATTTACATTGGTTGTAAATAGCCTGAAACGCGGGCTATTGTACGCTTTTTTAGGCATGAGAGGCACCCTTGAACTGAAACAAAGCATGTTGGTTCTGTATGTTGCAGGCGTGGCGGCCATCGCCGGGGCCTTCACAGAGGAGATCATCAAGGACATGGCCTCTTTCAATGAAAGGCCCATCATCTTTGCCCTCAGTAACCCAACAAGCAAAGCCGAATGCACAGCAGAACAATGTTATACCATCACAGAGGTACTTCTTACGCTCAACTGCTTTCTCTACCTTAAAGGGGAATTGCACCCATTTTCAACATTTTACAATGTCATTAATATACCTTAGAGATGTTGTGTGGGTGTGGACATAATACAAATGTCCTCCCATTTTGTGTTTCCTAGAAATGTAGGTCTGAAAAAAATCATTAACAAGCTGAAACACAACTTAATGATCTTTCTTTTAGGACCTTTTTTCTGAGAGTGTGCAAATGGAACCAAATGGACCCGCTAGGGTCCATTTGGTTCACATTCGTACACTCAGGAAAATGTTGAAAATAGGTGGAATTCCCCTTTTAATATTGTTTTGGCTGTGTTGACTGTGCTCTCAGATAGCTGTGAGTTGTTTTTAAAATTACAATAAAAAACAAGCATAATAGTTTGTTTTTAATTGTAGTGTAATAACATTGGGACAATTTTTCACAAATGCATGAAGGTAAAATTGATCAAGAAATTCTATAATAAACAGCATTAGGCATTAAGATATAAATGTATTTCTATGCTAAGTAATGTAAACATTAGAGAAGGCTAACTGAAATAGAGCCTAATTTCACAATACAACTATTCCTTATTAGTCCTTAGTAGTGCTATGAGGTGCAAACTCAGACATAGCAAAACCTCTCCCAGTCAGCCAAAAGATGGCACTATAATGTAATATAATATTAAAATGATCTACTTTTGAAAGGCTACTCTATACCTCTTACAAGGCAACTGTGCTTTAGATTAAATTTGCACACATTCAGGCATATGTACAACCCAAGAGGGTCATAATTACGTTGCTTCCTGACTCTAGAAGAAGGGGGCAGGTACAATATTAGGAGACCGGAAGTATGTTGGAGTCTATTCATTTCCAATGGTAGAATGAACGTGAACACAACTTATGATCCATTCCTTAACTCCATGGATACTGAACTAAATACTGGACCCGATCATCAAAAGGCATATAATATTTACAGCATATTCATAGTAAAATTGCTTCTATTAGCTAAACAGAACAGAAGAAATTTCACTTTGTTATAAATTATTCTTTATACCACCGCCCAACCCTCGCGAGATTTGTTAGGAGTCAGGAAGAGTCTCTTTGTAATCTGCAGTTTCACATACGACAGATAGGGGGCTCTGATCTAAACCATTACTACTTAGGAGACCATTTGTAGGCTTTGTAGTCCATGTCATTTTATATAGTGGCGCCAATGGGAGTATGGCCATCTTTATAAATAGAGTATCATTTGTACAACTATGCTAAACAGTGTTGCCAACTGCCAAAATCCAAAATGCACTAGTAGTACTTCCAAAATGCTCTAGAATGTGCTAGAGCCTAGAGCAGTGGTTTTCAACCATTTTTCATACTGCTGCATTTTAGCCACGGAGGACCACCATTTGATGTTGACCATTTGACTATTGACCATTTGACCATTTGATCGACCCTTACGGGTCCATTTGGTTTCATTTTTCAATCTCAAGAGTTACAGATCTAGGGTCCATCAAGGGTCCATTTAGTTACCAATGGTCCTTTCAAGGAAGGAATGAGGACTCCATCATAGGAGGAAAAATGGTGAAAAAAAAGCGTATCTCTGGTGCCTGTCAATGTCAACCAATTTCGCCCCACCTCACCAGCAAAAAAGCAATAGATTTTCCACCAGGAGTTTTTCCACAAATTTTGGCGCTGGGGGGGTCTGAAAAAAAAAAAAAGCTAAATATAGTGACAGATGCGGCAAGTTGGCAACACTGATATTGCTAAACCACTATTTTGCTTGCTGTTTTGCTTGGTATGAAGATTTGCATCACCACAGATCTGGAATGTGTCCAGGTTAATGTAGCGTGATGACCACCATGTGTTGTGTGCAGGGACGGGGCATCTTTGCCAGCGGCAGTCCGTTTGACCCGGGTGACCCTCCCAGACGGGAGGAAGTTCTACCCGGGACAGGGGAACAACTCCTACGTGTTCCCGGGCGTGGGCCTGGGGGTCACGGCCTGCTCCATACGCCACATCAGCGACGAGATCTTCCTCACCACAGCGGAGGTACCCCTGACTCACTTACTCACTCTTTTTTTTTTTTTAAAGATTTGTTCTTGGGCTTTTTGCCTTTATTGATAGGACAGTAGGTTGACAGGAAAGGGGGGAGAGAGATGGGGAGTGACATGCGGCAAAGTCCACCGGGCTCGGGAATCGAACCCGGGGCACACCGTCAGGCTAGCTTAGCAGCCAGGGTGCCCAGACGGTTGAGCTAACCGCCTGGGCCACTCACTCACTTTACCATCTAGATGAGATTTTACAAGGAGAATTCCACCCATTTTTGCATTTTAATATACAGTACCTTAGAGATGTTGTGTGTGTGACATAATAAAAAGAAAAAAAAAATCATTACCGTGGTGAAACACAACTTGATGTTGTGGTTCACCAAGTTAATGATTTTTCTTTTAGGACCTTTTTTTTCTGAGAGCGTACAAATGGAACCAAATGGACCCGTTAGGGTCCATTTGGTTCCATTTGTACGCTCTCAGAAAAAATGTTGAAAATGGGTGTGATTCCTCTTTAATTATTTGTTTCAGACCTTTTTTTTAACCCTATGCTATCTCGACCTGCACTTTGTTTGTATCTCTCCCTCCCACACCTCAAAAACATCACTTTGCTCTGTCTTTTATTTTAGATAAATGCTATTTGATCCCTCTACTCTCCATTTGCATACATTTTCCACTATTTTTATTTTCATACATACACAATTTTTGCTTCTCCTTTTAGAGATTTATCCAAATCTATCAAACGTGGATTATGCCTGGACCCTTATGCAATGAAAATCCATCATACAGTATTCTAATGCTTTGTGTGACTGTAATTGGCTTTATGAGCAGTAGCCTAATTAACAAAAAATGCAAAAGATCCTTAGCCTAACAGCCAAAACAACCCCAAATTTGAACTTGTCCAGGCGTCTTGCACTCAACAAAACATTCAAAAGCATTTTCCCTTTGGCCTGTAGGGGGTGCCACAAATGCGCCAAAAAATGAAAGCTCCCATACTTGCTCCACACTTGCAATTTCCCCAAATTGCACCTTTCTAGTTCCTCATCAGCACTTCTTTCCCCCCTCTAACTTCAGTCCATCCCACAAACGTCACGGACCGGATCCCGTGAGACCAGTGGCGGTCGAGCATCGATTGAAAACAAGCCTTTAATCTTGACTTCTCATCTGTGAACTGTGTGATTTGATTGAATGCGAGGCTCACCTCCTACATTAATCTCACGTTGCTCTAAGATTGACCTCCCACTGTGATGTGACCTTAACCCGCCGTACCGCCAGACAAATGAAACACACAGAGAATCGCAGGATCTCTTTGAACCCCCCAGATTCAACAAGTGCAATGCTGTTAGCCTTGTGTTTCTGTCTTGTGTGCACTCTTGCGCATGTACACGCGCTTTGACATCTTTCACTAATCCTGCACGAAGAAGCCTGAGCCTCTGTTTATTTTCTAATTCAGTACTATTAGCAGAGAATATGAAGGGTATATGAGGGGTTATTACTGTAACCTCAGTGAGGCGGGGGTAGCCAGTGGGGGGACGGGGCAGTTTTCTGACCTTAATCTCACCCATTTCTGAGAAAATATGTTAAAAATTTCTGACTTTGAATTGTCTTGTATTCCACTTCAAAAAAAAAAAAAAAAAAAAAAAAAAAAAACTTTTGGTCATTTTATGGTCTACTCAGTCTCACGTGAACACCCCAGACAGTTACTCCATTCAGTATTTAGATATTTTAGTGCATCCTCCTCCTTCCTATACAAACAGATTATAACTTAAAACTCACTAACCATGACAGATTATTCAAAAACAACCCATCTTTTTTTCTGGTGACCGATAATGTTCTCCTAATACATGGGAGCGGGCGTGGAATTTCATTTACGGTTTTCATTTATTTTTAAAATATTTGGAAATTATAGCAGCCTCCATATTTCGGCATGCCCACCCTGGTTACGGCCAAATGAATAAAACAATTTTTTTAAAAATATTTTAAGTGTGGCCCATTAACTTACCGGTATTTACAGCGCCATTGTTAGTTGGACAGCTCTCGAGATACGTTAAATAGTTAGGGAAAGTTAGCAATATTTATGGACCATGTGAAAAATGTACTACCAATAGCTTTCTTCACCAATGTGTTCTGATAGGTGTCTAGAATCACCTCTCAATTAGTTCAAGTCCAAATCCCATGGGAAAATCCTGGAGAGCCAATCAAAGTTATGGAGCACAGAGTGCTTGGGTGAAAAATATGAACAAAAATCTAAAATGAATCCTAACTAGGGCTTTCAGGGGTGGTGAATCAATTGCAAACATTGTTTTTGAGTAAAAATGTCTCCCTGGCCATATAATGTTAGTATTGTTTACAGTGATGGGCAAGTTACTGGGAAAATGTAGTCAGCTACACTACTTGTTACTCTCGAAAAAATGTATCCCCATAAAATTGTAGCCAGCTACACTACATGGGATGTATATTAGAGGTTTTCTACCCATTAAAAATCGGTGGAATTTGAAAATGTGTGTGGGAAAATGTAGTAAGCTACAATCCTTGTTACTCGAAACAAGTAGTTTAGCTTCACAACAAGCTCCTCGAAACAAGTAGTGTAGCTTCACTACAAGCTATTCCTAGAACAAATGTAGTAAGCTACACTTCAAGTTGCGGGAACATGTAGTTAAGCTATGTAGCTTAGCTACTTGTAACAAGCAGCTCTCAGATGCTGTATGTGGGTAGGTCTTCTCTACAATGCGGGATCTAGCAAAATGTAAGTGTCGGGATTTCGGTGGAAATGGTCCACCGAATCCCCGACACTTACATTTTGCTCGATGCGGGATCGTAGAGAAGACCTACCCACATATTCTATACAGCATCTGAGAGAGAAGGTTTTTCCCGCCACGCTGTATTTTGAAATGTAAAAAATGGTCCAGAATTGACCGAGAAATGAATGATCAAAAAAACGTCTTTTTTGCCGCGAATTCCCGAGTTTTTTGCAATTTACAGCATTGCGTCACAAGTTAATTAATGTATTTAATTATATTATATACTGTACATTACCTAAACACAAGGAAGTGACCGACAGCAGGCAATCTACAGCTGTTTATAGGACAATCCATAAATAAGGAGATGAATTGAACTGGCGCCTTTCCACGTGGAGTCGTGGACATCTCCAAAGCGCACAGACGCCCGCACCGTGCGCATGTGGCTCTGCCTTCTCGTATCGGTTAAGGGGTGGTCTCAGATGGCGTTATCTAGTTCCCAAATCTATTTGACGAAATTAGCAACTTAAGGGACTGCGCAACAAACACGCCCATGACCACACCTCCAGCCACAAATAACGGTGTCGGCATAAAGAATAGTGGCTAAGGGAAGAGAAAAGGTGACCAAAATAGCAATAAGGGAATTCGCTGCGGGTATCGGGTAACGTTAGGGACAACGGGTGGAACGAAAATCGTGCCACAAGCAGATATACACTTAGTATACACTGTAGTACACAGTACTACAGTCTCCCTCACAGTTGCAGCTGATGAATTTTAGAAAGTCTGAGACAATGGGTCTCAGGTATCTCCTCCTAGCTTCCAGCTTCTCGGCTGTGATTAAGTAACATCATGGCCATGATGTCATCAGGCCTGGCTGAGCCATTGAAGCCCATATAGGTCAGAAGCCTACTGTATCTCCTGTTTCTGTAGCGTGATGTACAAGGACACCCGGCAGGGACTTAACCCCAATCCAACCCTTGATGCTGAGTGCCAATCAGGGAGGCATTGGGTCTTTTGTATCTTGACCTGGCCGGGAATCGAACCTCAGCCTCCATGTCTCAGGGTGGACACTCTAACCACAAGGCCACTGGCTGGTGCGTTGTGATACTGTGTCTGCAATTTTTGGTATTGGCAAACCAAACTGCAAGACAGATCAAGCTGAGAGAGCCATGGACGTTTTTCTTTGTATCCAAGCCCAGAGAAAGCTATTGATAGTACTTTTTTCACAGATGGTTCACACAAGTGATAGTGATGTCCCAATGCCACTTTTTTCATTTTTGATGCGATACCGATACCACAATTTCTGTGTTAGCCGACACCGATACCAAATACCGATACCAGAAATTAATATACTGTATATATAATAATACAAATAAGAAAAACAATATGAAGTCCACCAACCGGGAATAGCAAAATTCTCACTCAAATGTGCACTTGGGTGACTCCAAAGCAAATTTCACATGCCCAAGATTTTATTTACCTGACATTGAGTCAATCCCTTACTTATGTGTTAGATCTGTGTTAGATTGGCATATCTGCCAATACCAATATGACCCAATAATGACAAATAAGGGCTTATACTGATACCTTTCTGATACCAATACAGTATTTGCCGATACGACAAGAAAAGGGTCGATCCAATACCAATACAGTATCGGGACATCCCTAGTCCAAACATATTGCAAACACTCCCTAACTATCCTGTCTGATATTCCCAGCAGCATCATGTTTGCTGAACATCTCAAATCTCAAGTCCCCCAAGTCTTTTGGTGGTTTCCCATTGTACATGAGTTTGAAGATTTCACAGCCAGCTGTGATGATGGCCTCTCTCTGGGCTTGCATGTCAAGAAAAATGCCCATGGCTCTCTCGGCTTGGTCTGTCTTGCAGTTTACCTAGTATATTTGGTTTGCCAAAAGCAAAAATTGCAGACACAGTGTCACAGCCCCATCGTTGCGTCATGTCCAGGGGGTGTACTTATATATCACACTACAGAAACTGGAGCTGCAACTGTGATGTGCATGACGGCGTTGCTGTAAAAAGTAGGGGTCAAGTGTATAAGTGTACAGTATAACTGCTTGCGGCAAGTATAGTGGAGTATGCACAAACATCAACCAGTCAGATGAGAAAAGAAGTGAGGAAGAAGAGTTGGCTGAGTGACTGACACCAGGTTTCATCTTACTGCACATTTCTTACTTTAAAAATATGTAATAATGTTCTTATGGAAAATGACTCTTTTTTAATACTCAAAACTAATGTTTGGAATGGATTGAGGGATTTTTCACCCATGCCCTCAGAGCTCCTTAAATTCCCAAACTAGAGTAGGCCTATCCCACCAGACTAGAGTATCCCACTGAGATGAGCACATTAGGTGAACACTCTTGTCTTATTGTATTATTCAGAAGAAAAGCAATTCAACCATGCCATAATCCTCTAGCCTACACTATGCAGCCTGTTTTACATCTTAATAATCAATATGCCAATATTATATGCCCAGGGAGACATTTTTACTGAAAAACAATGTTTGGAATTGATTCAGCACCCCTGGAAAACCCTAGTTAGACACCCCACAAGTTCATTTTAGTTTAATTGATCATAATTTTCAAGTGACAATGTGGTGATTTTTTTTTTCACAGATGGTCCAAAATATTACTAACTTTCCCTAACTAAAAGTGGAATTCCACCCATTTTCCTTACCTTAGAGATGTTGTTTGGACATAATTAAAAAGTTCCCCTCTTCTGTGTTTCCTAGAAATGGAGGTGTGGGAAAAAATAACATGGTGAAACTCAACTTGATGACATCATCCGTTGTGTTTCACCATGTTAATGTTTTTTCTTTTAGGACCTTTTTTCTGAGTGTACAAATGTAACCAAATGGAACCACTAGGGTTAATTTGGTTCACATTTGTACACTCTCACGAAAAAAAAAAGAGTGGAATTCCCCTTTAACTATGGGCAGACACAGGCTACAGTGACTGCATGTGTTCGAGTGAGCCTGTAGATCTGCTATTCTCAAAGGACTTGAAAACTTGAAGCGTGACATTCTGCGTTATACGTGCTTTACTTTTCTTACTTTATGTATATTCGATACTTCTGTACTTTTACTTGAATTCCAGACTTTCACTTTGTCATTGCGTGCATAACACCCACTCACATGCCATAATCCAACGTGACATTCAGCCCATGCATTACTCCACCAATTAGAGGACTTAAAGGAATTGTGTGTTAAGTATTGAACACAGAGCAGGTCAGACAAAAGTCACAACAGACACAAAGGTGAAGTTTAACGCCAAGGATTTCAAGGCACAAAGCCGTACATACTGTATGTAGCTTACGGCCTTGTGGCATAAACCAAGGCCAGAATAAAACTGCGGAGAAAAGGCTTTATACACCAGTATCGTGGCAACGGTGTTCGGAAACAAGACATAATTCTACTTTTAGAGTGGGTTTGGGGCACATCTGATAGTGAAATGCTCTATTCTGCTTCTTTTGTACTTTCAGGGTTTCTTGCGATATTATAATATAGTACGTTTTCATATCATCCCGCCACTGTCAATCATCTTAGAAGGAACCCTGGCAAATGAGACAAATATGGATAAATACATTATACTTGCCCTCTATAACTAGAAATGGAACATTTAAATATTTATCATGTGAATTAGCCCAATTCTACACAATTAGAGAATGTGTAGAAGATTAATGGTCATTTTGATCTGTATGTTTGACTGTTTTTGTTGTTTTTGTTTCCCAAATCCAGCCTGGAATTGTGGAAAAAAGCAAAATAAATATTTAGTTTTCGGGGGGTCTGTGGAGCTAAAATGTCATCAAACGTTGGTCCGTGGCTCAAATTCTGAATTATTAGTGGGGCCTGGTGTCAAAAAGGTTGAAAACCACTGCCGTAGCCTTCTTGTACTGTACAGACTGTATTTCCTGAGCTGTTTTTTCGTTGGTTATGTCACCACCAGGCCATTGCTGAATTGGTGACGGACAAGGACCTGGCAGAGGGAAGATTGTACCCTCCTCTCAACACCATCAGGGACGTGTCCTTAAAACTGGCAGTGAAGGTAATTGGGTAGCAGGCTAGCGGGTGTACCGTTCTGCCCTGTGCTTTGTGTGTCTTTCTCAGAGAAATAAGCCATTATACCGGTGTATATATATATTTTGAGCGTCCCGTAAAATGGGAAAATGAAAAAGGGCAGAATGAATCATCTGCCTTTGCCACTGGTTCCATTATGACTTGTGTCGCACAAAATGTCTTGGGGCTGGACAACCTTCCTCACTAGCGTGATTGAAGAAAAAAGGGGACAGAATGATGATTGTCATGGAATGGGAACCTTCTGAAAACTTCATGGGCAAAGATAAACAATACAAAAACAGACAGAACCTTCCAGACATGCTTGTGGGACATTAAAAGAAAGCCATCTTTTTTTGACCCCCGCAACACACTTTTTAAAATGGTCAACATTTGTTGAGAACTTGGTAACGCAGAATGCTAAAAGCTATATTCACTTTGGTAACACTTTCTATGATCCCTACTTTATAATGCATTATGAGAGCATTTATAGTGCATTATAAATGCAATCATAATGCCTCATAACTGCACTCATAAACAGACATAATGCTTTGTGATGCACTATATCAGTAGTCATGAAACATTATAATGTCACTGTCATAATGAATTATAACAGCTTAAATTCCAAGGATTCTATGGATGTTCTTGAATACTTATGAAGACCACATCTATAATGCATGATGAGGGTTTATAATGCACTCTTGACTGACTGCTTATAATAGATTATGAAAACCTACACATGCAGTTCATGTGAACTGTAGTAATGACTTATGGCATGCTATAATGGCTCATTCATTATCATGAGTTATCATTGCATGGTTAAGTAAAGTGACACACATGTATGCATTTATAATCATGCATAATTGATCATAAAGCGTCATTGTTGGGGCTAAGTAAAGTGTGATTCATTTGCTTGCATTTAAAAGAATCTATGCTGCATCTTGAGTGATTATTATGCAAGACAAATACAGTAAAATTTGTATGGTGGGAATTTATCATAGGCGTGCATACATAGACGTCAAGGGGGGTTTGAGCACCCCCTAGTGGCCCTCTCTGGACCAACATGCCCTTTTTAAAAGAGCAAAAAGATGCTGAAATGCTGTTTTCTATGCGTTTTTAACCCCCCAAAATTGCCCTCCTGGTTACATTTGAGCACCTGCCCTTGAAACTCTCGCCACGCCAGTGGAATTTATGGACAAGAGACCAAATACATTTGTCACGTTTATTTTGACCATTTCAATTTGAAAATAGCTGGAAACCCCAAAATAGCTGGAAACACCAAGGCCAATTCAAAAATGGGTGGCAATCCCAAGCAGAAAAAACAAACAAACAACAAAACACACTACCCATAAAAGGACAACTTTGCTTTTTGTTTTTCAGCCAAGGTTAATTATGTACGTTAGAGAAAAGATGCATGTTAATTTTTCCTTTTGCCGTTTTTAATTTTTACTGATTTTAGACTATATATATTTTACTGATTTAGACTATATTATGGAGATTTGTATTACCTACTATAGTCCTAATAAATTAACTGGCGACAAGAGTTCAAAGGACATGGGCCTTGGTTGAAAAACAAAAAACAAAGTTGTCCTTTTATGGGTAGTGTGTTTTGTTGTTTGTTTGTTTTTTTTTGTTTGTTTGTTTTTTTTCTGCTTGGGATTGCCACCCATTTTTGAATTGGCCTTGGTGTTTCCAGCTATTTTGGTGTTTCCAGCTATTTTCAAATTAAAATGTTCAAGGTAGAAACACACATACACACACGCACACACACGCACACACAAAACCTGACCCTGTGCATGGGGCACCTGCAGACCTGGCCAATGTCCTTCTCTATGTTTGTTCCATACACTAGTTAAGGAACAAACATGCTTTAAGGTTAATTCTACAAAGAGCAGAACTGGGACGGATAACGTATTCTTCCACCTGCTATCCCCTCATGACATTTTTTTTTTTTTTTTTTTCTACTTGGGATTGCCACCCATTTTTGAATTGGCCTTGGTGTTTCCAGCTATTTTCAAATTGAAATTGTCAAAATAAATGTGACAAATGTATTTGGTCTCTTGTCCATAAATTCCCACCATACACATTTTACTGTATTTGTCTTGCATAATAATCACTCAAGATGCAGCATAGATTCTTTTAAATGCAAGCAAATGAATCACACTTTACTTAGCCCCAACAATGACGCTTTATGATGAATTATGCATGATCATAAATGCATACATGTGTGTCACTTTACTTAACCCATGCAATGATAACTCATGATAATGAATGGGCCATTATAGCATGCCATAAGTCATTACTACAGTTCACATGAACTGCATGTGTAGGTTTTCATAATCTATTATAAGCAGTCAGTCAAGAGTGCATTATAAACCCTCATCATGCATTATAGATGTGGTCTTCATAAGTATTCAAGAACACCCATAGAATCCTTGGAATTTAAGCTGTTATAATTCATTATGACAGTGACATTATAATGTTTCATGACTACTGATATAGTGCATCACAAAGCATTATGTCTGTTTATGAGTGTAGTTATGAGGCATTATGAATGCATTTATAATGCACTATAAATGCTCTCATAATGCATTATAAAGTAGGGATCATAGAAAGTGATACCTATATTAACTTTTTCATCAAAACATATCTTAAATTTGAAATATACTATGGCCGGCATATTTGTCACATAACCCACTCCCTGGATTTCAGCACGCAAAGGTTGTCCTAATATGTTTTCTAGGGTTAGCAAAAGAGGGTATAGAGTACCTCGCTTGAAAATCGATAACTACTCACCCTTGGGGAATACAATATAATAGGGGTTGTGAAGACGGCGATACAATGTTCTAAAACACCGTATCTCGTTTTATGGCTTAAATTGTGACACCGGCAATAACCATGCAGGGAAGAAGCTACCCACCATAGCATTAAGTAAGACCACAAAAAACTTGTACGGGTACCTTGGTAAAACTGTGTTTCCCCTGGCTCAGATCGTGGAGTACGCGTACCAACACAACATGGCCACGCACCAGCCAGAGCCGACCGACAAGGAGGCGTTCGTCCGCTCCCTCGTCTACAGCACGGACTATGACGAGTTTGCCGTGGACGCCTACCGCTGGCCGGCCGAAACCATGACCATCCAGAGTTGCAAACTGTAGGTCCAGTGGGACGGTGGAGACAGAGATGCATCATGGGAGGTCACCGGCGGAATGTAGAAGAAGTCCAAGAGGACGAGGCGGAAGTGCAATATCATCACCCGCAGCGAGCGAAGTCGCCGTTTATTTTTAAAAGGGAATTCCACCCATTTTCAACATTTTACTATGTCATTAAAGGGGAACTCCACCCATTTTCAACATTTTACCATGTCATTGATGTACCTTAGAGGTGCTGGGTGGACATGATAAAAAAGGCCCCCCATTCTGTGTTCCCCAGAAATGGAGGTCTGAAGAAAACCACCAACATGATGAAACATCTTGATGACATCATCAAGATGTATCTTCACCATGTTAATGGATTTCTTTAGACGCTTCTTTCTTCTGAGAGTGTACAAATGGAACCAAATGAACCCGCTTGTACACTCTCAGAAAAAAAATGTTGAAAATGGGTGGAATTCCCCTTTAATATACCTTACAGATGTTGTCACCCCCCCATTCTGTGTTTCCTAGAAATGGAAGACTGAAAAAAATCTTTACCTTAATCATTTTTGTTTTAGGACCTTTTTTCTGAGAGTGTACAAATGGAACCATATGGACCCGCTAGGTTCACATTTGTGCGCTCTCAGAAAAATATTGAAAATGGGTGGAGTTCCTCTTAAAGAGGCCGCGTGTTTTTCTCATCAATCAATACGTTGCTGTCAAAAAATTGGCCGTGGTGACACACATTGATGCGTACTAGTGTTTTAAAATTATAAAAAAAAATAACAGGTGCTTTTACAGTATATAGCACCTCTCCTTCATCCAAAGCACTTTACAAAGTGCATTTACATTCGCACAAAACGTTCACACACCGACAGTGGGGGAAACAAACAGAAAAAAGCAATTTGGGGTTCAGTGTCTTGCTCAAGGACACTTTTGAACCCTGACTCAGGGGGAGCCTGGGATCAAACCGAGAACCTTATCGTTTCTCAACCCGGTCCAGTTCTACCACCTGAGCCACTGCCGCTCCCCCGAGAGTGTTAATTTACCTAAAAGGGAACAATTCTACCCAGTTAAAAATGTTTAACATCTAAATTAACACTCCAGGTTTTTACCGTGTAAAATCCTTGATCGGTTTAGCGCTTACAATTTGGCCTTTTTTTAGGAGTTCTTGCAGGCTCACGTTCCTACAACCGTCCCTCGTAATATATCGCATATTGCGCTAAGCTAAATATAGAGTAGCTTATCAAGGCAATAGAACGTAGAGCGAATGCCGTCGTACGCACAATTTAAAATTTACAATGATATTTTTAGAGGAAATTCACAGGTTACCTTTTAATTGTTCTGTAAAAGGGAGTTACCGTTATGATTGTGTCCGCTAAAATCTCAAACCAAAAACTGTCAAATAAAAAAATTATATATATATAAAAAAGTTTTGGTTTATGTCCGCAATGTGTTTTCTTCCTCTCCTACATGCAGTGGCGTTTCTAAGCAATTTGGAGCCCTAATTGCATTTTTTTCCCTGGAGCCCCCTTTACCAAATGACCCGTATCTCATATTATAGAACATACTGTATATGTGTTAGATGTTTCAATTCTAGTTATAGAGGACAAGTATAATGTATCTATCCATATCAGTCTTACTAGCCTGGGGTCCTTTTAAAGCATGTCACCCCCTCCCCTCATGGCGCCCTCTCCCTCATGGTGCCCTAGTCAACTGCCTAGCCTGCCTAATGGCAAAAACGCCACTGTTAACATGTCTTTGTTCGTCCCACATAAACGCGTGTTGTGTGTGTACACATAAAGGTTATAAAGGTCTGTGATTCAATCTCGGGACACAATAGGGCACAGGTTTGCAGAACATATGTTAGCTGTACTGTACTGTGATACAAGGAGGGTGGCAATAACGGCTTCGCTTCTATGGCGACTTGGCACACTATAGATCTGCCTCAGTAAATAGCCTCCGTGCAGACCTTGGGGGCTATTAAATAGTGACGCATGTAGTCCTCTCATGTTCCTCTCATGTTCCTCTTATATTATTATAATGTCGCTAGCTGGCCATTAGTCGTCGGCTGCGCTAAAAACAGAACATATACTGAACGGATGCAAGAATCAAGGTTTAACCTTTTGAGACAAAGAGTGCAAATACATGCTAGGATGATTGTTAGATATGTGTCTTTGACCCCAGTTCCACCAAGGGGGTGTGAGTCACTTCGACATGGCTTATTGGCAACGTGTACTGTATGGGAAATTAACGTTTAAGAATGCCAGAGGGACTCTCTCACTCTCTCCCGGTTTTGAAAGAATCAAGGATTAACCCTTTTGGGACAAAAAAACACTATTACATTTTGTACTTGCTAGGGCAGTGGTTTTCAACCAGTCGTCCGGGGACCACCAGTGGTCCTTGAGAGGGTTCCAGGTGGTCCCCAGCTAAATGATGGACAGTTGGTATACTCAAATGTACCCTAATATATTGTAGATCTGTAAGATCTGTTAGATTATATTTAAACTTAAATTTTAATTTATATTTTTAAGAATCTACTGTTCTACACATTACACAGAAAATGTAGATGAATTGTCATTTTGACCAACGTTTTGCCAGTTAGCTCTCCTAAATTGTGGACAAAAACTTGAAAATCCTTTTCAAGATTTTGGTTGGAGAGACTAGACTCAACATGAAATTCGTTCCGTGGCTCACATTCTGAATAAATAGTGGGCCCTGGTATGAAAAAGGTTGAAAACCACTGTGCTAGGGCGTTTGGTAGATATATGTCTTTAACCCCAGTCACACCAGTGAGCATGCGAGTGATGTTGACACGGGTTATTGGCAATAAGGGCTGATGCCACTGGAAGGCTGCATCGGTAACAACAGGTTTATGACATAATCCGCAGGAAATCTCACTGAAGGTCTCAGTTGCATAACCGTTAATGTAGTGCATATTTGGAGAGTGATAGAAGGACTTTTATAGCGCTATTGTTCTGTCTGGAAAAAGAGAAAAAAAAATCGCCTGAGATGATTTGTGCCTGATCGTCTGTGAACGTATTGACCTAACGAGCGAGCAAACAAGCGCAGGGTTGAATATCATTTCGATGCAGTGTCGAATCATAATTCATAGTGATCCCGGAATGTAAAAAAAAACACAGTGATATTGTTTCTATCTCATGGAACATTGCACTCAAAGGGAGGGTATTGCATTCAAAAACATACAGTATTTATGGTGCTTTTTTGCATATGTGGTCATTTTGTAAAGTATGCAAATTGTCTAGGATCTGTGGTAATCATGTACTGTACAGTTCCAAATCAGTGATGTATAGTACATGTTTACAAAATCACAAGGACTTGTTTAGGAGTTTTAGTTACAGTGTGTGAATTGAAATCCAGGACATGACAGGTGGCTTTATTTCAATGGATGTGCAGCCCCTACAGAAGCAGGCAGCTACAGTATGCGTGTGTGCGTGTGTGCGTGCGTGCGTGTGAGAGAGAGAGAGAGAGAGAGAGAGATGTTTGAGCCACCAGTACGCTTCACTGCTGCAGGTACAACAGTTTTTACAGGAGTTGACACAGTCGGATGTAATGAGGACTGGAGAAGGATCATTTGCAGTATGCACACGCGTATGTGTGTGGATGTCTGTGTGTGTGTGTGTGGGTGTGTGTGTGTGCACCGTGACCCATGATCCAGTTTAATGAATTTATCACTAAAAGGCTATAATCTGATTACTCCCGGCAACATGAACGAGACGATGGCATCAGCTTCTTTAAACCGATCTCGGTTTGCCAACTGGACCTGGAGCGAAGTCAGAAATTCCTCCGACAACTACTTTGATTTTGTGTATTTCACGGAGACCACCATCCTACCTGCTTTAATTGGATTTCTGTGCTCTACGGGACTCATTGGGAACATTCTTGTCATAGTGACAATCCTGAGGTAAGCTTTACTGAGTTTAATTGAATTATATATACAGTATATATAAAAAATCCCCCAAATCATTTGACCATGAAGTTTTGCACATTTTTTAGGGCTGTTGAATGATTCAAAGATTTAATCAGAATAATCACAGAATCGAAATGAATTTAATCATGATTTAATCATGTCCGAAATATACCATGTTTTCCTGTACAGGTTTTGAAAAAAAAAAAAAAAAAAGAAAAACAATCTGGGGAAAGAAAGATTTATATATTTATCAAAATAGGTGATCTACAAGCCCCCAATGCTTGTAGATCCCTCAAGCCATACTCTATGGCTCTGGTTACACGGACACACACTGCTGTATGTTTCCGTAAAACTGCTCTACAGATTTTTTTTCAATGAGAAAATACTGAGAAAATAGTGGGTTGAGTTAGTGTGCACCTGCGTTAATTGTGTTAAAAATGTTAACCAGATTAATCAACACAATGAGTTAATGACACTATTTTTTTTCCTTACATATATATTTTTTAATTGAATAAGTGATTGCATAATGATGTTTTCAAGTACATATTTTCATTATTATCACAGAGATTTACTCAAGTTCAAGTAAAGATTTGTGGAGTCTTGCATTCTTTACATTCTCTGAGCAAATGTAACACCAACAAAGGGCGTTTTTTTCTCCTTTCTTCAAAGGCTGGGGTTGTCCACAAGGAATTCCACTCTATAGGGGAGTGGTTCCCAAAGTGTGGTCCAGGGACCCCAAGGTGTCCTTGAAGGAATTCCAGGGGGGTACCAGCTAAATGATAACATTCATTTTACAATATACTGTACATTGAGGTCCCAGAGGTAGAAATGCAATTAAATGGGGATCTATAGTTTAATGAGTGTCAAACAATTTATTGTTTGCTAATACGGTAGGGCTACGTGTATATGCCCTGAATCACCACCTTAAATTATTTTACCTGGCGATTTATGAATGAAGTTAAATTAAATGATAATTAAAGTGATTTCAAATTCATTTAATGGACCACTTTTCAATCTATTGTCATTGAATAAGTTCTCACTAATGTACATGATAAAATACCACTATTTTTATTTATTTTTTTCAACTCACAGGAGGGTTGTGGGCAGTTCAGAAACCTACCTTCCAGTGACATCATCGAAGGGGAATCCAACTAAGCTAATGGAAACTTTCTATTTTCTTTTCTAACTTTCTATTTCTATCATGTACATTGGTGAGGACCTATTATATGAAGATACTTGAAAAGTGGTGAAGTGGTCCTTTAAGGCAATCAAATAGGGCTCTTCTTTTCGGATGTATGGGCCAGAAAGTATGTTTTTTCCACTCAGTAAGGGCATCCCAGGGCATAACGTCACGCGCATACCCTTTATTAAAGGGGCGGATGTAACATTTCCACAACAGACACGCAGCATGCATAAAGCTAAAGGTCTGACTCAGAGAGTTTTCTGTTTTCAATGATTTAATGCTGTTGGTTCAGTAGTGCCACAGATGTGGTTAGTTAGTTAGTAGCAGTAGTAGTGTTGCAAATAATTTTAAATATAAGCATTTTAATTTGAAATATCTTGGGTTGTTTTGCATGCCATCGTGTTTGGTGGGGCAGTCAGGGCATTACAGCATTGCCCCCCCCCCCCCCCCCCATGCCCATGCCTAGATCCGTCCCTGCTCTATTAAATTCAATCGTGCATTCATCATCATCCATCTTGTTTTCTTCATGGCAGGACCACCAAGAAGACGGTGCCTGACGTGTACATCTGTAACCTGGCGGTGGCCGACGTGGTGCATGTGACCGTCATGCCCTTCCTCATCCACCAGTGGGCGCGCGGTGGACACTGGGTGTTTGGAGACGCGCTGTGCACCATCATCAACTCTCTGGACAGCTGCAACCAGGTGGCCTGTGCTGCTGTGATGACCACCGTCAGCCTGGACAGGTCTGTCTGTGTCCACTTCCTCCATCACACCCAGAAAAACCCCTGAATTTTCATCGTTCTGTGCATATAACTAATTTTTGGCGGGAACACCTTTTGGTATTCCCGCCATTTATTAGCATCATTAGCGTTATTTAGCATTATTACCATTACTTATCATTATTAGCCTTACTTACAGTAGCAGCGTTACTTACTGTACTTGGCATTATTAGCACCAATTACCATTAATTAGCATTATTAGCATTATTAATAATACTTAGCATTAGCATTACTTAGCATTATTTGCCTTACTTACTTAACATTAGCAATAATTATCATTACCTGCATTACTTACTTAGCATTATTATCATCAATTCACATTATTAGCATTAGCCTACTTAGCATTATTAACAATAGTTAGCATTAGCATTACCTAGCATTATTAGCATTATTACCAGTAAATAGCATTAGCATTACTTAGCACAATTAGCATTAGTTAGCATTACTTAGCATCATTGGAATTACTTTAGTTATTGAAAAATATCAGACCTACAAGCGCATAGCGTGCCACGGAGGAATCTTTGAATCATTTTTTTACTGAAAAAAATGGTTAACTGAAAAGAACTGTCAGCAGAGGTGTCACTGTTGGAGGAATTTGCCTGTTTTCATTGCAGCTCAAAAGGCTCCAGAACACGCAGAGAAAAAAAAAAGTTCACAGAAACTCCACCGAGTGTTCAAAGTTCAGGTTCTGTGCTCATAAAATATAAAATAAATCTAATACTATAACTAAGCACATGTCTGTCTGTCCGTCCGTCTGAATGAATGAATGAATGAATGAATGAATGAATGAATGAATGTCTGAAACAGGCATAAGTCCGTCCTGGCTGCACCAATAGCTCTAATTTTTCACACGGTCATTGAGCATAATATTAGCAAGAGACTAACGAAGCCCTTTTTTCAAATTAACACATCGTTGATTTATAATGAATTTATTTGTGCACGACAATTTCCCCATTAGTTTATATGGGGAAAGTGCCCCCGCCCCTATCACACACGTCACAAGCGACCGAGGGGAACAACGCTGACAGACGATCCTGAGGGGAACAACGCTGACAGACGATCCTCCATGCAGCCTCGCATTTCCTTAATCACTCAGTGGTTACTGCAGCGCACTGCCTTGCGGCGTAATTCGCCCGTTTTATCGACACAGAATATACTTCTGATACTCGCCGCGCTATTGGAGTAGCAGCCGACAATTCTACATTTATACTGCTATCGTGCAGCGCCGGTGTTCGCTAAAAACAAGCAGCTCTGCGAGCTAACAACAGCCGGCTCTTGCATGGAAGCACTAGGACATGCATGGCGAAAACAGCACAACTTTTTCCCATTCCCCTCCTGGTGCTGAGCATTGTGTCTCAGTGCTGTGGTGTGTCCACTACAGCTTTATCTACACACTCACGCGGCCGCTGTTTTCACATAATGTGATGTTGACTTCCATACGAGTGTGTGTGTGTGTGTGTGTGTGTGTGTGTGTGTGTGTGTGTGTGTGTGTGTGTGTGTGTGTGTGTGTGTGTGTGTGTGTGTGTGTGTGTGTGTGTGTGTGTGTGTGTGTGTGTGTGTGTGTGTGTGAGCTGCGACTCGGATCGCCACGCATGCTGCATTAGAGAGAATCCCCCCCCCCACACACACACACATCCTTTGCCTGTGGCTTCATGATGACTGTGGTGTTGGAGGAGCAGCAGGAGGCGGCTATGGGATTTATGCTATACGTGAAGGGAGCGACAGACACCAACAGACAGAAAGACACACACTTTATGTAGGCCTACAGATCCAGGACCCCTTAGACACTGTTCCGTTTGGTGGTCCCTGGAAACACAAGCACACAGCGTGCGACACTGACAGTGTGTGTGTGTGTGTGTGTGTGTGTGTGTGTGTGTGTGTGTGTGTGTGTGTGTGTGTGTGTGTGTGTGTGTGTGCACGCGCGCTTACTAACACTCACCACCCTCCGAGGCTAAATGACGGACAGTTGCTTGAGAGGGTTCCATGTGGTCCCCAGCTAAGTTGGTTAACCAGATGTAACTCTTGAGAATGTAGAAATGAAACCAAATGGACCCTTGCGGGTCCATTTGGTTTCATTTTTACACTGTCAAGAGTTAAAATATTCATCATCTGAATTAGCCCCAAGTCTACACAACTAGAAGATGGACAAAAGCAAAATAAATCTTTAGTTTTGGGGTCTGTGGGGCTAAAATGTTCTCAAATGGTGGTCCGTGGTTCAAATGCTGAATAAATGGTGGTCCCTGGAGTCAAAAAGGTTGAAAACCCCTGCCCTAAAGTATAGCCTACCCACAACTACACATTAAAGCAATTACATACTTACATGATAATCTATTAATTCACTTTAATTCACCTACACTGTTATGATCTGCTAATTCACTTTACAGTTTTACACTGTACATTATTTGTTGCTCATATATTTACACTACATTATTTGTTGTTTATATATTCACAACGGGTAAGGTCCTAGTAAAAAAAAATGAAGAAAGAAATTAAATGAATCATGTCTGAACACAGACATGATTTTTAAGCTTTTTATGAGGCACAAGCACAAGAAACACTGTTTTTCCTTGTGCTGTCTAATAAATATGGCTTAAAATGTCTGGTGCTGTTCCAGTGTCCTCTCCTTGTGCATCTTAAGTGTGCATCTTGTTCCTGCGATGCACCCGGTGCACCGCACCAGCCGTTCCAAGAGGCTTGAGGCCTGTTTGTTGGATTCCCTTCATTGAACAATAACGTCCAGCTTCATTTGATTATGTTAGCACATACACGTAGGTGGGAGAAAGGACAATTTGATCATATACGTGACAGCCATTTGTTTGGCGGCTCCGGCTTTTGCCGGCTCAATATCCACTTTTCAGCGGAGAGTGCATAAGCACCTGTCTTTGTACGTTGTAGGTGTGGACAAGGACATTTTCGAATGAAAACACACACACACACACACACACACACACACACACACACACACACACGCACACACGCACACACGCACACACGCACACACATCAAGTGGACAAGAAAACAGACAGCACTCAATTCAATTCAAAGGGCTTTAGCAGCATTCAATCAATGTTCTTCTCATCTGATTAGGATGAATTGATGGATGACCCTGATGTAAACAAGACCTAAATACCTTTCTTGGTTTTATCCTCGTAGCAGCTTCACTTCTGGATTATGTGAATCCATTTTTCGATCGATCTGCCTGCCGTGAAGCATAATACATCGAGGTGAAAAGGGGCAAAAACATTGTACGGTACATTCTGCTGCACTTGTGTTCACTCTTGCTTCCTAAAAAAGACCAAGATCTATGTCCCTGTATATGTCTCTCTCTCTCTCTCTCTCTCTCTCTCTCTCTCTATGTCTCTCTCTCTCTCTCTCAGGTATCTGGCTGTGGTGCATCCCTTCCGTCTGATGGGGCTCAGGACCAAGTCCAAGACCATTGGGATCAACCTGTTGGTGTGGGTGATCTCTGTTGTCCTGGTTCTACCTTCCTGGATCCACTCCAACGTGATCCGCTTCCCCGATGGCCTGGAGAGCTGCACCATAGACCTGGTCTCTCCCAGTGCGGTTCTGTGGTGAGGCATGATGACCCAACTGAGATGTTACTGAAACCTAGAGGAGGCCATATCATGTCCAGCATAACCATTGTCTACTACTGCTACTATTAGTTGACAATGATTACAGACTTAAGCATCATGAAGCACCACTGAGCTAGGCGCTAGTCAACCAAGTCGCAGCACGGACCGTTGCGAAGTTCGGTAGAACCAACTCCGCCACGTCTAAAAGTTACGATGCGATAATCACGGAAGGCTATTTCAATGGTGGGGAATTCAGCATGACATGAACGGTCTTACTACAACACCTACTAGTACCCCATGAACGAAATTACAGCTGGGTGTCAGTCGATGCTATCTCTATATGTTGGGGTGAGATGGGGCTTATACTGTATTTTCCATACAGTATAATAAAAATACTTTCTTTGTTTTTGCTGGCAAATATCAGCTATATTGTACATTTTCATTACAACCATATTCCCAAAATGTTTGTAATACCGGACACGTCCACTATTGATGAATGAGGAGTGCGTGCATTCTATTTTTGCACTTATTGCAGCTTGGGGTTATGTCAGGGTACAGGCTAGTTCACTGCAATAAGCAAGCGTGAGAACTTCCGGAGGGAAAAAAATCGAAATTCCACTTTTCATCAGACAGTAAACCCTTATCTCAGAATTGACATGCTTTTGCATAATATTGATACAGCGCCCTTGTCTGTCAACAGAGAGACATCCATCGATAGCATTAGGACTGGGGCCGTTCAGGGTAGTTGGCCTGCATATATCTGTAGCAGAATCCAAAATGAAATCGATAATAGGCGAGTAATGCCTTTACCCTGCCAGTCTTGCTCTTTTGATTGGAGGCAACAGGACTCACAGGGGAGATGTCTCTATAATGAATTTATTCTGAACTGCATGGGCCCATGTTCTCAGCGTAAGACGCACAACCGCATTGTCTATTGAATCAAGAAAATCCTTTCCAATAATGTCCTGCTCACTCGCTGCCTCTCACTCGTATTATGAAACATATTGCATTGTGTGTTATATACAGTCATTGGCTGACACTCAAGGCAGACTGTTCCACGCATACACACTCTGCACACTATACTCACACTCCTTGTCATTTGTTGCCTATAGCTATAGGTGGGTTTGGTAAAAGGGCCTTTCTGTGTGAGGTTAACATGTTCTCCCTGTGCCCCCTATACTTGGGTAGATATAGATAGAATGAAACCATGGACCCGCAACAGTCTATTTGGTTCCATTTTTTACGCTCTCATAGAGTTACATCTGGTTAACCAATTTTCCATCATTTAGCTGAGGACCACCTGGAACACTTTCAAGGACCACTGGTGGTACGGTACTCGGACCACTGTTTGAAAACCACTCTTCCACACAGAGAAACACCAGCCATGTCAGTTTATAAGGTGGGGCCTACACACGTTCATTCGCCCATGGAAGCATGAGCTTAATGCAGAGCTTTCCTCACTGTTGCCAAGGGCGACGCTGCAACAGCGTGACGTCATGATAATGCGCCCGAAGGCGAACTCCAGACCATAAAGCCCGTGGTCTGGGGGGGAGCGGGTTCTGGGAGAAGGGTTTATGAGGTTCAGCATACCTCACTATTGATTGCCACTAAGGAAAGGCATCTGCGACTCACATCCTGTGCGATCGGTCGCTCCGGACATTGCGTCCCATTTCATATAACCCCGAGATCTAGGACGTCCGGCCTAAGCCCGCCGGCCGTCCACCGCTCCCCAGTAGCACGACACGGGTTCGTGGCTACACTCACATTGGCAGATTTTAGCATAAAAGGAAAAAACGTCCATTCTAACAGATAATAGAGCTGAGCAGTCTGGCCCCTCCATCGCCCTTGTTCCGGAAATGTATTTCCCATTCATTTTCCTCAAAGACAACTCGGGTCTCACACACACAATATTATCATACAATATCTAATTAGCAAGTAGAAAAAACAGCAGGATTTTGTTTTGTTTTTCTTTTTTAGAAATGATTAGATTGTTCCAAAACATGTGTGTGTTGTCAAGATTTGTTGGCTTTGACCACGGTGTAATTGTCTTTGTATAGATAATTTTTGAAAAGTCTATGAGGAAAATTAATGGGGAATCCATTTCTGGAACAAGGGCGACGTCACAACAGGGTGGGACTGCTCAGCTCTATAATGAACACAGGTATAGGCAGCCTCACCACTCACTCACTCCACTCAGTCAGTGTTGCAAACTTGGTGCATTTGTCGCTATATTTGCTTTTTTCAAGACCCCTCCGAGTGCCAAAATTAAATTTTCAAGACCCCTCCGAGTGCCAAAATTAAAAGTCCTCATTTTTCACCAGTTTACAACCAGTGGTCCCCCAGGCTAAATGATGGACAGTTGGTTAACCAGATGTAACTCTTTTAGAGCGTAAATATGAAACCAAATGGAGCCTTGCGGGTCCATTTGGTTTCATTTTTACCCCCCCAAGAGTTAAAATATTCGTCATGTGAATTAGCCCAAGTCTACACAACTAGAGAAGGTAGAAGATTAATGGTCATTTTGATCTGTTTGTTTATACAGTATATAAAAGCATCTAGCGCATTCTAGTGCATTTTGGAAGTGCCACTAGTGCATTTTGGATTTTGGAAGTTGGCAACACTGCACTCAGTGCATATGTGTGCACCACTCACCATAGCGTTAACATGGCCAGAATGTTTTTGAAACATTATTCTAAATCAGGGGTTTTCAACAAGTGATTTAAACATCTGAATTATGTAACTTTACAAGAATCTACACATCTAGAAAATGTAGAAGGATTGTTATTTTGACGGCCAGTTACTGTATCTCTCCTAAATTGTGGACGCAAACTTGAAAATCTTTAGTTTTGGGTCCGAGAGACTAAACTCAGCATCAAATCAAAAACTCAAATGCAGAATAAATAGTGGGCCCTGGTATCAAAAAGGTTGAAAAACACAGTTCTAAATGAGCTCTATCTGTCTGATCATAACCACACCACCCTCTCTCTCTCCCACTTTGGCCTTCTCCAGGTACACAATCTACCAAACCATCATGTCTTTCTTCCTGCCTCTGCCGCTCATCCTTACCTGCTACATCCTCATCCTCTGCTATACTTGGAAAATGTACTTGCGGAACAAGCAGGCACGACGGTGAGACCATTACAGTAGATCACAGAGGCGGATGTAACATTTCTCAATTGGGGGGGCAGGGGAAAATGGCATGGGGCCGACTTCATCGCACAGGTCGCCTCGTGCCACGGGCGATGAAGTCACACCCATACCGTTTTCAGTTACAAGACTTTTATTAGTCAACTAAAGCATCAATAATAACACCAGTAGTTGTTGAAGTTGCAACAGACACGCAGCATGCATAAAGCTAAAGGTCTGACTCAGAGAGTTTTCTGTTTTCAATGATGAATTGCTGGTTGGTTTAGTGGTGCCACAACTGCAGTTAGTTAGTAGCAGTAGTTTTGTGATGCAAATCATTTTAAATATAAGCACTTTAATTTGAAATATCTTGGGTTGTTCTGCACGCCACCGTGTTTGGTGGGGCAGTTAGGACATTTAGGGGGGCATTGTCCCCCCCATGCCCATGCCTAGATCCGCCCTTGAGGTGAGACCATTACAGTAGATCATATCTTTGCCACGGCTGCAATATCCTCGTGCACTGATTTACTAGCCTGGTCATGAACCCAATTTATTCTCTGTGCAAATTATTATGTATTTATGCTACTATTAAATGAGCAAAACTGACTGTCGGTGCTCATCCATTTTTCTCTTAAGTAGGTTGACTGATTGATCGGAAATTGCAGACGGCCGTGCTGGCGATGTCTTATCGCTCATGAGACGCCTTCTGATCTGAAGAGTCTCGAAATACAAAGAATCGACATCAACAACTCAGTGAACCGTGCTGTGATCTTTTGCGAAATGTATTTCACGGTTTCTGGATAATCAAGCTGTTAGGAATGAATTTGGGCCCTGCTCAGGATGTGGCACTATAATTTCACAAACTAGAGCTCAGAACTTTAAATGTAAAACTAAAATAACAAGTTATGGCAAGTTTTTGTTCAGCTTCATAATTTTGCGTTGACCAAATGATCAAAGAAGTGTAGCCACTAGCCAGAAGAGGTGTTGTGACATTCATTTTCACTTGCGTGAGCGGAGCAGCCCCGAAAGGGCGCAGATTTAGCTTGTATTTTTGTTTTTTCGTTTAGGTTTCATGAGATAATCTAAACTTTGAACAAGTGAATTTTCTGTGGTCTGGAGTTTTCTTTGGGTTCTGGAATGCATTTGAGCTGCAACAGGCAAAACAGTAGAAACAGTGACATCTGCTGGCAAATCTCTTTGACATTTAGGGGGGTTTGCAGAATGTCATCACATTCAGCGGGAAAATCAGAGCGCCTGCTCGAGCCAGAAGACCCTATAGACCACAGAGAATCTACTGAATGTGAAATGCAACAGAGCTCAGAAAACCTAACAAAGGAAATCCCCTTTTAACTCTCTCCAGTTACAGCACCAAGCACCCCCGCATGCACGCCATCCGCCTCACCAAGATGGTGCTGGTGCTGGTGGCTGTGTTCCTGGTAAGCGTGGGGCCGTACCACGCGCTGCAGCTGGTCAACCTGACCGTCCAGCGGCCCACGCTGGCCTACCACACCTTCTACTACCTGTCCGTGTGCCTCAGCTACGCCGCCAGCAGCATCAACCCCTTCATCTACATCCTGCTGAGCGGACACTTCCGCCGCAGGCTCGCCCGCTGCAACAACTACTCCAGGGAAGGGGGAGGAGGAGGTGGTGGCAGCAGCAGCGGCTTCCAGCTCCCCACGGCGCACTCCAGCTTCGGATGATCGCTCACCGGACGTGTCACCGGACTAAGCAGGGGCGTTTTTTGCCATTAGGCAGACTAGGCAGTAGCCTGGGGCGCCATGGGGGGGCACCGGGGCGACCACCAGACATGCTTTAAAGGGACCCCTAGGCTAATAGTCCTCTATAACTAGAATTGAACAAAAACATATGTTCTTTAGTTTATCACTTGGGGGGCGCCATTTTACTGTGCCTGTCATAGGTATGACGTCACAGGAGATTTTCCCTGGAGCCCCACCTTACCAAATGGACCCGGGGAGCTCCAGGGAAAATCTTGCCTAGGGCTCCAAATTGCTTAGAAAGCTACTGTTACTAAGTCTGCTGGAGTCTTATTATTTGTTTTTTGAGTATGTTGGAAAATGCTCTATGAGTTTGACGTATTGTTATTATTAGTTTGGTTTCTGTAGGCAACACACTAATGCTCTTGTTAGTCTAGTACGTCCAAGAACTCTTATGCCAGCTAAAGTAAACCTGTCTTTGAGTGGTGCAACCACTCTAAGGAACAGCTGTAACATTTTCTGTAACTCCAAAAGTTAATCTGGTTCAGGTTGGACAATGTAGTGATCAATCAGACAGAACTTTCTTGGGTGTAGTATAAATTAGTCTTGTAGTTCAGACCATTCTCAAGACAAATTTTCGTTGTCTTGGCCTCAATTGTCTCTGTCTCGGAGCAAATGTCTCGGGTCTCTTTCGCCACTAAAACCACTTGAGACGAGACAATGCAAAGGAAATGTTCTATATCCATTGTGCGTACCGAGGGGCCCATTCATAAAGACAGCGGTCTTATGCAGTGCTGGATGACGCGCATATCGCTATTCGCTAGCAGACCACAAACCGACAGTTAGTATGGTATGGTAACAACTAGTCTCTGTAATGTGTTATGTTGTACTATTACGACAGAACAATCAAAAATTGGCTTTTTGGCCTCAACCCCTCTAGGTCTTGGTCGTGTCCTCGACCCCCTACAGTAGTCTCGTCTTGATCTCTTGATCTCGTCTTGACCAAGTCTGTGATTGTCTCAAGACAGAATTAATTTCACAGCCGATCATTATCATCATCATAACCGTTGTCAGAGTTGCCGAAAGCAGAAATTGAGAAGATTGATCTGTTTGTAATGCAGTTAGCGCCTTATATTTCCTATGACTCAGTTAAACGCATCATGGGTCTCAAAAATGATAAAAGCTACAATTCCAAAACAATTTTATTTTTGCGTAGCCAATTAATTATTTTTGACCAAAGCCAATGTAAAGGCAACATGAAAGAAAATATACTGTACTTCTTATACTGTATAGGCCGATGTGCGTGTATTTGCTGTATATTTGTACAGATGAATAAAATCTTAAGCTATCCCTAGTCAAATTCCTTAGGCCTACTATTTTTGCTGAATTAGATACAGCCTTTGTAGGGTGCAAACTTTACATTAGATATTTGTAGACATTTTAAAACATATTGTACATGGCTAAGTATTTATATTAAATTGCTTAAAACAGTAGGCCACAAGTTTAATATACAGTATAAGAAAATTATCCATCTCATCAATAAGAATATGAGCTGCTTCTTTTTTTTTGCGTCGCCTATAACTTGTATAGTCATTCTATTGCACAGTAATTTCTTTGTACTCTTCCTTGCGAAACTCTTTTACAAAGATATGCTCAGGTCATGTTTAAGATTTCATTTGAGCAAACTTGTCTTAAAGTTGTCTTGGAACATTCGGTTCTAGGATTTGTTGGCATTCAGTCTACTACATTTGTCTTCCTCCTGCATATTTCTGCATTGGCTGCAGGAAATATGACCCTACCCCAAAGCAACACCACCATGCTAATACTGGGCTTATCCAGGTTCGCAACTCCATTCTCTTCATTATTGACCGCTGCTCCTACACCACTGCCAGCTAAGGCTTTGGAACCTTGCCCTTCTATATTAGAAGTGCTGATTCTCTTGAGACTTTTAAATCCCTTCTTTATTCAATTTTAAATCCCTTCCCTTTATTTTTTTTAGCATGGAATCACACCTGTCTTGATCTGATTGTTTATCACATCATCAATGATGTGATGTTGCACTGTACAGCACTTTCGATTGTTATATGTGTGGTCTAAAATAAAGTTTGATTGGTCTGATGGTGTTCTCCTCTTTAGTGTCCTAATTTTTTGGATTTATTATTGTTCCCCAAAAAAAGTCTTGGCCACTTTGTTCCCACAAAATGAAAAAAGAAATGACTGGTTTGCATAATTGCATAGGTATGTTTGTATGTTGTTTTACACACATCTCATTTTTTTTTTTTTTTTTTTTTTTTTGTGTGATGGCGTCTGGATAGTCCCCTGATACCCCAGAGGCCAGAGGGACAGACAGAGAGGGAGAGTTGTTTTCCTACTGTGACCATGTAACCTACCACATGGGCACCACCATCATCACATTCCAGATCTCTGGCTCCTCCTCTCCTGGTCTGCTGATTCCACTTTATGTTATTGCTATAGAAACCCATCACTCCATTATATCTCCCAGAAACAGTGTCCTCTCTGTCATTGTCCTCTCAGACCCTCTCAAGACCTCTCAGACTACACAGAACACAGTGGAGTCTAATATGTTTGATTAACGCTGATTAACAATGTCATCTTTGTGTTGCCCTCGGATGGACAGAGAGCTTCCTGACTGCGGTGTTCGAATCT
Source organism: Benthosema pterotum (assembly GCA_039105355.1). Taxonomy (NCBI): domain Eukaryota; kingdom Metazoa; phylum Chordata; class Actinopteri; order Myctophiformes; family Myctophidae; genus Benthosema; species Benthosema pterotum. The sequence continues at coordinate 40,241,583 of CM076967.1, read as the reverse complement.
AGTGTGTGAATTGACAGATATTTGATGGGGGCGCACAGACATTTCAGCAGAATTTACAGCATGGGATTGCTTGAAAATAATAAACACCGAAAATAACTGAGCCAAATAAATGCAAAACACTTGCAGTAATTTACTGTATCATGGTGGTTTAAGACTTTTGGGGTTATTTTATGGACACAAACTGAATAAACCCATTGTGAAAAGTGAAAAGGACCGTGTGTGCCACTTTTATACCCCGTTACCCCTTTTTTGGTGGGGCCCTGAGCTTGAAGCTCTTAGCGATCACACAGGCACTCAAGCTCAGGGCCTGGGCCCAACATGCCTGTTGGATAATCCTTCCCTGTATGTACAGTAGCCTATGTCATAGGCTACTGTACATACTGTACATACATACAAATATACATTTTAATATGCCTTTAAAATGTATAAAATATTAATGCCATTATTTAAAGAACAGTAGGCTATCGTGTCACACCCTCATAAACAGTATGTATAGTATCTCACTCTATTTACCCATAGACTTTTCATGCCTGAAGAAGGTTTAACAGTTTTTGTTTCATTTTTAGTGCAGGGCGCGAAGCGCGACACGCGAGATCAAAGCGTGTCAGTAGCCTACTCTCGTTTAGTGCTCTAGGCCAGAGCTAGGCTAGCCTACTGTGACATGACATCTGTGACGTCGTCTCACACATCAATCACTCTTTCCATTTTTGCCTCACAATGTTTGAAAATGTTTAGCCTGCAACTTGGTGAAGTAAGTAGTAACCTATTGATTCGTATTCCTATTCTCTCTCTCTCTCTCTCTCTCTCTCTCTCTCTCTCTCTCTCTCTCTCTCTCTCTCTCTCTCTCTCTCTCTCTATCTCTCTCTCTCTCTCTCTCTCTCTCTCTCTGGGTGTACAAAGGCAACCAAATGAACCCTAACAGGTTCATTTGGTTCCATTTGTACGCTCTCAGAAGAAAAGAAACGTCTAAAGAAATCCATTAATATGGTGAAAATGCATCTTGATGATGTCATCAACATATTTCACCATGTTAGTGGTTTTCTTCAGACCCCCATTTCTTGGGAACACAGAATGGGGGAACTTTTTTTTAACAAGTCCACCCAACACCATGAACTTGAAGGTAGGCTACATCATTGACATAGTAAAATGTTGAAAACGGGTGGAGTTCCCCTTTAATTACATAACCGGAAGTACTTCCCAACACACCTTTGCAAACGCTAGTCTGTGCCTCAAACAGACTGCCTGAACTAGCCTCGTCCAGAACCAAACCCACCTGCCTCAAACTAGTCTAGTCCATAGTCTCGAGAACCAAACCAAACAGACTACCTGAACTAGTCTAGTCCATAGTCTCGAGAACCAAACCAAACAGAATGCCTGAACTAGTCTAGTCCATAGTCTCTAGAACCAAACCCACCTGCCTCAAACACGTTGGCAGCCAACTTTAATGTGTTTCCCCTTTCTACCTTACCTACAAATGGAAACCTGCATCTCCAGCACCAAAACGGACAGTAAGTTACCTCTACTGGACATTATTAGTGCAATATAAACAACTATCCTTTCTTTCTTGCTTTCTTTCAGTTCATAAGCTAGACATATTATTAATTAAGAATAATAAAGTCTTTAATTTGTTTCATTGAACATTTAAAGGTACCATTTCACCACTTTTATTTTCATCAGCATTTTTCCTACTTGGTCTTTTGTCTCGCAGAGGGGTGTAGGCCTACTGCCTACATAGTGAGGAGGACCAGTTATATAAGTTGTGAAGTGGTCCTTTAATGACCGAGCACTGACCTTGTCATAAAAAAACTGGTGTTCAGGCTCCCTCTGGTGGTAAATTGTCAACATTACAACAGGTGTACAGCATTGGATCATTATTATGCACAACACATTCCTTACAAACATCTAATGTCTATAGAATGTGCTTGTAGAACAAATGGAGCTGTAGCTGTAGATCGGGTTTGACTGCTTATTTCGACAGGACAGTACCAGTTTATATGAACAGAAATATTGACCTTACAAGAATATAAGTAATCTCAGTGTAACCATTAGTAAGGCTAATTTCCTTCTGGACATAAAAATAGGTAGCTCTGTCATCTCTTATGCCCTCTAATTTTTTATCACTGTCACTCTGATGACACTGTTTCTCTCGTTTCAACTCTGACACTCAGGTAGATGAGCACATTTCTACACATCTGCCAGGCTGACACCTCACATTGGATGTCTTCTCTCCACCTCAAGCTGAACCCAGACAAGAACATGCTTCTCTTCTGCCCAGGTAAGTCCAGGGTTCTGTTCCAACAGCCAAGAGCCTAGTAGTTGTCCTGTTATTAGTAAGAGTAATAGGGGAAGTAGTAGCAATACTTGTAGAGGGGGAAGTACTTAGCCTGAATACATGATTGGAGGGGCACCAAATATAGGTTCTTTTTGTAGGTTCTTTATCTGACCATAATTCTCTGGTACTGTGTACTTTTCTGCATAATATGTTCGATGCCACAACTGAAATTCCTTGCCAAAATGTCCATTATCTCACCACTGGTTCACAAACACTGCATCAGAACCCAGAAAGAAATTAAAGCAGGTGCGCCATTGCTTAAGGCAGTGGATGCTCATCCATAAAAGTAGGAAAACGGCACTCCTAGTCAAGCCTAATCTACAAGTTTTCAATGCCGCATGATGCAACATGTTGTGCTATTTCACTAGTTCATGTTGAGGGATAAACATCTAATTTCTATTTTGGGGCTCAAGGTAAAGGATTGGGAACCACTGGTACACAATCTCAAAATGTACTGGGCACTGTGCAGATTGGAAGAATCTGTGGGCAGATTGCAGTAATACTTGCTTTCATTAGCTCTCCTATAGTGACACCCTCTGGCCAGAATGTATCCTACTTGTTCTGGTTATTATTAAGCCAACTATTTTTTTTAATGCAACAGCATTTTCTTCTTCATTTTTTTCTTTCTTCTTGAGCCAGGGGTATACTCCCGGTGTGCATCTGTGTATACTATTTACCAAACTTACCAACCCAGAAAAATAGGCCGGATAACTACTGTCTAACACCCGTAGAAACATGATGTGTGAGTGACTTATATTTGAGATCGGACTGTTTATGTACACGTTTTGACTGTAAATGTAGCGATCCGCTTAAAACTCACTGCATGACCGTCCATGGTAATGACAGTCATGTTTCACCTAACCTTAACCCTCGACCATTAAGCAAACCGATGTGACTGTTATGGAAAACAGTCACGACTGTTATGCAAAACGGTCACGACTGTTATGCAAAACGGTCACAACTGTTATGTAAAGTGGCGGTCGCAGATTGCTTCCGCTCCTTCTGCACAATCTCTAGCAGGCTATGTATATTTTTCTGTTATAACGTGCAGCTTATGGCTATCATTTGCAGTAGTGGTGTGCATCTGTCCCAGGATGTTCTATATGTTCCCCTCTTACCCCGCAACAAAGGTTCTATGTTCCCCACGTATACTGTACATCTAAAAAAAAAGGCAGGAAATATTTTAAAAATATTATTAAAATGATTAATAACATCTCTAAGCACACATAATGGAACAGAATGGGGAGAAATTTCAGTCAGAAATTTGCCCTTTGGGTGACCTGGTGGCCAACTGGGTGGTTTTTGTCCGCTGAACCAATATGGAATTGAGAACAATCATTTGGTACCTCCCAATTTCAAACCAATACTGCACACCATGCCTAAATTCTCATTGTACAGCAGTGGTTTTCAACTTGCGAATGATGGGACCACCACCCTGAGCTATATCCCACTGTTACTCAACACCTTGTCCAACGACTACTAATAATTTCATAATAGGCCTACCGGTAATAATGACTAAACTAGACAATCTGCTGCACTTCCTCCTCTTGACATTCTTATTCTTATTGACATTCTTTTTCTGGATACATTTCTTGACCTCCAACCTGTCAGTAATGTAAACATGATACCAATGAAACCAAATGGACCCTTGTGGGTCCACTCTCAAGAGTTAAAATATCCATCCTGTGAATTAGTCTACACAACTAGAGAATGTAGAAGATTAATGGTCATATTTTGATCTTTATGTTTGACTGTTATTGGTATGCCTGGTATTGTGAACAAAAGCAAAATAAATCTTTAGTTTTGGGCATCTGTGGGGGCTAAAATGTCATCAAATGGTGGTCCTCCGTGGCTCAAATAATGAATAAATAGTGGTCCCTGGTATCACTGCTCTAGTCTCTACCACTGACTACCAGTTTATAGACTGACCACAAGTTGTATAGTTTGTGTGGCTGAACGAGGTCCTCTACCACACCCTTCATGCCCTGTGCTGCATAACGCTCTGTGATCAATAGGGAACCAACCAGACCAGACAGTGTCAGCGTGCATGGCGCTGCAGGCCAGCCGTTCATTGGGAGGTTACCAGACTGGACAAATGGCTCTAATTTCCCACCCTTCAACCTCTCACTAAAACCAGCCCCGGGCCACTACTGCTGCCCAGACATGATGATCAATATATGTCTCAATTGGCTATATAAAATGTAAAAAATGAACATTTTGTTGTGTGCAAAGTCTGCAAACACAAGTTTTTATTTGTATTTAGGGGCTCTAGCCGGTATATCCAGCTGTAGTGTATATCCTTGGATTAACACAACCATTAAATGCCATTTGACAATGCATTGAGAATTTACATTTGAGCAAATCGGTATTGTGATTTTCTTGGGTTCATGGGTGTGAACTGCGGACTCAATCCTTGCTGCTGATTTTCTAACATTCACAACGTGTGTGTTTTCTGGTTAGATTGTGTTTGTCGTTGTAGCTTTTTGAATGGCTCAGTCGCATTCATTGCAGGGCGGATGTAACATTCCCCAAGGGGGGGGGGGGGGAAAAGGTATGGGGGCGACTTCATCGATGAAGTTGCACCCATACCATTTTCGGTTAAATACTTTATTAGGCAAGTAGCAATAATAACATCAGTTGTTGTTGAAGTTGCAACAGACACACAACATGCATGAAGCTAAAGGTCTGACTCAGAGAGTTTTATGTTTTCAATGATGACATGCTGTTGGTTTAGTGGTGACACAACTGTAGTTAGTTAGTAGCAATAGTCATGTTTCAAATCATTTTAAATATAAGCACTTTGACTTGAAATATCTTGGGTTGTTTTGCATGCCATTGCGTTTGGTACCATACCCATGCCTAGTTCCGCCCCTGATTCATTGTTTACCAGTGTTCATGCCTCTTACTTTGGCCCTATTGTAAACAAGTAGAAGTCTTATATTGAGTTGTGCTTGAAATGTACTGGATGTAAACCTGCAAAATGTTAATTACTATTTCAATCAATCAAAACGTCAGACTGAGAGTGACATTGTTTTGACCTTATTTACAGCCTTTGCGTGCTGTGACACCTACCTAGACCTTGTCACCACAGCCAGTCACTGAGTCCCTGAGGGGCTGTGGCCTATATGGGGTTCAACCCCCCAACCTTCTATTGACATTCTGTCCAGAACCCCATCCCATCTGCCCCACCACCACCCCGACCACGGCTTGTATATGCACATATTTATAGTCTGCATAGGGTTGCTCCCAATAGGAAAAGAAAATCCCTCAATCTCAACTATAAAGTAGTGCTGTTATGCAACCAACCTGTATTCAATGTTCTTAACACCCCCCCCCCCCCCCCCCCATTTGAGTTGAATGATCCTTGATTGTGTGTGTGTGTGTGTGTGTGTGTGTGTGTGTGTGTGTGTGTGTGTGTGTGTGTGTGTGTGTGTGTGTGTGTGTGTGTGTGTGTGTGTGTGTGTGTGTGTGTGTGTGTGTGTGTGTGTGTGTGTGTGTGTGTGTGTGTGTGTGTGTGTGTGTGTGTGTGTGTGTGTGTTGAACTCAGTAGCTGGTTTAAAAATCAATGACTATAAATGGTAATTCAACAACACAGGGATGCAATATATCTATCCTTCCTGACACTTACACAAATCCAGGATTTTGCTGCTCTGGAGCTGTGCAACATAGCCAGAAGCTACTGTATAAATGGGGAGGGCGAAATCAATGTGTATAACATAATGGGCAATAATGGACTGTAGCCTACTGAACAAATGCCAACAGACACAGTAAAACTGTGTAATCGCTAATTAGAGTCCTATTGACAATCTCTCAGTTAATGTAGTAGCAGTTTTGCTATAAATATTCCTATATGCATATGCTGCCAATCTATCAGCAATGTTTAACAGCAACTTTATTTTACAAAATAAAACAACAACAAAAATAAACGTCAATGAAGATTTAAAACACATCCCTCGGGGTCTTTGTAATATGTGTTAGATATTTTACTGTTGAGCAGTGATACTTGTCTCTGATGTCATGGACTTAAAACACTGTTTTTCAGATCTATTGTAGCGCACACGGTTATGCAAGCACAGGGCTGTCAGTAAAACCATCTCTGCTGCTTTCCTGTGACATCAGGTAAGAAGAGAAGGGAATAGATCAGTGCCATGGTCTGCACACCCTACCTCTTCACCAAGTTCTACATACTGGACAGGCCTGAGTTGTGCAGTGACGTCACCGCCCCGGTTCCGGAAGTCTTTTCCTCATTCATTTTTCTCATAGACTTTTCGAAAATGGTTAATAAAAACACGATCGCGCCGCGGCCAAAGCCAACTCGGGTCGTGACAAATCATGACAACAAACACAATATCGTCATATAATATATAATTAGGAAGAAGTAGAAAACGGCATGATACAAGACTTTTTGTTTCGTTTTTCATCTTAGAAATTATTTTATTGTCCCAAAAGTTTGTGTGTGTCATCATGATTCGTCACGACTCGAGTTGGTTTTGTCCGCGGCGTAATCGTCTTGATATAAATTATTTTCGAAAAGTCTATGAGAAAAATGAATGGGGAAAAGACCTCTGGAACCGGGGCAGTGACGTCACTGCGCAGCTCTATACTGGACAGGCCTGGGTCCTTCTCACTGTCTGTGAGTGTCTGTTGCCTTGAATACCTGTAGAGTCAACAACATAACAGATATCACCATGTTGTTGAAGTTGCCGATGAGGGCCAGAAGGTGGCGGTATTGCAGTGCAGTGTCAGTGGTGGTATCCTGCTCCCACTGTTAAGCAGACACTATGGGTTCTTCCTAAGTTGCATCACTGTGTCAGGTGCATAGCCTACTCCTGCAGGCCTGGTTTACTAGATTCAGAAGACATTTCATGCTCTTGCTACTGAAATGATGCATTCTTTATATTGCATAGTCCTGTGTTAACTTGAGGGAGTTGGACGGTCTCCTCACTGCTAACATTCAATTGGGCAATGACAGTAGAAACTTAGCGAAGAGCTATTACTATATGTGGTTTAGTTCCAAGTTTAGTTCCATGAGCACAAGTCAAGTCCAACATCTTGACCACTAGACCAAAGGGATATCCTCTATGGAGCAGAATAGATATTAGAGTTTTGAGTCCAGCATTGAGGCTGGACTCAAACCTGGCTCTGCTAGCCAGGTTTGTTTTGGGTTGTCCTTCCAGCAGTTGGCTCCCATTGGCAGCCAGGTGAGTACTACTACTAGCATAGGAGCTCTCCTGAATACCATTTGTAAGCTTTTTCAGTTGTACAGTGAATTTCATTCTCATCTAACTATCCAAAGCCATGCAGCATAACAGACCTGCTCTGGCCATGCTTGCTCAGGCCACTGAAATATAAAAACACTAATTTAGATTTTTCTGAACTGTAACCTGAAACTCACTATCTCTGAACCTAAAGAGCACTAGCAGCAATCTTTTAAAGTAAATTAGATTGTACATCAAGGTCCACAATGAAAATAAGTCGAACTTTATTGTGCATATCCTATGCAACAAATCTGCCATCAACCTTTAGACATAACAGAATTGGAAGTCTCAAATTCAGGCCTGAACAGTTTACTGGTTGGCTTGGCATTTAGTGCCGGGCCTTAATTTTCCCCAAGTTTTTCTCCCTCCTGGCTCCCAAACTATGGAATGCACTTCCCACTGCAATCAGAACCGCAGACTCACCCCCATCTTCCACCTCAGTCTGAAAACACACCTTTGTTCAGACTCCATCTCAGCCCATAGCACTTGTATTACATACAACCCATAGTACTTGCAGTAGCCTACCCTCCTAGTAGTGGGATAGCCGTGACCTATAGGATGTCTAATGTATTACCATGTTTCAGTGCTTGTATTGTAAAAGTGTATTGTAAATTCTGTTCTGATGCATTGCAATGTTTCTACTTAATGTAAGTCGCTCTGGATTAAGAGCGTCTGCTAAATGCCTTAATTGTAACCATATCCTTTCTAACCTAATCATAAGGCATATAGCAGTGGCAGCTAATATCAGAGTATACTGTAATCTGCAGTCATGAATTCTATTATTTTAACTTCAACATATCAGATACTTGATGGGTATGGACTTAGCTTACATCGCCGTGGTTTTGTGTCGGCAAGGCTGGAAAACGTAAATGCTTATTCCGGTGTTAACATTATCGTGTTTACATTTAATTTCCCTTATTTAATTTCCCTATTCCATGTAAGCCACCCAGCTGCACGCCTTCAATAATATTTGCACTGGGACAACACAAAATTTGGTTTTGCTGAAGTGGTGTCACTCCGTCCCGTTCTATTCACACTGGATGGGGGTTAGCAAGAAACCAGTAACTTGTGACTGCTTTTTCTACTGGCTGTGAATGATACTGTGAATAATCTACCGAGACGTCTCCGTTCTCCAGACAGGTTTTTGCCTGAGAGCCAATGGTGGGCGCAGGTTTCCAACAGCCTGTTGTTTCTCGGGCGGGTACCACGCGCAGCTACCAAGCGAGAGCGCCAGAGCCTTTGACGACTTTTCCATAATTAGATGAGGCCGCGCGCTACGTACGCGGAGATCTAACATGACATGTGTGATCACGACCCAAAGTCGTGTTAGATTAATTTGTGCGGCAACTTGGGGAGCGCAGACATTCTTCCCTGCAGCTCCATGCATTGGAAAAAAATGCAGCACTGTTGAAGAACGCCTCTTAAAATGGCTTATTCTTCAGCACATAGCTACACCAATTATACTTCTATTCTTTAGACAAATTCCCCTGACCTGTACCGGTTAACAGGTAATTATTCTAGTTATGTAACCAACAGTAGCCACATACAGACCGGTGGTGTGGGGTTGGTTGATGCAGCATGCTTCATCTGAGCTAAGATCGCTCTTAGCTTAATTCAGACGGAGCAAATGCATGATGAACCTGGCCTTTTCCCGCCTTCGTACAGTATGTGTCACACGCTAGCGGGGTTTGAGCTGATTATAACATTCCGGGGTCCAGATGGATCAACACATGCTGCGAATATGACAAGTACGACATTTACATCTGACCTCAATACTTCACTTCTGCTCCACTTTACAAACATTCTTAGTGGCCGGATTGGAAATGCAGTTATTTGTTACGTTGGAAGAGTCATGCAGTGCAGTCTTAATGAACACATTTAAATATATTACATTAATGCTCTGTCATGAGTGATATTTGTTATTGCCGAGACATTTGACTGAATCACACAATGCCTTGACTCGTTTGTGTACTTAGTTGACACTGAAAATACTAGAACCGTAGAATAGATGATGGATGCTAATTTCATTTGTTAATCACATCTAGTTATTCCTGTGGTTGAAGATGATTTGTACCTGACTCTCATAAATGCATAAGCTCTTTTTAGAGTCTAGAGAACAATCTGATGTGGCCACACATCATAGTCACAGGCACACCAAGGGTATAGCCCGGGGGTCAGCAACGTGCGGCTCAGGAGCCACATGCGGCTCTAGAACACAGCCCTGGTGGCTCCCTGGCTGTAGCATTATTACATACACACTGGGGTGATCCGCACCAAAATAATATAAACATTTCAGTCACTGACAGCACAGTTGCCAGTTAAAGTAGCACTTGTTGGCCATGCCAAAAAAGCCCAGCAGTTATCAAAGGTGGAGCTTTCAATCTGAATATACCTTAGACTTAGAGACTTTTTTTTTTCCCCCAGAAACTCCATTTCTGACAAAAGGTTGTGTTTCACCATGTTAATGATTTTTCTTTTAGGACCTTTTTTCTGAGAGTGTACAAATGGAACCAAATGAACCGCCATGGTCCATTTGGTTCACATTTGTACACTCTCAGGAAAAACAAATAAAATGGGTGGAATTCACCTTTAAGCACTTATTAGGCTTACATTTTTGCGGCTCCAGACAGATTTTGAATTTAATTTTTGGTCGAAAATGGCTCTTTCACAGGCACACCATGGGTATAGCCTATAGTATGTGAAAGTTATTCCGCAATAAACCTTTAGCCCTGACCTCTTGTCCACCCTAGGACACTTTCCAGGCGGGCTTATTCATTCCAATGTAAATATCATGGACTTTACACATTTAATACTGGTTCATTTTTGGTACCAGACCTTCAAAAGAGACCTCTTCCAAATCCATCAACAGGGCATGCCCTATGCAGTGGAAAATGTGTGTTTTTTAAAACGATGTTTTGTCATAATAGGAAAGCTATTGGTGGAGAGGGTTGTCTATCTCGTGTTATGCTTAGCTGTGATTGGACCATAGTTTTGGGAGGGGCTTACGTAAAGGTCTATACTGGCCATATGGGGCGGTCTATGACTTGGAGATACGATTGTGAAGAGTTTTTCTTCAACTTATTTCCTACTGCACTACTGCAGTATGAGTAAAAATCACTACACTGGTGGGGCACTCGCTGGCCAAGTGGTCCAGGCACATTCCGCATAAAGGCTTTGGCCTGACGGCGTGTTGCATGTTCGAATCTTGTTCATGGCGATGTCCTGTTTCTTTGCTCTCTCCCTCTTTCTTGTGAAAGGAAAAAAGAAGAATCTTTTTCTTTTTAATAGAATGGCTACACTGGTGCGTTGTTGACTGAAATCATTGCATGTATTTCAAACACATTAACATGGATGTATTTAAAGCATTAGCTGCAGCCATTGTTTTCCCGGGTCTTCATTAATTCTGCTGTTGTTTGCCGCGGACGATTTCCTGCCAAGTTCTGTGAAACATCAAAGCCTTTTTACCTTCGTGCTGGAAAACAGAAAGCATCACATTAACATGCATATTGCATCTTGAGCTCAATAAGTTGCCTAATTATTTGTGAGAGGCACTTAAAGCAGCAACCGATTGTTCCGGGAACATGTGTGCTTTGTCACTCCTATACAATACAATGGGCTGTTTACGTTGCATGAAAAGGCAGACGTATGTGCATTGTTGATTCTTAATGGAGAGTTGTGTACGACGTGTTGGTAATGCAGCCTCCAGTGCTCTCCGTGCTATATTAATAATCTGGTCTCCTTTTGATGTGGCGCTGACAGGCGAGGTGGCCTCTTTCTCCGCATCACTTGTGGCGTGCAAATCCGCCTGTCGTTTTATCTCCTTACCTGCTCAAGGGTCCACCTGAGTTTGTCCACCTGACAAGCAGATTACAGAAGCTACAGAACAGGGAGAATTGGGCAGCAAGACTGCTTTTCAGTAGACAAGGTGAACTGCCATAAACGGCTGCTGAACACTGCATGACAATATTGTATTGTACTGTATTGATCCGGATCTGTATTGATTTTATTCACACAAATGCTGCTCTCAGTGAATGGCAGAAATATAAGAATATTGGTCTCTTATATTGGTCTCTCATTGACTTGGCTTTGGTCGAGATGCGCATGCAATATGCACTGATCTACTTTGTACAAGCTGTTTGCTTGTACAAAGTCGCCACAATGCCGCGTAGCCTAGATCTGTTCTCTTTGGCAAAGTGACAGCCTCATGAGTATTTATCTATTTAAGTTTAAGCGTCGAAAAGCCTTGCTAGTGGCACCCAGACTCAGCAGCATGGAAGTGGTTATGCAACCTTGCATGCTAGTGAGGTTAAGCATGAAAACGAAATCACAAAACAAAAGGTCAGGGACGTTTGTCATATACATCACATTCTAACACTACCAATCAAATCATCCGTGGTACCCTAGCCAGTCAGACACTCAATGCTGGTACATAGGTCCGAAAAATAAGACATTTTAATAAGGCTCTAATGAAAATGCCATGGGTTCAAGCTATTTTTACTGGACAGATCAACAAACCAATCACTAGGCTCCAATACTATACCCTAATAAATAACCAGCCAATGGACTGCCATTTCCATCCTCAGAGCCCTGCTAGTGGAGAAAATGCAAATGTAACTCATACATCATATTGCTTTTCTGTACAGTACAGCATCATTGTCTCCACCGTGAGGTGGTGACTATGTTTCGTACCCTGTCCGTCTGTCCGTGCACACGTCCGTGCGGCGTGCACGTGCCTGTCCGTGCACGTGTCCGTGCACACGTCTGTTCGTTCACACATCTGTCTGAGCATGCGTTTGTCCGTCTACTCGCCTGTTACGTCACCCTGCGGGTGACGGTAACAGCATGGTAACAGCATGGTGGTGATTACGTTTACAGGGTGGAATGTGCACATGTTCAAACCTGACCCTGGACGGTTGGTCTTGTTAGTACGTTGTATGTTGTAATGTAAATGATGGTCAAAAGCGTCAGACTACCATCTTTCTTTTTCCCTTTTACATTTCTTTTTTTCATGTCTTGGCTAGTGGTACACACATCACAGCCTATATAAATAAACACTACGAAATACAGCTAAACACTAGTATCCACTTCTGCAATTTGTGCGGGATGTGATCTCGAGTCATTCCTCTCCCAGTTAGTGATTTCTAGGCCAGCGTGATTGGCGTGCTCTCTGTCTTTGCTGCTGGCTGCGTATACGTGTGGATAGATAGCTCATTATCCATTGTCGGCGGACACAATGGCCCGAGGGGCCACGCTCCACTAGCCCAACAGCCCCTGGCTAGCACAATACCTGTAAACAGCTAGAGACCTAATTGAAAACACAGAGCAGGATCACCGCGCTGCCTCACAATGACCAAGCAATGAATAGGAAAATGGGGGGGTTTAAAAGAAAGGCTTTTGTGATGAGAGGTGGGAGTGTGCTTCTCTGAAAGGATGCTGGTGCAATGTCATTTCTGCTCGGTTTGTCTGAATTATTATTTTTCTGCAGTTTTTCTTCTTCTTCTTTTTCTCCCCATAGTGATTGGGATTATTTCCAGGCCTATTATGAGCGTGATTATGTTTTAGGGGCGGTGTGTTCAGGTGTATGGAAATATTAATAAAAAGAACTCTTAAATTAAACCTATTCAGTATGGATATCAGATGCACTGTTTTGTTTAAATAAAGTACAGGCTCTGGTTTGACCCAAAGTTCATATACTTGGCTGTCACATGGGGCTAGCGCCCCTCCTTTCCTGGAGCGGCTGAAGATGACATCATATGGCAACCAAATCTATGGGCAGGGCTTGACACTAACACTTGCCCGCTTGCCTGGGGCAAGTAAAAAAAAATGGTGGGGCAAGTGAAGACTGCTACCTGGTTGCCCAATCGGGCAAGTGTGCAACTTAGGTAGAGATAGCAGGGAAAGACACAGAGGCAGGGTGAAATGACTGCCTTCAAGACAAATTTATCTTGTCTTGTGTTATAGTGCACTATCTCTCTCCCAGGTCCATTTGGTTCTCATTTTGCTGGGGTCAGGGACCACTTGGTCTGTGACCACTATGGGCTAATTAAGATGATGAATTTTAACTCTTGAGAGTGTAAAAATGAAACCAAATGGACCCGCAAGGGTCCATTTGGTTTCATTTTTACGTTCTCAAGAGTTACATCTGGTTAACCAACTTAGCTGGGGACCACCTGGAACCCTCTCAGGGACCACTGGTGGTCCCTGGAACACCTGTTGAAAACCCCTGGTTTAAAGCACCCAAGTAGGAAGTAAACTTAAATGCAAAATTTACAATATATTTTTGGGGGGCAAGTGACCATGACCTGAGGGCAAGTAGAACCTGACTTGCACTTGCCCGATGGGCAAGTGCCTCGGAGACCTTAGTGTCAACCCCTGTATGGGGTTTTTAACAATTATCTGGAGAACTTAAATCTTTCCCTGCTGGTTCCCCTTGGTGGCTACTACGCCACACTGACAGTTGGATGTCAGCAGCTGTGTGAGAGAAGGATTTCCGAAAAGTAGGCTGTGCATCAGTAGAACATGCACAGCGGTGAAGCCTTACAGCACTTGGAAGATGGTGATTTTACTCTAACAGAATCGTATACAAATACAAAGTACTTGCTTGTCAGCCAAGTCTATGGACTTTAAAGGGATAGTTTGGATTTTTGGAACTTAAGTTGTATGAAATGCTTATTTAATATAGTGGTGTCAAGTTGTCAACTGTATTAATTGATGTCCAGAATCTGTGGTGGGAGTTCTGTTCTGCTTTTGGTCAATATTAAGTAGTTCCAGTCATTTTGTGGGGGTCCCTGGGGCCACGCAGTAGAAGTAAATGAATCCAGAAAACTAACCTCATTTGTCTAGTTACCCCTCAGAGGTAACTACTTTTTGGGCGTACTCTACCAAGCAGAGTAGTCAAAAATGAACAAAGGATGTGCTAATATTTTAGAAATAGGTCAACAATACAAACAAAGTTTTTTTTTTGTTTTTTTTTTTTACTTTTACTGCTTGGCCCCAGTAACCCCCAAAAAATGACCTGAACTACTTATTACTATTTCACCAAAACCAGAGCAGAACTCCAACCCACGGGACTCTGGACATCAATGAATTCAGTTGACACCAATATATTAATGGAAGGTATTTCATAGAGCTTAACTTTAAAAAAAAATCTGAACTGTCCCTTTAATGTTTGCGTGGGACAACGTAAGATGAAAGATGTGGCCTATAAAGGTTTCTGGTTTAAGGACTACAGTGTTTTGTATCATACCACTGTCAGGCAGAATGCATACACCAGTTGTAGGGGCTGGCACCCCTACATTTTTTGTTAGTCAGAGAGGGAGAGAGGGAGGAGACAACAGCATCAGCATCACCACTTTTAGCCTTTGTAAAACGGTCTCTAATCTGAGTCTGTCTTTAATGTCTCAGCTTATCTTGCCATGAATTGTAGCCTCTGTTGGTAATGATAATCTGCCATTGAGGAGTTACAAAGATGTTCATATTACCTCGATCTAGTTTTTCTACCTTTGATGTTTCTGTCTATGGCCTATATTCTTCTTTCTGTTTTCTATTCGCTTTCTGCCACTGTCATCAGCTGTCACCTCGACCTGCTGCGTTTCCGAGCCAATCGGTGAACGTGGTGAAAGCCCCAGAGTGGAAGGACTTAGTTGTCGGATCGTAAAAACAGGGAGATATGTCAGTGATGGCTGATCACCGCTGTGATTAACATCATGTTGTAGTTGTATAACGCTTACAAAAACGACTGCACAGTGAGACCCTTTCACCGCGAGCCACTTCACTGTGGAGTATGATTGAGCCTTAATCCAGTTAGATGAAGGACTAGTCGACCTATACAGTACAAGTTCTGCCTGATCTCTTCTCAGACGCTAGTTCCCTGTCAAGTTGTTGGCTTCCATTAGGCTGAAATATGATGTGATGGACCTAATTCTTTCGACTGTCGTTGTTTAAGTGGGTTTAGTAGACTGCGCTCTGTAGACTGCCTCTGTTTCCTCTCATGCAGGATAAAGACACAGAACACTATAGTGGTCTTTATCTCTGTGTTCGTCTCTCTCTTCTCGCAACCATCTTTTTCGCTCTCAATTGGTTTTGTATTTTCCCTGTCCTCATTCGCCGCATCTCCCTTGTTTGCATGCTATTATACTTGTTGTGGTTGCAGTTGCTCTACTACTAACCTGTCTATTAATGGAACACGCATTTCAACCAGCCGATTGTATTCAGACCAAGCAACAATTGGTTGCTTGGTCTGAATCGATCGACTCGATCGATGCTGTTGACAACACCGTCATACTATGCTCTTTGATTTTCTGAAATGCACATCTGAATGTTAGACCTTTGTGTGATTGTGTGTGGTGTGAGTCACAAGAAGAAAATGGCCAACCTCGCGCCCATATAAGGGCACATTTATCGATCACAGGAGGATAAGATGAGCACATGCCGTCGGAATAATGAGTTTTTCAGACTGACTTGCCACAGGCTCACATGGGAGTTCTGGCAAAACGGGAAAGGATAAGAGAAGCAGTGTTTGGCTATGAATCGGCATAGGACTAGTTAGTGAAATGAGAAATGAAAGGTACATGTTTACCAATAGCATTCATCACAAATGTGCTCATAAAGGCATCAACTAATAACAAGCTCTAAATTTGTTCCAAGATATTTGCCTTGGGAGACTGTGACTGAAAAGTTGGTGTCCCATTAACAACCTTTATGCGGGCAAATGTTACAAATTCTGTATTAAAGAGGTTTTATATTCCTGAGTCCACTAAAAAAAAGCACTGCTTGGGCTAGAAGAGCTGTCTGTCTGAGTGAAATAATATGAAATAGTGACTCCTGAGCAGACATTTGACATAACAAAACAACACAATAGCAAATATGTATTCCTTTCAATAACAATGTTGAAGTAAATATTGATTCCCGAGGTATTTGGACCCATAGGTCCTGTTTCTGTAGCATGAGGTACAACTACGCTGCCTGGACTTTTTTTAAGTATATCGTATGACTTGCATGGACCCAACACTTATAACTGATGGTCTAATTCTGTCATTAATGGTGAAATATTACTCCAGGACAGTACAAGTTACAGATAAGGACCAGAAGTTACTGATGAATGACATGACAATACTTGTAAACACAAAAGTAATAGAACATGCATATCTACTCTAGTTCAGGGGCTGGACAAAAAAGTACATAAGAAAGAAATAGAGTCCGCAACACTGGTAACAAAACTAAGCTCTTCTGGTTTATTTATCACTATGACTCACTCACTATTTATCACTATGATCTTCACGAATCACTAGGATCTTCCTTATAATCACTACGATATTCCTGAAGAAGATCCTAGTGATCGAAACGTTGAATAAACCAGAGGAGCTGAGTTTTGTTACAAGTGTTGCAGACTCTTATTTCTTTCTTAAATAATTTTAACACAGCTCAAGGAACACAGATGGATTTTACTGTGGGCTTTCCTATTTCTTTATCAAGCCTCCGCTGCTAATTCCACCAAGACAAACGCAGCTTCAACTTAATGAGGAATAGATCCAGTACCTAGGATTGCACCCTCCTCTGGCACGACAACCTCCAGATGTTCATGTTCCACTGTCCAAATTGGTTAGGATTGGTCGGCCGTGACTGTCTGGCATTCTGATCTTTCTGGGTTAGGTCCATCTCTCTCTGCTGCTGCTGTTTTCGCCCCTGGGGGCATCAGAACTGGTCTGTGACGTCACGACCACATGACCCGAGGGCACGGGAACAAACTCAGGCAGGTCTTTGGCCCAGAGGTGCCGCCTCAGATTTGCAGTCGGCGGGTCTGAAGGGCCTTGGTGATGGGCGTGGATGTCACTGGGCCCGCGCAGCTCTTAACACGACGGACTGGTTGAGGCGGGTTGGGACTCTGGTGTCCCATTAAGTTTGGCCTGGAGGATCGTAAGGTTCCAAATTCAGTAATTTCGTCTGAAGGTCCAGGGGAAGACGAGCTATATGGGAGATATGAGATGGGCAGGGGAAGAAGGAGCGAGAGAGAAGAGATTTCTAAATGGATGATGATAGTACAACATAGTACAACTATGTGCAAACCACAGACTTCTGTGCCGTGTAGCAAACTGTACTTTAGTTGTATCAGGACATACAGGACCATAGAAAATATAGTTCAGGCCATAAGTCATCTGATATTTCTCAATGATCAGTGAACAGTCTGATAAAACAAATTCACTCCATGACACGGAATTGATCAGACAGTGTGTAGTACAGTATGTGTATGTATACAGCAGTTGTCTGTCTGTCTGTCTGTCTGTCTGTCTGTCTGTCTGTCTGTCTGTCTGTCTGTCTGTCTGTCTGTCTGTCTGTCTGTCTGTCTGTCGTTCTGTCTGTCGTTCTGTCTGTCGTTCTGTCTGTCGTTCTGTCTGTCTGTCTGTCTGTCTGTCTGTCTGTCTGTCTGTCTGTCTGTCTGTCTGTCTGTCTGTCTGTCTGTCTGTCTGTCTCTACTTACAGGTATGTGACCCCCATATTTTTACCCTAAAATGTTCAACATTGTGAACAGCCTCATCAGGTTTTTTGGGGGGCATTGCATAGGAGCTGTTCAACTGGTAGCTGCATTGGAAATTCATCTCATCAGTTCTCAGTTCGGACCCTGGCTTAAGTGTCCTTGAGCAAGGCACTGAACCCCAAAATGACCCATACGATGAGCAGGTTGTTGCTCCACATGGTATCTTCTGCTGTGAATGGATGAATGTAAAGCACTTTGGATAGAGGGCACCATATAGATGTACTGTGCAGTACTGTTTAGTCTTTTAATTAAGTTAGCCTATGCTTCGGTGTCAGTTTACATCTGTTTCCCCCTGCCGCTGTCTGTTTGGCACACTGTTGCTTTATGACACTTTATGAACTTTGGGAACTATTGGCATCATTGTTTTACATGAGCATTCTGGCAAACATATTTACAGTGAACAAAGTTCTTTTGTTTGATCATCTTCACCAGTACTCATAGCATCACACAAATCAAGCAAACTGTATTTATAGGTGGTCACAAAGACTAGACTTATCAAAAGAGAATGGGTTGAAGTTAAAAGCCAAAGTACATATGTTTGGCAAACGTAGTTGCAATTTTTGCAATTTATTCAAACATTAAATGTCCGTACACTTGGTTGCCACATGGCAATCTGTAAGCCAGTCATTGGAGGGGGCAGCACACAATAAGTGCCATCTGAATCTATTTCAATGCTACACCACAAACTACATACCGTTGTACTTTATGAAATGTTTGAATAGGAATACATTGCATCCATGAATTGGTTGTTTATAGAAGGCCAATCTTAAGTGAAAATATTCAGGATACTAAATGTGATCAGTCTATTAAGCAAACTGGCGTGTATGTTTAATGTGCATATTTGACTTATACAAATGTTTGTCTATGGGTCAGTGATTATTAATAGAAAGTGTTTCATGTTTTGAGTATTAAACGTGTTTGTATGTGTTCTCATACTTCACATTCACAATGCACCGAAGGCTTGCTCCTCTACCTTCTTGTAGAGGAACTTCCTGGCCCCGCAGGCAGCACTATATACACAAATTAAAGCTTGTGTCATCTCCACTCATGTCCTCGGGACATGCCCCCGTTAGGCGTCCTTTTTGAGGGTTCAGTTCACAATGCTAATTGGGTCCTGTCCTTAGCCACTTTATTGGACGTGACAACGTTGCACGGGCCGCGGCCCAACACACACACCGAGGAGGGCCAAGTAGAAAGTAAATTAGTGACCAGCTAATTTGGCAATTACGGTCAATTAGCGAGCAGCGGAGGTGCGAAGTGATCCAATGGGCTGAACCCTAAATGAGCACCCTGATACTCTGACCTATTTAACCCCTCTGGAGAGAGATTAAGTGTTTAATGTTGTGTTTAATATAACATTGTCTTCTCCCTTTTTAATTTAAAGGTATATTTCACTTCAAATGCATGGATCATTTCATAGTGTTTAGTTTTTTAGATATTTGATATTAACTTGATCAGACACACCCCCTTTCCCATACAAACCCTTTGTAGCTTCAAATTCTATTTGAATAACCATGATAGATTCGTCAAAATTAACCTGTCCTTGCTTCTGGTGATGATATTGTCCTATGAGACGTGTTCTTTGAACGTCTTTCAATAACTTTGTTGCCATTCATTGTAAATATTTTCGGGGGATTGTTTTATTTGTTTGTTTGTTTGTTTTTTTTGTTTTGTTTTTTATTTCTTCACGAAAGATCACACCCCTGTGAAGATTGTTTGGGGAAAATAATGGTGCAACTTTTGCCAGCCAAATCTACTGACTTTAATGTTTGTTTAGGGCAGTAAATGACAACATAAGACATAATATTGTATAATATTAATAGACTACATTACAATACCCTTATATATATATATATATATATATATATATATAGATATGCCGGCACTTTAGCTCATTATTTACACAATTTAATGAACCACTAAGCCCTATTTTATGCTTTTTTTATTTGAAAATCGCAGATACAAACTTGACACAACCTGCTGTGTTGTCAAGCCGAAAAATGTTTGACAAAATGTGGAAAATATGTGTGCGTTTACTGTGGTATTTCAATTCCAATGCAAATATATGTTGAATACAGCACTTTTACCAATAACAAGAGTATTTCTACATTGTGGCATTATTTGCTACATGCACTTTAAGGAACAAATCTGAGCAAATCTCAAGTCCACCACAAGCTCCCCTACAACCTGCCATGGCCCTGCATAGTGGCCACAGCTTTCATATGGCTCAGAGGTTATTGAAGAGATGAACGTTATTATGCTTCACTTCCCCACATTAATGAGAAGAACAGCCAATACTCGGGACACAAGCTGATCATCCAAATCATAGCCCGTGTCAAAGAAGAAATCAAGGCGGGGCCTTCTCAAGGCGTTTGGATTGTCATGTTTACATTTCCAGAAGAACCAAACTCATTTAAAGCGAGATCTTTCCTCCTCCTCCTCCTCTTCCTCATGCCTTTGGCCGTGGTGAGAAGACATTGAGCGGCAGTGTTGCCAACTTGATGCATTTGTCACTATATTTAGCTTCTTCCAGACCCCCTAGCGCCAAATTTAATGAAAAACTCCTGGCGGAAAATCTAGTGCTTTTTTAGCTGGTGAGTTGGGGCAAAAGTGGTTGACAGGCGCCAGAGATAAACCCCCATTTTTCACCATTTTTCTCCTTCCTTCCTAGAAAGGACCATTGGTAACCAAATGGACCCTTATAGATCTGTAACTCTATCTGTAAAATTAAATTAAATTGAATTTAAACATCTGAATTACCTAATTTTCAAGAATCTACACCGTAGAAGAATTGTTATTTTGACCAACATTTTGCCAGTTATTTCTCCTAAATTAGTCTGAGAGACTAAACTCAACATCAAATGGTTGTCCTCTGTGGCTAAAAATTCAGAATAAATAGTGGGCCCTGGTATGAAGACGGTTGAAAACCTCTGCTCTAACGTATTCTAGTGCATTTTGGAAGTGCCACTATAGTGCATTTTGGATTTTGGCAGTTGGCAACACTGCTGAGACCACTTGGAAAAGGGCAATAGGGGATGGGATGGGGGATGAAGTCAACCGTGGATCTTCATTTCTTGTTAGGACACGTCCACTGGATGTATCCTGGTGGAGATCTGAGAGAGCAGGGGACATTCAGAATGACACCAGCCGCGGCACCAAGAAGAAGAATCATCGCCGTCTCTCTCTCCACTGTAGTCCCTTTGTTCGGCTTTAACGCCCGTTTCCTCCTCCTCTGGAATTCAAATGTTTTTTCTTTGGTTGGAGGATCTAGTGGTGGCGCTGAAGTTGATTTACTGTGCTGTTTGGGACGCACAGTATATCAACCAAAGAGCTTGTTTTTAGTCGCCCAGGGGGTTGGGGATCACAGGTTCAAATATTTACACTGGGCTCCGTCAGGCGGACGTCTGGCTGCCAAAGTGCAGGGAAAAGGCGCTTGGCGTAGTAGAGTGGCCATTAACCAAGCTAAATGGCCAGGAAGAATCCGGAGCGGACAGGTTGACTCACTGTTGGGAGTCGGGATCACTCGACCAGAGCAGCAACCGCAAAGAACCAGTCAATCTCTCTCTCTCTCTCTCTCTGTCTCACCACCACACCTCTATAGCACCCACCAACTACAATTTACGGAGGCCGATGTTTGTCCCCTGCAATTGTAGCTTAGTTTCGAACTTTTCAACCTTTTTTCATACCAGGGCCCACTGTTTATTCAGCATTTGAGCCATACACCACCATATGATGAGTTTAGTCTCTCGGACCCAAAACTAAGGATTTTGTGTCCACATTTTAGGAGAGAGAAACTCGCAAAACGTTGGTCAAAATAACAATTCTATGTTCTAAATGTGTGGATTCTTGAAAATTAAGTGATTCAGATGCTTGTAACTCTTGAGAGTGTAAAATGAAACCAAATGGACTTGTAAGGGTCCATTTGGTTTCATTTTACACTCTCAAGAGTTACAGATCTATAAGGAACAATTTGGGTACCAAGTGTCCATTTGGCTGTGGGGACCACCTGGAATAGTCTCAGGAACCACTGGTGGTCCCCGGACCACTGGTTGAAAACCTCGGCCCTAGATGAACCGGCGATGACCTCCCATTACCAGGCGGCTACAGTCGGCCACTACATTTTTAAGACATTTTTGCCAAGTGCTGTCGAGTTACCTGCACCATGGTCCTGACTGTGGTCAGGTGCATGCTGAGCCCCCTTTTTGTGCTCTTTGTATTTGTGACTTGTGAAACTTTCTTTCCTCTGGTAGCAATGTTGTGGTGGCACAAACCTTGAAGCAGCAGCAATGTGTGCTTTATTTGAAGTCGGATAAAGGCGGAGGACTTGTAGCGGAGGACCGCGGTATGACCTTCTATTTGCTGAATTGAAAAAGTGGAGAATTTAGAGTAGCAAGGCCAGAATCTCTTGGTCGCTGGAAACATTCTTATAAAAAAAAGAGGGAGAGATGACAAATAATAAAAAATAGCCCTTATTTTGACGTGCAGTTCCTTAATCCTTGAAGCAGTGTGGCCGTGCAGAGAGTGTTGGAGGGGCAGGGGTTGAAATTCCCGAATTAAGTGCTTTTTCTTTCAATGCAAGTTCAGGAGAGTTCGGAAAAGGCTACATTCATGCTCTGGAGAGGGCACTTTTTTCTGACACAGGTGGCTCATGCCCCCATTTGATGTGTGCGCGTGCGTATCGCATGTGGGATTTGAAATGATGCAGATCTACGTCCATTGCAGTCAATGTGTTAAGTTGTGATATTATCAAACGTATCAGAGAGTTTATATTTTTTGTCCCGCCCATGGTTGTACGTGCCCCTCTTCGGCTATTGTTATATTCTGTGTGTTGAATTCTTATTTTAAACTCATTCACATTATCAGATACAGTACTGTAATCTCTTTTTGGTTTGCAAACGAGAAGCAGGTTGGAACCATGGCAGAACAAGGCCTGATGATCAGAGGGCTCACCAGGCCGGATTTAGCCAGCCCTCAGGGGCGTTTTTGCCATTAGGCAGACTAGGCAGTTGCCTAGGGCGCCATGAGGGGAGGGGGGGCGACCATGAGGGAAGGATACCAGGCTAATAAGCTTAATATGGATAAATAAATTATACTTATCCTCTATAAATACAACTGAACATTTAAAGATGTACCCTAAAACATGATCATCAGGTATTAATGTTATATGAAAAGTAAGATGTTTTTCCCCCCAAAAGTGTACAGTGTTTGTTAAACTGTCATTTTTATAATTCCACCATACCAGTTCATTAAGTATGCCTGGTTTGCCTGGTGGGTGGTGATGGGTGGAGATCCACCTGAACTGAAGCCACACCCACAGCTGTAGTTGCATGATAAAGGGGGAGGAGTTAGGGGAGGGGCTGAGCACAAAATGTAACTATATTGAAGTTTTTTTCATTGGCACGTTTGACTGGAAAGGTTTCAGCCCCCAGGAAGACACCCTAAATACAAAGGGAAGACATCATTGCACATAAAAAACACACCAATGGGTCTACTTACATACTGTGACCTCTTAAACATGTACAAAATTGGAAAGAATACAGAAATCACGGCACCCCCTCTTTAAAACACATATATCTTTAGTTTAAAAATAGTTCACAATTTTATCCCTTGGCGGTCGCCATTTTATAGGAGAGTTTCCCTGGAGCCCCCCCTTACCAAGTGGACCCTTTAGAGTCCCTTACGGCTCCAAATGGACCCGTAAGGGTGGCTCCAGGAAAAATCTTGCCTAGGTCTCCAAATTGCTTACAGTAGAAACGCCACTCGCAGCCCTACTAGGGTGGACTGGAAGAATGGCAGGGTGGCAACTCCAAAGTTTTTCATATGAAGCAGTGGTTTTCTCTCTTTTTGCCACCAGGGCCCACTTTTTATTCGACATTTGAGCCACGGACCATGCATTTGATGATATTTTAGCCCCACAGACCCCAAAACTAAACATTTCTTTTGCTTTTGTCCACAATTCCAGGCTGGATTTCGGGGAAAACAAAACAGTCAAACATGCAGATCCAAATGACCATTAATCTTCTATATTCTCTAGCTGTGTAGACTTGGCGTAATTCAGGTAATGAATATTTTAACTCTTGAGAGTGTAAAATGAAACCAAATGCACCCGCAAGGGTCGATTTGGGTCCATTTTGTTTTTTACGCTCTCAAAGAGTTACATCTTGTTAGCCAACTTTCCACCATTTAGCCTGCGGACCACCTGGAACTCTCTCAACCACTGGTGGTCCCCGGACCACTGATGAAAACCATTGATATTACCTTTCATTGGGTGGGCAGGATGCACATTTGGGTGGGCTCTGCCCACCCCTGCCCCCTTCTAGATCTGGCCCTGGTGGCTCAATTAAGTCAGTTCCCAAAAGGGGAAAAACATGCATGTGAAGCAGCAGGTCTAAACAATATCCCCACACTGACCACTTGACCATGAGGGGCTAGGAAAAGTAGAGGTGAGATTAAAAACTCGCCTCTGTAATCAAAACCAACTGTGTTTGGAAGAATGTGCACCGATGGCGATCATCCATTTTTGTCCGCACGTGCCTTGTAACATCATCATGTTTTTTTTTTCAAAGGAAGTAATTAAATTGGCCTTCTATGGACATGATATAAAAATAAAAATAAAAAACCCATTGTGTTGGCATACATAGCAGATATATGCTATCTAGAATAATATGCTAGAACAGGGGTTTTCAACAGGTGGTCCGGGGACCACCTGTGGTCCTTGAGGGTTCCAGGTGGTCCTCAGGCTAAATGATGGAAAGTTGGTTAACCAGATGTAACTCTTGAGAATGTAAAAATGAAATCATCAAATGGTGGTCCGTGGCTCAAATGCTGAATAAACGGTGGTCCCTGGTGTCAAAAAGGTTGAAAACCCCTGTGTTAGAATATATGCTAGAATAAAATATATTATAACATTTATATGTGGTATATTATCGGATTATATGATATTGTCTTTTTTATATGTTACTGTATAAGAATACTTGCAAAGAGGGCACCATTTCTCCATCTTTAATTAATCTAAATAAAACAAACAAATGAAAAAACATAAAATGGGAAAGAATTAAGGCTGTTGAAAATAACAAGTTAATGGGATTAAATTATTATTATTTTTTATTAAACTGAATTTTAACGCAATTAACTCTTGTACATACTTACTAACCCACTGGGCATTTTCTTATGGAAAAAATGGGTAGATCACTGTTTTACGGAGATGTATGGCTGTGTGTCTCCCTGTAACCAGAGCCAAACGAGTATAGCTCGAATTGGGGGCTTGTAGATCTATTTTGATATCTATTTAAAAGATCTAAACAGATCTTTTTTTGATAGATTCTGTTTCTTTTTTAAATGTTCAAATCCTATACAGGACCTAGTTTGAATTGATTAATCATGATTAATTTAACTTTGAAGCTGTGATTATTCTGATTAAAAAAAAAAAAAAAACAACAACATTCAACAGCCCTAGAAAGAAATCATGTATTTTTTGAAGTGAAAAGGGTCAGTGCACCACTTTGATCCTCTATCACTTCTGACAGGTCATTTGATATTCCTGCGGTCGCATGTTCTATCAATGGCGTGTATATCAATCAGATTCACACTTATGGGAGGTGAGGATGTAACCGAGATGGGACCCTCGTTACCAGGCCCTCGTTAGGGTCTCAAACTCTCGTTAGGGACCTTTGTGGCGTATAGAAGGCCTGGCCCTCCTTGACCTTAATACCTTGGCCTCAACCCTGACCCTAAAAGCCTTTAGCCTGAGGGCATTGAAGGCGCTAGGACATGTACATGTGAGACGACAATTCTGTTATTGATGGTGATTAAATGACGATTGCATGTGTGATATGTTCTCATGATTATAGGAATAACGATAATGGCCATCCAAAATGTAATTTCAATCTCTCAAGGACATCAACAGTATACAGTACATTATCTGCCGTTGTCCAGATAATATTTATATTATTATTACTTGTAATATAGGCATAGTTGGCACCCTGATTAAAACGGTGAATCTCACTTTGTTATGCAGTAAAAGGAAAGCTATTTGACTTTTTATTCATTATTTCTGTCCTATAATAGTAATGATTAAATATAATCTCAATGATCCCGGCAATCTTCACAGCTTTTTGCACTCCCTGTGCCCTCTCTCCCTGTTTCCGGTATCTCCACTTGACTTTGTATTATCAGTAAAAGCATGAGGAGGAAAAAGCTGAAATATGTATCGGTGCTTATTTTTGCCCCACTTTAGTGTTTCTACAATAATGAGGAAGTTTTGGGCCTGGCCACTCTGTGACATCTGGGGCTTAATTCGTTTAATTTGGTGCAGTGCAGTCTGGTGCAGCAGCATTACAGAACAAAATCTGTCACGGGTTTGTCACTAGGGCATTGCCTTGTCATCCAGTCAGATCAACTAAGAGAACAAATTATCGTGGTGACAACACAGGTTGTGAGCTGGTTCGTGTTTGTTTCGTATCGTGGCGCTCGCTCATGTTTTAATGCGGCACGAGGCATGACGGGGGAACCAATTATGATAAGGATGAGGATTTCTACTGAGGGGAAAGCCATGGAAAGTAAGGCCCCTCTATATTACCCTTATTCTGCTTGATTTAGTGGCTTTGCTCAGACAAGATATTCAAAAATATGTACTTGTAGCCTCAAGCGGCATTATTCATTCCCCATAGAAAAAAAGAGGGAACGAGAGAGAAAGACGTCAATGAAAATAATAATACGGGGGGGGGGAAAAACACCACATTACTTTCTTATAACGTGTAGCGGACTTCGCTCTGTTGCGCTTTCGTGCAGTGCAACATGCCGGTTTGAGCTCACAAGCCATGCCATCCCTCCAGGTATACGAACCACAGTGCCTCTCGTTGAGACCCCCGGGGGCTAGGCATGCGCTTATTAGAGACATATGGTGCCGAAACAAATTCATGAAATAAGCTGTCATCAAATAATCAAATCATTCACGCTCCGCGGAGCAATAACGGAAGTAAGTAAGCAGATATATTTCCAGGACCTCTTTCCTAGTGGCATGCCTTTTGAAATGCTTGAAATGGTTTTCCCTCTGTGGACCATGTCGAGCTACTACCCCTACTACCCCAACTACCCCATTATTGTATACCCTCTTCGATCAGCCATGTAGCAAGCGGAAAAAAGGAGTCAAATACCGACAAAACAAATTGATCAACATACATGCCAGGTATTCTTTGCTAATACACAAATTAAGCATTAAACATAAACTAAAGGGAAATCATTGCATCCAAAACCATGACGTGAGTTTATCTACTCATGCAATCCTATAGGAATTAACCAGAAAGAATACATTTTTTTGCCTTTTTCTAAACAGCTATGGTGCACTCCCCCAATGAGTCTGTCCTTATACAGTATGCAAACGTCTATCTGCTTATATATTGCATTACAGTTTTCATGTTTTGCATATATGATCATTGCTGCACACAAAAAATAAACATATCAAGGAAAGTGTTAAACCCCAAACCACACCAAAGGGTCAGGATGATGCGGGTTTTAAGGTCAACCACACGCCGTTGCACTGCATGGCGTGTTATCCCAAGGAGTCCCTATATACTGTACCTTTTAAGAAACAATCCTGTAAAACCTGTTAAGTAGTTCAGTCTCCTACTGTACTACCACTACTGTACTAACGCTTTTGCTCCTCTCTGATGCGACGACTGGTGATCAATTTCCACTGGTCCAGATGAGGCTCTTTAGATGAATTAATTAGAGGTTCATTCGAGCAGTGGCTCAGATTCGATGCACACTATGCAAGCACTAGGAAAAGACAAGCCACGCTCCCTGTACCCTGTCCGCCCTCATCCCGTCAACGCCGGCCGACCGCCGTGTCCTCGCCGAGAAATCGAGGGAGAAAAAAAATGTACCACGCACCGCCCACCAAACCCCAGGCTCTGCTTTTTTTTTAACCCACTGCCTCCGCCTCGGCCCCCTGTGTGTGCACCCACACCCATCCCACACCCCGCCTCTCTCTCTCTCTATACATCCAACCCAAGGCCATGCATGCATGCATCCATCCAGGCTGGGTTGCATGACAGCTCATTTGTGGCAGCAACATATCCTGCCACAAATGCTTCCCCCATGCAACTTTTTTTTTTAATGTGTCGACAATCTCTGGTTGGCTCGCCGGACTGCGCGCACGTCCTGTATGTGCACGCACGTGTAAGTAAGGCATGCCTAGCCATGAGGCCCATATAGGAGCCTATACGTTTCTGTAGCGAGAGGCAGCTTGATGTACAAGTTCACCCCCTGGACATGACGCTAGTATGTTGCAGGCAGGGGTGGACTGGGAGCTCAAAACGTACCGGGCAATTTTGTCTCAGAGCGGCCCTCAGAGCGGCCCTCTGAATCTTTGTGGGGGCTCCGGGGCCTGAGCCCCCATGAGAATTTAAGACATAAGGGGCTCTGGGGCTCGGGCTAACTAAAATTAGTTAGTTAGTTTTAGTTAACTATAAAAACCCTGCAATAGGCAGTCTCATTTGAAGAGGACAGAGGGCCGCCAGCACTGATTCGTGGGCCGGTTTTGTGCAGATTTTTTTTTTAATTAAAACACGACATTAACGGCCCCCGGGGGGTCGGCCCACCGGGAAAATGCCCTGTATGCCAGACTGTCAGTCCACCCCTGGTTGCAGGGACTTACCCCCATTCCAAGCCTTTAGGGCTGAGGGGCCAAGCAGGGA
This sequence comes from Benthosema pterotum, assembly GCA_039105355.1. NCBI lineage: Eukaryota > Metazoa > Chordata > Actinopteri > Myctophiformes > Myctophidae > Benthosema > Benthosema pterotum. The sequence continues at coordinate 40,212,762 of CM076967.1, read as the reverse complement.
GGCATAGAAGGTCTCTTTGGTATGACCCGGCCAAGGACCGAACCCCCAACCTCCCAGTCTCAGGGCGGACACTCTAACCACAACGCCACTGAGCTGGTCCGTGTGCGTGCATATGCTGGGTTTGTATCCCCTCACGTAGTGCTGGATAAAAATTCGACCCGATCATTTTTGGGCCAATTTGGCCCAGACACTCCCATTTTTGCCTGAATTAGGCCCAGACCGGCCCACCACAACCAGCGCACACGCACACACAAACAAACAAGCCATAATGCATTCATTTTTACACAAGATAAATCACCTAAACAACCCTTTTGTTGCTCTCTCAAGAATAATGCTGGCAAAAGAATCCAAGATAAGGTTGAGTTCAGTTGTCACTCACCGAGGTACAATACAGACCTGTCAAAATAATAATAATAATAGTGAAAAAAATCCACTGCCCCCCCCCCCCCCTATGGGTGCGGCCCACTGACAAAACTCCAGGTATGGCCAGTCCGACCCTGCCCTCACGGACATTTGAATGCATCTATTTGTGTGTTGTTTTTTTGTTGTTTTTTTGCTTCTTTCTGTCTTTCTCAACATAAAATGGAGGGAGGGGTTCAGTGTGTATGTGCAGGGGGGGGGTGCCCATGTCATTCTTCCACAACTTAATCAGGAGCCACACACACATGCACGCACACACACACACACACACACACACACACACACACACACACACACACACACACACACACACACACACACACACACACACACACACACACACACACACACACACACACACACACACACAGGAGAGAGGGCCGCGGCATGCAGCATGGCGGAGCGCCCTGATCATGTTAATGAGGTCCCCTGGCTATGCAGTCATCGAAGTATAATTGACTTGCTCGTCTCTGATCTCCCTAATAGACACTCTGACCCAGAGCACGTTTGTTTCACTATGAGAAATGTCAAGAAGGATCGGAAGTTTCGCCCCGGCAATGCCCATTAAAACTGAAGGCCGCGCCACCCTGTCCCCGGCCTCCCATGCCCGCGCCGCCATTGGCTAACCCGCCTCATTATGCAGATGCCGAATGTAAATAAATGATTCACGGATCGTCCCCCCGCCCCCCAAACCGTACTCTGTTCTACACAAAAAAATAGACCAACTGCTGTTGTTTTCCTCTGGGAACAAATAAATAATAATATAGGTAGTAATTATAACAAGACATGTCCCTGACTTGAAAACCTGGTGAGGCGCATTGATGTTGTTACAGCGCTGTGTGTGTGTCCTCGGCGCTTTCAGGACGTATCAGACTCAAACCATGTTGAGAAGGACCAAAGAAGCCAGCCGCCTGGCCGTGCGCCGGCCGGGCAGGGGCAAAGCACTGACTAATGGTCACATGCTTGTGGACATGAGGGGGAACATCTGTGCACATCAGCGGCCTACTGTACCATGGCCGCATATGTCCACCATTGTTGGCTCTTTTTTCTTTGAATTACGAAGGACCCCTGACCCAGAACCTTCCACAGGATCTGGAAAAAAGTTTCAGGGTTGTGGAAGTTCTGTGATGCGTTTTGTTTGTTTGGTTTGTGTTGTCATTTTAAATCAGAAGCCTCAATGACGGGGTGATATGTAAGGGATAACACCCGACGAACCGGTGATTTGTTTCCTATTAACTGACCGAGGCGCAGCCGAGGTCAGTTAGATAGGAAACAAATCACCCGTTCGAAGGGTGTTATCCCGCTTATTACATGGCTTACGTCAGTGGTTTTCAACCAGTGGTCCGAGGACCACCAGTGGTCCTTGAGAGGGTGACGGCAATGGCATGTAAACAACCAAATACGTAGTTAACCAAATGGACCCGCTAACGGCGTGCTGGAACTAAGAAGCGCAGAAGCGCAGCGCGGATTGATATGAACACAGCTGTTTGCACTTTGGGGACCTTGTTTATGCAGCGGTCCAATATAGCGCGGAGCGGTGATTATAGTGTATTATGTGACCGCTCACATGACCAGAACGCTGGCTTCTGATTGGAGCATTCATTCAAGCCATGTAATAAGCTAAGATAGGCTATCTGCATGCTCGCATTGCGTTGCAGCGTAAAATGGTGTTGGCTTGTACCTCTGCTATCTTTGAGTATAGAGTTCCCTCAAGAGAAGAACCTAATCTGAAACCATAATCTCTCATATGGAAACAAATCCAGATTGTAGATGTCCACTTGGGTCAAGCACAAAACACGTGCCACCTTCACAAGAGCATAGTTCTGTACTGTAGTGCTACTGTACTTTCCAATTTTTGCTGTCCTCCAGCAGTTTACCCCAATATATTACCAAGATGCTCTGACGATCTACTGTACAAGATAAACAAGGCTAAACATCTAACTAATAGCAAACGCAGTGAGCCAGTTTACTATGTAAGCCAGGCAAAAATGTCTGTGCATCACACACTGCAAATGCCCGAACAGTACTGTACATTACTACAGTGCCTGACATTATACTATAATATAACGATTGCGTCACTGTCATTTCTGACAAATAGTCTACACATTCATTTAGTAGCATCATTCCTGAAAGGTTTTCTATAACAGTGGCTGTCTGTCTGCCTCGCTCGATGTTTATGAATGGGGTGACCAGGCTCATGTACAAGATCGACACTGCCACATTGGCCTGGTCTTTAGTTTGCACCAGACTTCCTCTGCTAACGGTGGGGAACTCTGCAACCATCATTAGGACCAAGATGTTTGTATTTAGGGGAGGATCCTACTACAACTACGACTGTACCACAGGGGTGGATGTAAAATGTCCCATTTGGGGGGGCAAGAGGACATGTTGGAGGGGCAAGAGAAAATGGTATGGGTGGGGCTTCATCGCCCGTGTCGCTTCGCACCATGGGCGATGAAGTCGCACCCATACCCACCCATTACCCAATTAAGCATCAATAATAACAGTTGTTGTTGAAGTTGCAACAGACACGCAGCATGCATAAAAGCTAAAGATCTGACTCAGAGTTTTCTGTTTTCAATGATGAAATGCTGTTGGTTTAGTGGTGACACAGCTGTAGTTAGTTAGTAGCAGTACTAATAGTGTTTCAAATCATTTTAAATATAAGCACTTTAATTTGAATTATCTTGTGTTGTTTTGCATGGCATCGTGTTTGGGGGGCAGACTGGGTATTTAGGGGGGCATTGCCCCCTCCATGCCCATGCCTAGATCCACCCCTGCTGTACCATCCTTGAAGTGTTTGACACAGAGACACCTTTTATCCGCTTCCAATATCACATCAGGATCATTTAGCCCAGCGGTGGGCAATTATTTTTCCCAAGGGGCCAAATGAGATACATAAAATATTGTGGAGGGTCAAGACTAAAGGCTGAACTAAAGTCTGTGTAATATTAATTTCATTTCAAGATAAAAGTAAGAGTGACACCAGGGCCCTCAATTTATTCAGTATTTATTTTTGAGCCACAGGGGACCACCATTTGTTGACGTTTTAGCCCCACAGACCCAGAACTAAAGATTTCTTTTGCTTTTGTCCACAATTCCAGGCTGAATTTCACAAACAGGCAACCATACAGATCAAAAATTTCCATTAATCTTCTACATTCTCTATTTGTGTAGACTTGGACTAATTTACGTGATGAATATTTTAACTCTGGTTAACATCTGGTTAACCAACTTTCCATATTTAACTTGTAACTCTCTCAAGGACCACTGGTGGTCCCTGGACCACTGGTTGAAAACCACAGTACCCTTTCACGGGCCGGTCAGGGTCAGCCAAAGGGCTGCATTTGGCCCCCAGGCCGCATAATGCCCAGGTATGATTTAGAAACGAGAGCTCTACATAATCGTATTTTGGTATCTTCAGTGATCTGTGGAAATTCAGTCCAGAGACACACTCCTGGATGAAGGTTGAGGTCAGAGGGACCTTTGACAGGGGGGTGACAGGGGTTGACACTAAGGTCTCGGAGGCACTTGCCCTCAGGTTCTACTTGCCCTCCGCTCATGGTCACTTGCCCCCCAAAAATATATTGTAAATTTTGCAGATGTAACTCTTGAGAACGTAAAAATGAAACCAAATGGACCCTTGCGGGTCCATTTGGTTTCATTTTTACACTCTCAAGAGTTAAAATTCATCATCTTAATTAGCCCAGGTCTACACAACTAGAGGATGTAGAAGATTAATGGTCATTTTGATGTGTATGTTATTTTGCCTGTTTTGTTTCCCAAATCCAGCCTGGAATTGTGGATAACTAGAAAGCAGGGAAAGACACAGTGCACTATAACACAACACAAGATAAATTTGTCTTGAAGGCAGTCATTGCACTCTGCCTCTAAGTTGCACACTTGCCCGATCGGGCAACCAGGTAGCAGTCTTCACTTGCCCCACCATTTTTTTAACTTGCCCCGGGCAAGCGGGCAAGTGTTAGTGTCAAGCCCTGGATGAGTTGCTGCGTTGTGGGACACCGCGTCGTCCTCTTTGGAAGAAAGAATGAACCCCGTCAACTGTGCGTTTTAGACCTCAGTCCTAGGCCTTCATTTTCATTACATGCTAGAGCCCTTATCCCAAATCCCTTATTTCATTTTTACTATTTTGAAAAACTTTTTGGAATATTTGAACATGTCAATCTATCAACACATTGTGAGCATGTAGACTGGCCATTTGAACTACTGAAAAAAGGTTGTTTAAGTAGTTTAAAAAGGCAAAGAAGTTAAGGGATAAGGGGTTTCGCGGTAACGAAAATGGAGTCCCTAGTCTTAAGACCTTATGCAAGCTGTTAGTAATTCAGTACAGCCTGGACCAGTCCGAACTCTCACACAACCTCAGGTGGGAACTGGCCGCCATGACTATTACAGAAGCGACAACTTCTGTAGTAGTCATGGTCCAGATGGATCCGTTCCATTTGTACACTCTCAGAAAAAGGTCCTAAAAGAAAAAATATTAATGTGGTAAAACATGTTTTGGATGCTCACGGCATATATCTCGCAACTGGCTGTATTCATCTTTGTTTAATTTAGAACGATATTGTGCAGCAGCCACTTTAAGTTGTTTTCTGTGCAGTCCAGCTGGTGATTCAATTTGGCGTCTCTTTGGAGATTGCGGTGGTGGAACACCAAAATAATTCCTTAATGGCGCTTTCTTCTTGCACATTTTGATGTGAATTTAGCTGTAAGTTTGCAGAACTAGCGAGCAGCAGGGATCGCTTGAGGAAGGAGGCACTGTGTTTGGCTACAACGGCTAATGTACCCATAGAGTTGGATCTGAGTTGGATCTGTGGTGTGATTGGCCAGTGGGGGCAGGGCCATCTAGTGTCAGAGTTGCGACATTGGGGGGGGACAAACTGGAGTTGAAAATACATGTTTACAAGTAGGGGATCTGCCATTGGACTGGCCCCATGAAGTGAATTTCTATGTATACTAAGGTTTCTGGCCATAAACAATATAATGTGCAAAAGCGTTCCCCAGCTCTTGATTGACAGCTCCATGTGCTTGATTGATGGCGCACCACCTATGTGCAGCCCTATGTACTTACATGCGCACGTACATATTTAACAATAAAGTAGGACCTTGAACCTTGAACTACATTGGAGCCACTGGAACGCAGCTAAAACTTTCCACCTACCATAACCACTTGATATGGCAACTTGATATGGTGAATGCATTTCCCATATCCAAGGTCCTCTCCACCCGAAAGCGACCGTGTATTAATTAGATGATTGTGCCTGTCTTGTGAGACCCAGAAATCAGATTTTATTCATCATTTTCTGACTGATCTTTCTCTCTCTCTCTCTCTCCGAGGACTTGGAGACATCATTATAGTAATTACCACAAGCTCTAGCAGTTGCAGGCAAATAATCCTGCTCCTTTTTACCCCCACCCACCCCACCCCTCCTTATAAATCAGCTCTAGAGAGATTGATTTTTTTTTCCCCAACAACCATTTCTGTGGTCATTTCCCATCGGGTATAGGCTCTCTCTCTCAACTGCGAGTATTCCAAAATCAGAATAATGGTGAAATAAAAAGACCTGGGAGCCTGTTTACCTTGATAGAATAATAATAAAAAACATATGCATTTCATTATGTATTTTCATTTTTTTTACTTTGATTTTATTATTTTATTTTATTAAAATAAAGTGATTTTAGCATTGTTAAATTATTATTTTATTTATTTGATTTAATAAAGCCTAGTTTCGTCATAATGACATCTACTGTACAGCTATCTTTGTTCTATGTTCATTTAAAGCCAGAGCTGATTCATCGCTAAACATGAATCCAATTAACATCTTTCATGTTCAAATAAATCTGTGATTAAGTAGTAAATAACTGCTCAGTAACTTCTCAGACATGTGCTTAAAAACTCCTTGGGTAATAGCCTAGGTATGCATTGAAACACTGTATACTTGTCTTGTATAACTATAACTATAAAACATGAATATTTTATTTATTTCATAAATAGAGAATTTTTTCACTCAATAGGAACTGCCCCTGTCGCAAGGTGATGATGTCATATGTCCATGCCATGGTCCAGCCCTATGGAATATATGGAACGCACATGCTAAATGCCATATTAAATTTAGATTTTATAAAGTATTCCATTGTTTTTGTTAGTACAATGCATTTCATATATTTTCATATATTCATATAGAGCTGGATCACACATGGACATACCGTATGACCTCATCAATCTGCGATAACACCGTCCCTATAGACCTGCGCAGTGACGTCACCAGCCCTGTTCCACTAGTGGATTCCTCATTCAATTTCCTCCTAGACTTTTTTCTTAGAAATGATTTGATTGTCCCAAAAGTTTGTGTGTGTCATCATGATTCGTCACGACTCGAGTTGGCTTTGTGCACGGCGTAATCGTCTTTATATAAATTATTTTCGAAAAGTCTATGAGAACAATGATTGGGGAATCCATTTCTGGATTCCCCAATCGGTGACGTCACTGTGCAGGTCTATTGAGTGAAATATTTATTTGTTTTTTCATTCTTGAAATTAAAAATCTTTTTTTCCCCCGATGCAGTAACTATTAGACTCACTAGTTCTCAGTGAGTCTAATAGTAAAATGAGTTTACAGTTGAAATGGGTTTATAGATACAGCAACAAGAGACATGTGTCTCTTACCACAGAATGTACAGTATTACTACTGGTATTTTCTTGGAGGAGGAGGAGGTTTGTCCCAAGTGTTACATGGCCACATCCCCTTTTGTGTTAGTGGTTTGAAGAATGCGTGGACAGGTGATGGAAGCACCAGGCCCTGTACACTGCCTTATAGGGAATGTAAGGTGTTCACGCTCCCGTCTCTTTTCCTCTTCCCTCTCTTCCCTTTTTCTTCCCTCTTCTCTCTTAACCGTGCATGTGTGTGTGCATACGTGGCATGCATACGTGTGTCCTGTGCGTGCATTTACACGTACGGAATTGAGAGGGGTCACAGATGCTTTTTGTTGAACAGATGCCAGTTTTTGCCTGAGGACACAACAACAACCAAGAACACAAGCCAGCCAGACCACAGCCTCCTTTGCTGTATCATTTGTGCCCCCCCTCCCAGGGGCGGATTTAACATGTCCCATTTGGGGGGGGGGCAAGAGAACATGTTGGAGGGCAAGAGAAAATGGTATGGGGGCACTTCGCGCCACGGACGATGAAGTCGTACCCATACCATTTTCGGGGTTACAGGACTTTTATTAGTCAAGTAAAGCATCAATAATAGCATCAGTTGTTGTTGAAGTTGCAACAGACACACAGCATGAATATAGCTAAAGGTCTGACTCAGAGGGTTTTCTGTTTTCAATGATGAAATGCCGTTGGTTTAGTGGTGACACAGCTGTAGTTAGTTAGTAGCAGTAGTAGTGTTTCAAATCATTTTAAATATAAGCACTTTAATTTGAAATATCTTGGGTTGTTTTGCATGGCATCATGTTTGGGGGGGCAGACTGGGCATTTAGGGGGGCATTGCACCCCCATGCCCATGCCTAGATCCGCCCCTGCAGGCACACATAAGCACACTGGCACGTGCATGTATGCCGATGGTACGCATAATCAGTGATGGGCAGTAGCTTGTTACAAGTAGCTAAGCTACATAGCTTAACTACATTTTCCCGTAACTTGTAGTGTAGGTTACTACATTTGCTCTGGGAATAGCTACAAGGATTGTAGCTTACTACATTTTCCCACACACATTTTCAAATTCCACCCATTTTTAATGGGTAGAAAACCTCTAATATATATCCCAAAACTTAAACATGCCACCATCCTATGTTCAAACCCTCCGCTAAATTATTATCATTATGATTTTTACACATATTGTTTTATTATTATGATTAGTATTTAGAAAGTTGTACATTAAGTTAAGATATATATTTATATTATGTAGTGATTATGTAGCAAGCTACATCAAGCTACTTTTGTCATGTAGCTTGTAGTGTTGCTTGCTACAAATCTCTGGCGATAGCTTGTTGTGTAGCTTAGCTGCATTTTTTCGAGAGTAACAAGTAGTGTAGGTTACTACATTTTCCCAGTAACTTGCCCATCACTGCGCATAATCTCGCTTGTATAAGCCACAACGGCGTGCAAGCCTAGTTTTGAGGTCACCTCAGTGCTGCCACGAAGGCTGACCGGCAAGCTGCTTGCAGGGTTGCTTTTGTGCACCCAAGATTCAACATTCTTTACAACCCTTTATACAATAAAGAAAGCTCCTTGACATCGAAGCACCAAGGAGAAAAACAAATTGCAAAATAAATGGGCCGTGCGGCGACTTTTATTAGGCAAGTAAAGCATCAATAATAGCATCGGTTGTTGTTGAAGTTGCAACAGACACGCAGCATGCATAAAGCTAAAGGTCTGACTCAGAGAGTTTTCTGTTTTCAATGATGAAATGCTGTTGGTTTAGTGGTGCCACAACTGTAGTAGCAGTATTAGTGTTCCAAATCAATTTAAATACAGCACTAGTTTGAAATATCTTTGAAATGTTTGTCGTTTTGCATGCCATCATGTTTGGTGGGGCATTCAAGGGATTTAGGGGGGGCATTGCCCCCAATGCCCATGCCTAGATCTGGCCCTGAAGCAGGGACGGATTTGCCCACCCGAGTGCCCCCGGGCTGGAACCGAGCTTTAATGACGGTTCTTCTAAGGCGGACAGCAAGTGAACATTTCACGATCGGTTCAATTCCGGCTGCATCCGTTGGCAACCGAGCACCATTCATGCATAAACCACTGTAAATTCCACATGGAGATCATCATCGACGGAGAAGACTTGGATTAGACTTAACGTAAATCTGCTTTAAATTTGCTTTTATTCGTGGATTTGTTTTGTGGGGAAATTTGGTACTAACAAATACAAATTATTAACGAAAAAAGGCACCTCAAAAAATCATTCCATGACCCACAAATGGGTCCCGACCCACTTTTTGAGAAACACTACAAGGCAAAACTGGCGGCCTGGGCGTAGTAACTTTTTAAAATATTGCCAATATCAACAATATATCAATCAACAAATGTTATAAATTCCAAATACACACACACACACACACACACACACACACACACACACACACACACACACACACACACACACACACACACACACACACACACACACACACACACACAAAATCAGGGGCGGATGTGACATGTAACATAACCAATTGGGGGGGCAGGAGAAAATGGTATGGGGGCGACTTCATCGGCTGTGCCGCTTCACACCACAAGCGATGAAGTCGCCCCCATACCATTTTCGGTCATCACTGATATCAATAACATCATCAGTTGTTGTTGAAGTTGCAACATGTGATGGTTTCAGTGATGTAATGCTGTTGGTTTAGTGGTACAACAATTGCAGTTAGTTAGTAGCATAGTGTTTCAAATAATTTTAATTATAAAACACTTTAATTTAAAATATATTTGAAATTTGGGTTGTTTCCATGCCGTCATGTTTGGTGGGGCAGTCAAGGCATATAGAATGCCCCCCCCCCCCCCATGCCTATGCCTAAATCCGCCCCTGCATAAAATTGTGCAGCTTGTTGCCTGACGGTTTCTTTGTGTTGCTTTTGTATGTCTGTGGTGGCCTGTATGGTGGTTTGTGTGTCTGTACACGTGTGCATGCATGCATGTACGGGTGGATGGATGGATGGATGGGTGTGTGTGTGTGTGGGTGCATGCTGTACGGGCAGGGCGGTGTGCCTGCCCATGTGCAGTGAGAGAGCAGGGCTACAGCTACAGCGCGTGTGGAACATGTGCTGGCGTTCTCAGGCGAACAGCAGGGCTCTAATAAGGACTAGTGCTGGACGGCAGCTGGTAAACTCTGTCCCCCGGAATAGGTGTCCTTTATGCGCACACAAAGGAATGCAAATTAGTCCCTGCGCCGAGTGGATATAGACTGAGAACGGGTCCACATGGCACACACACACGCTCTCTCATACACACGCCGCGCGCTGCAACTTCCTTCAATATAATGAACAAAACAAAAAACAAGCAGGGACCAATGACGAGGCCTGTCTGCACAGCTGTGTGTGTGTGTGTGTGTGTGTGTGTGTGTGTGTGTGTGTGTGTGTGTGTGTGTGTGTGTGTGTGTGTGTGTGTGTGTGTGTGTGTGTGTTGTGTGTGTGTGTGTGTGTGTGTGTGTGTGTGTGTGTGTGTGTGTGTGTGTGTGTGTGTGTGTGTGTGTGTGTGTGTGTGTGTGTGTGTGTGTGGTGGTCACCAAAGGGTCATTTTCTACTAAAAAAATGTCTGGTACGAGTCTCAGAAAGCCAAACACATGCAGCCACATACAGCGCACACACACGCGCACGCCATCCAGACTCGTACACTCAAAAAAAAAAAAAAAAAAACACACACACACTCCATTCTGAAACCCCTGCCGAGTGCCTCCTGGTGCCCTCCTCGTGAAGAGAAGCAAGAGTTCATTGAAGGAGCATGAGAACATTAATATAGCAAAAAAAACAGGCCGCTTTTCTTTTAAGAAACCAATTTACATTTATACCACAAATGGGTGGGAAAAAATCTTATTTTCACCTGTGAGTTTTGCTGCTTTGCCAGTTAGGTCACCCTTGGTCAATGTCAGCCAGAGAAATGGAACAAAAACATTATAGTATATGTGTGTCTATGTGTGCACACTGTAGTCAGTTGCAGTAAAGGCTGTAGTATTCATGATCGAGTTTTAGGTCATAAGGTGACGCTCAAGACTAGGCCAGATCATGCCCCATATGGGGATGATCTTTAAAGGGGAATTCCACCCATTTTCAAAGTTTTCCTGAGAGGATACAAATGTACCCTCTCAGGAAAAAGGGGTCTGAAAGAAAAATCATTAACATGGTGAAATACATCTTGATGATGACATCAGAGATATTTCACCATGTTAATGATTTTTTGCAGACCTCCACTTTTAGGAAATACAAAATTGGGGGAACTTTTTTTTAACATCTTAATATATTAATGACATATTAAAATGTTGAAAATGGGTGGAGTTCCCCTTTATTGTCATTTCCAGGACGTCTTCACCAGTTGAAATAATAAAGCGATATAGCTGAGAGATATCGCTTATATCGCTCAGTCATAGCTAGCTAACTAGTTATGCCAGGATCTGTGCTGGTTGAAATCAGGTGATATTTTGCTGCCAAATTTGACTAGTCATGGCTTGCCTTGACCTGGCCACAATCAAGACAGCAGAGCAGAACAGAGCAAACAGCAAACTTAAAAGAACAGACAGAACCCTCCCTAAAAGACCGGATTACTTTAAACCCAAACTACTAGTGAAAAATAGATCAATGAACACCATGATGGGGATAAAACAAAACATAAGAGCGACCAAAAAAATGTGTCTATCTAATCACATATAACAAATGTAATCTGCAATATGTAGGGGAAACCAGAAACACAGACAGACTTAACCAGCATAGATATAACATAAAAAATGCCAAGGAGGTGTCGCTAATAGCACAGTATTTTATGGGACAAGGAATTGGGGAAATGGAAGTGTGTGGGCTAGAATTCGACAAAACGTGGACAGAGGGGGAGAGGAAGTTTGCAGAAAAACAATGTATTTTAAAACTTAATACAACATTCCCACGGGGTTTAAACCAATATGAAAGATAAGTAAGAGTAGTTATCTCAGACATAGATTGACTCTTCTTCAATAAAGATGGTGAATGCAAATATTATCTGTATTGTACTCATACATAATGTTGATACAAAACACTGAAGTCGTATACCACAAACTTAACCTCAGTAAAACTATGTCTCACCTTAACTCCGTAAAATATGCCTATGCCTAAACCTAACCCTAACCTCAGTAAAACTATGCCTAAACCTAACCCTAACCTCAGTAAAACTATGCCTAAACCTAACCCTAACCTCAGTAAAACTATGCCTAATCTTGACCTTAACCGCCGTAAAACTATGCCTAAACCTAACCCTTATAATTGAGGGAAAATATTGTAGACTGAGGGAACATAGACATGAACCCATCACAAGCCATATAGAAGTGTTGTCATGTGTGTGCTTTAACATATATGACAGTTGTTTGAAACAAAGTCATTCTATGACATAAATCAAATTTTATCCATGACATTTAATTACTGAAATCAGTTTATAAGCAGTTATTTAGTTGTGCATGATTGTGGTAAACCTGTGATGGGTCATTCGTGTCATCGGGGGGGGGGGGGCTATCAAAAACAAGCGCTCAGCATGCTGAATGTATCTATGCCCTGTCAGGTGCAGCAGCAGCGTAGGTGACCCGGCCGGTCCAGACATCAAAGGGTGGCAGCTGTTTTCTCAAAACCCCGTCGGCGGCGGGGTGGGGGGTACGGGGGATGGAGTGGAGTGGAGGTGACTGCTTGAAGAGGAAGATTGAGATGGCATGTTGGATCTCCAGGAGTGTCACTTTGGCGTAATAGGCGAGTGGTGGGCATTCATCTTTCCCTGACGGAGATATGGCGTGTTGGAGAGCCAGGGAGATGGAGAGAGTGCACTACGCCGACTTCAATGAGACTTCGGTAATTACTTATTACTTGCACCCATATGGACGAGAAGGGCAATGAGAGGCCTCAGATAAAATCCACCTCCGAAGGGTGACTTCAAGAACATATCGGTAATGCTCCAAGACAAAAGTCTCATTACAGGAAATTATGGAACCGTCCGCATGTTTTTGCCCCCTCCCTCCCTCGCCATCCAAATGAGGGTCCTATACCCCCTTACCTCACCCTCGACACTCGTGCTCAACACAAGAGGGTAGACGCCCGAGAGGAGAGGATTGGAAAAGAAGGGGGGCCCTCACCCCGCCGCTATTACCTGAGAGCCCTGTGGTATACCCCCCCCTTCCCTACTTCCATTCATGTTGGAGTGGTTCACTTGCATGCGGCAATTACCGACCCGAAATGATTCAAAACTGAGCCTTCTGATGGGAGTGACTGACTGGCTGGCAGAGTGCTGGGGGGTTTGTGGCCCATGGCTGGATGGCTGGCTCACACTCCACGCTCGTGCCCTCTAGCTCGTGCATGGGCACTTTCCATCAAGTATTTGACATCGTCGCACGCTTTTCTCAGCACTTTTTTTGTGTGTGTACTCCACTCGTGCGTATTCATGCAGGGTTGTATACAGGGCCTTCGCACGCACCCTAGCTGTTCCCCCTCTCTCTCGCCGTCCTCTATATCCCCTATAGTTTCAGAGCTGGTTGCGGCAAGCGGGGGGCTGTCATCGGCAGATCACAGGCCAACAATGGCGTCGTCTTCCTCCTCCTCCTCCTCCCGCTCCGGCGGCCCACCTTTGAGTATATGTCACTGTGGGAACGGCATAATCAAACCCCCCCGTGTCACCACCAGCTGCTCCCCCTCCGGAAAACACATTAAGAAGAAACAAGAGGGGGAAAGGAATAGGTAGCCTATAAGGACTAGGGGGATAAAAAAGGGGGCAAAAGATAAAGAGCATCAGGGAAAAGATTGCGGCATCACTTGTTGTCCACAACCCGATGGGGCTATGGATGATATTGTCTCGTTATTTGGCTCAGCGTCAAAGCTACCGTGCTCCCATCTGTGGCCTCTGTGAATGGAGTGACATAAAGCACAAAATTGAGCCGGTGATTGAAGTATATAGAGGACCACTCCCGGTGTGTGTGCATCTGGATCGGGGCATCTTTTTTTCCTCAGACAAAACTGGTGGGCCACAAAAAAGGTCCAAGGGCTTTCAGCGTTTCGCTCTGGAGGGAAACATCGACATTTCATTATATACATAATATTATCTTCTTGTATACGGTCAGTAGTATATAATATGTCGAATAGATCCATATAGCATGCTGAAGAGAGGTTATTCGACGTTTACCAGTGCCTTCGCTACTGGGGGGGGGAAACGGACAAAGAGAGAGAGATAGAGACGAACACAGAAAATTGTCCAGCGGCCATTACCAGACAGACTATGGACGGACAATGGGATGTCCTTGGTAGGCTAAGAGAGAAAAAACGCAAATCGCGGCTTGTCATTAACTTTGACAAAGGACCAGCGCAAGGCATACGTCCAATTTATCGACGGGTCAAACACAGGTCACTTCCAAAGTGAGTTTTTTCTTTCTTTTTTTTAAGCCAGTCTGCAACTATACCAAACATTTTATGGCGTGTCTTCAAAAGTAAAGAAATAAATAAATAAATAACCAAAAATTAAGTCAGATAAATGGAGTGTGGTATAGACCCTGCCTCCATTCTTGTTTCAAGTGGTCATCTCGCAATGCGAGATCCGGTCTCATCTCTCGTACCTTGAATCAGGCCTACACAGAGAATGGCACCGAAATGATGACATATTCATTCATTCATTCGTTCGCCATTGATTTTATCAGTCCACGTGCTCCTGGTAATCTCATTATAACGTGCCCTTTAGTACAATGGCCTCATATGAACTGAATTAAGGCCATCCTTTCTTTTGCCTAGTCAAATAGGCTAGTCTTGTCAAATTATCATTTCACAAGTTAAAAAGGCCCAGCAATGCCTTGTCCGTCTATTATCCCGGACGAATAGATGACCAGTAATTGCTACTAATAACTTATTACTCATCTACACAAATATTCTAATAGCGTGTATTTGGGAGAGCCAATTTCTGTTCCTTTTTTCCCCCATTTTACTCTCTTTTTTTTATACCTCGCCGATGTACAGCGAGAGAAAGAAGAAAAACCTATTCAACACACTAGACAGGCAGCGACACAAAGGCATGCCTAACACAAAGGAAGCTCAGAAAGCAACCTGTAGAATGTTTTTCATTCTTTTCCCCACTGGCGCTGGATTAATATCTAACCTTATTCATGGGGGTATGTGAAACACCCTGCTTCATCTTCGCCTTCAGAGGCTGTCTCGCGGCTAAGGGCTTTGTTTGCGGCGCAGGGGCCCTTTTGAGCGGAGACGGGCGCAGGGAATTATAGATAATGTCCTCTCTCTCTCTCTATCTATCTATCTATCCTCTTCCCCTGCTAGTCCTCCTCACCGCCACGGCTGGCAGATACAGAGCCCGTGGTGGACCAGAACAGCGGAGGAAAGAGAGAGAACACTGTACGTGATTTGAGCCACAGCAGTCCCATTGTAGACGCGGCAGGGTCTCACAGGTGGAAACGCATTCACGCGCGCAGCCGGGCGGCGAGGAATTACACCATGAGGCTTAAATAATATACCCGAAGTGTACAGTATCCCCGCACCGGGCTCCATTGTCACGCCTTCTGGTAATATCCTAGTGTTGTTGAGAGAATTCAATCATATTTTTCCACGTGAAAATGACCATTAACAATGTCTATTGTCCGTCGAAGAAAGAGACCATATCACCGGCACGATGTACTCGTGTGGACAATAATCACGTCCGTTTGCATCGACGCGGCGCGGGGAAACGAAAAGAAAACCCCCTGCAAGAACCTGCATATAGTATTCATTGCCAAAGTCTTTCAGCGCGTCGCTGCGTGAGTCAACACGTTGGATAAGACATCATAAAAAATATGCCCCATTGACCACAGGCACATTCGGGGAATTGAATTGGCCCCCGAGTACAATAGGGGGAGGGTGGGGGCAGTTTAAAGGGGCAGGAGGACACCCCCACTGGGGGGGACTATACGGCCCCCGCTGATCAATGACCTCATCTGGAGTCAGTTGCTCTTTCAAAGGAGGCGGCGAGACCAAAGAGCAGAGGGGCCTTTTCAGCCGGCCCGCGAGATAACAAACCAACACCAGACACCCAATAAAGAGACTTCCACTTCATTTAAAAGCAATTAATATTCTTGGCTGGCTGGCATGGTCCCTTTGGTGTGGCAGGTCCGTACACGCCCCCCCTGCGCCGTAATGGAGTTGACTGGTTAACTCCGGCGAGGGCCGCGGCCGAGCCAAGCCAAGCCATGGGTGACAGCGCCGAGCCGCAGTAGGAGCACAAGGTTTAAGATCGGCGCCTGAATGGGCCTGTCTCACAGCTCACTGCACACCAAAAGATGCGCTCTGGCGCTCTCTCTCTCTCTTTCTCTCTCTTCTGTGTGTGTGTGTGTGTCCTGTCCTGCTCTTCTCGTCTGTGTCTATCTCGACCTTCATGGGTTGCTCATTTTTTGGCTGCCCTTTTGGTCTTTCTTTAGGTTGGAGTCTTTTTCCTGTCAGTGTGTGTCTGTTTTACTTTGACCCAATTTCTTCACCTGGAAAAATAATGGGGATGCACCATGATTTTTTTTTTTTTTTTTTTTTTTTTTTTTTTTTTTTTTTTTTTACCATATGTGGGTTGTATGTTTACACCCCAAAATGTTCTTTTTTTTCAACAGTTTAAACTGTTTAGTGATGTCACTGAAAGACAATTTAAATTGTCCTAACCCCTCTAACTAAACTGCCTCAACCCTTTAACTTGCTGGTATGCATGGAATCCACATTCCACACCCCCTTTAAAAGAAGCCCAATGAAAGTGACTGAAACCAGGCAGATCATGCATATTCTAATGAGACGGGGAATAACAATGAGGTGGGCAGGGGGGAAGCAGTGCAGAGGGGGCTGTTTGTGTGGACTTTTCTGGTACTGCACTCAAATCGTACACTGAAAACATACAAAAAATAATTACCTTAGTGGTTGTTTAGACTACAGAGTGTATAAAAATGTATTAAAAGGTATTATTCTATGATACAGTACCGTACATTTGATTTTGAATCCTTTAATTCAAGTGTATCGTCGCATTGTGAGTTCACCATTTGTGCCTTTGCTTGCATGTGTCTGTACACGTGTCTGCACGTTCATCCTCTCCAGCCCTGCGTGTTTGTGTGTCTCTACCTGCCATGTACTCCCGTCTCACCTGCTCAGAAGTCGGCTGTTGACAGCAGAACAGTCACTACACATCGCGTGTCACGTGACCCCGTTTGATGGAACAGGCAAATGACGTAGAATCTGGATGTTCTGTTCCTTCACAGGGAGATGAGGGAGACGGGTGTCCCAAAACGGCAGCACAAAGCAAGAGAGTTGAAAGAAATGCGTTTGGTCATTAACGTCCATTTACTTCCTCTCAAATCTGTGAAAGGAAATGACAATCACCCTGTTCCCCTGAGTACAGACAGAACTAACTGAAAAGCGTTTGCTGTTCATGTTTTAGAGTTTGGCAAGTACGTACTGTACATACGTGTTTGCAGTCTTACTATTTATTATGTGCTTTCACATTTCTGTACTATGCTATTACTATATCTCTCTGTCAGGAAGAAACCACCAAACCAACTCTGTTGGTATTACAACATATTTTATTATATATTGTCATTTACTTGTATGAGAGGTGGAGACGTGGTGGAGTTAGCTGCTTTAACAGCTCTAATCGAATCTCCAATGGAGTTACTGTAGGATAGGTGCTCTTGTTGAAGCATTTTTAACACTTTTCATTGGTTCCAAAGCCAACACAGAGATGGAAGGGTGTTCAATAGATTGATGTGCAGGGAGAAAAAACTTACTATTACTGTTAGAAGTAACACTAATTCAAGGGTACTTTTAGAAGTCAAACAATTGTAATATTTACCTAGGGCGTTCCTCGATGCACGTCCCACTGGGAGGAGACCCCGGGACAGACCACGGGAGCAGTTGGATGGATTAGATCAACCCACTGGCTTTGGAAAACCTTGGGATCCCCCAGCAAGAAGTTATAATAATGTTGCTCTGGAGAGAGAAGACTGGAGCTCTCGGGTGGAGCTGTAGCCCCTGCAACCAGACTACGGATAAGCGGTTGAAGATGGATGGTAATTAGCCCTTCACACATTAGAAGAGGTAAGCTTGACCTGCATAGCAACAGTTGCTAAACTATTTGGATTGGCATTGGACAGCAAAAGGGTTGGGTTTTGAGAAGGGCTAATCGTCACATGATAACATTAACTGGTCTTCCATGTTAATTCCTCCCATCTCTCAGTATTGCAGTATAAATATGAAAGGCTATATATATATACCTTCCCCTCAGTGACCCACCCACCTGAAAAACAGTCAATACTGATGCAGCAAAGACAATAGTGACAAAGACAATGCACATATCTAACCCTTATGGGTCAACGACACACGCCTGTACACATTTGCACTATATGTATACACCAACATGTACAAGCTTCCTTAATATGCATGCAGATAATTAAGTTGCATTCAGTCCAATATGCTATTCTACGGAGCCCCTAATAGGACATGTATGAGTAAATTAAAATTAAAAACTTTCTCGTGCGCACGCAAAACTTTCTCGTGCGCACGCAAAACTTTCTTGTGCGCACGCAAAACTTTCTCGTGCGCACGCAAAACTTTCTCGTGCGCACGCGAAAGTTTCTCATGCGCACGAGAAACTTTCTCGTGCCCACGCGAAACTTTTCCCGTGCGCACGTGAAACTTTTTTTCTCGTGCGCACGGGAAAAGTTTCTCGTGCGCACGCAAAACTTTCTCGTGCGCACGAGAAAGTATCGGGTGGGCACGAGAAAGTTTCTCGTGCGCACGAGAAAGTTTTGCGTGCGCACGAGAAACCTTTTAATTTTAATTTACTCTAAACATGTCCTATTAGGGGCTCCGTACTATTCTCTGTCTTTGAAAAGAAAAGAGCCTTGAACATATTTTTATATCCTAGTTCCAAGTTCATTGACGGCGTGGATGAAAATTGTGTTTTCTCAACAAGCCAATATTTTGTCGCTCCTTTCTTTAAGTAAATAAAAGTCGGACTTCAGTGACCCATGATCCTCTAATTTAATAGCATGTATTATAATGACGCTATCTAGAAATATAGAATAATACATAGCTGTCCTTGTGGGCTGTGGAGGCCTGCATTTGTGTGCAGTGAGTGAGGTTAAACACTGATGCATTAGCGGTCGCCTGGTTGTTTATTAGGCTGAGGTTAATGAGGAAATCAATGGCCCAATTCAACAGATCTCTAGCTATAGACATGCACTGTTAAAAGCTAAAGGGCCACCTAGCACTTTTACTCCGATGCTTGATAGAGTTGTTGACAGCAGTCAAGCGTAAGTGGTAGTACCATGTTTTAACTCCTTAAAGCCTACAGTATATCGCATTGAACAGAGTCCACCATGGTTTTATACGTGATCAACTCCTTCTCCCCCTCTACACCAAATACCTTCGCCAAACAACGGCTGATCTCTAAACCTCTAAACGTGCCACAGAACCAAATTACCACAATTGTAGCTGGTAATTGGTCCCTGGTTTGATCCTCCTGGTTGTGTCCTTGAGCAAAACACTCTGACCGAAAACCCATTGTTGCCGTGGGGGATGGGCGAATGAATGTAATGCACATTGTTCATTACACTTTGGTGAAAGGCATCATTAACTATTTTAATTATGTGAATGAACAGGAATCTGTGTTTGACCACAAACATCTTTTCACCCTCTTCTCTTGGTGTACAGTGAAAGGTACTACCATGAGCATGTACGTACGGTGTACAGTATAGAGATGCTACGTAAAACAGTTCCCTCTGTCCTAACGGGGGAAACTCATGCAAGAAAGCATGAGCTCAATTCAGGGCTCTGCCCAGGTTGGCAGAGGGAGAGGAGGCCAGGAATACAGGCATTTTGGCACAGGGTGAAATATGTGCCACGAAATTGCATTTCAGTCATGTTATCTAAATGCATTTGAATGGAAAAACACAGTGATTTAGGCGCAACACCCAGCCGCCCACCCACACCCACCAGCACAGGCAGCCTATCAATAGTAGGCTGTAGCAGCCCAGTGCTTTTTCCAGTGACATCCAACTTTGAACCCACCGGTCAGTCACAAGTCACATCACTTTGGTGGTCTGCTCTGTTTCCTCCCCTCCCCGTAAAGTTTCACTGCCGTTTTTGTAGCACGGCAGCATAGTGTAGCGGATTCTACCGAAAATCAAGCGAGTATTCTCAGTAGGCTGCTTATTAAGCAGAGTTCCTCGACCATCGTCGGTCATGTTGGCTGCCAGCCGTCTAACTTGATAAGCGTCCTCAGCATGAGGACTGCATGTCACAATGCAGTCTGTTCTAACACACATTCGGCTACTTTATTGCTGTCGTTTTGGTCAATACACTCACCTCTTCTAACCTTATCCTAAACATAACCGCAAGCATGTCGCCGTGCTGGCACAGGGCTTAAAACAAGGCGGCCAACTGGCAACGCTGATCGAGGACTTCCGGGTTTTCGTCTTATCAATTCAGTCGTGTCAAGTCGGCTCCCAGA
This sequence comes from Benthosema pterotum, assembly GCA_039105355.1. Classification (NCBI taxonomy): domain Eukaryota; kingdom Metazoa; phylum Chordata; class Actinopteri; order Myctophiformes; family Myctophidae; genus Benthosema; species Benthosema pterotum. The sequence goes on along the minus strand of CM076967.1, from coordinate 40,192,143 downwards.
CAACATGCCTTTGATGAGGAACTCAGCTTAATAAGCAGCATTGTGGGAATTCTTGCTTGATAAAAGCCGAAGCACGTGCTTTGTGCAAATTCAATACGATGTAAAATTAAATGAGAGAGTGCATTTTTTCCGGCAGTGGAAAGGCAGCCGTCATGGAATAGCCGCGGCAGTCGGTATGTAAGGAGGTTTTATGGGGCAACCCAAACCCTATCCCTACCGAAAACCCTTACCATAACCCCCTAACCAAACCCTGACATTAACTGCAAGCATGGCGCAATGCAGAACCGCTGCAGACCGTGGAAGGGTGCCAGTCGTCCCCAGTCATTAGCCTATTTAAGATGGGTAGAACGTCCAACCTACGACGCCAGTAATGAATCGCTCTGTGCTCGATATATAATCCTTGTGACCGTCCTACCCTCTCCTCGGACGGCAGAACGCGGCTTTTGGCGTCGTGTTAACAATGTGGACGAGAGATACGCTGTAGTGGAGCATCACCATGGAAACCAGAGACACCAGTGAAAGAGATGGATCCCATCGGCGTTGCCTGCTTTCTTAACTATAGCCACGTTTCCATAAGCCCTATTTTTGCGCAAAAACGGCTCTTGCGAAGAGAATGTTGAATGGAAACACTTCAAAATGCGAATAAGTTTCCATTTTGCGCAAAAATATTTTCTCGCTGAAAGGTGCCGTATTTTGGAGCGTATCGAAAGAGTCTAATGCGCAAATGAGGTATGGAAACAGCTTGCGAAAAGACTTTGTATTGAAAAGCACTGGACACGCATTATAGCGCATTTGAAGAGTTCTGGTCTGCCGATGAGAGCATTGTTATTTGTTAATGTAAGTTATATTTCTACAAAACCGCTCAAAACGGACGAGGGCCGTGCGCACACAGACATCCAAGCCAAGGGGACTCACGTACATGGCCAAAACGTTCAGACTCCCATCACGTTTGTTCATGAAAGTCGCAGGGCAGCTACGGGTCCTATACAGTATCTGTATCATCATGCATGATAGCTAAGACACGCAAGTGATAACAGACATAAACAGCTGTTTTACATGGCCGGGCTCTGCCCTTATAGATATTATTCCGTTAATAAAGTTCAAACCTTTTTTCCTCGCACGTGTCACACTGCAGATAACATGGTGTAGTCTACAATATCATAAAGTAAACACACCAAATCAGTAGGCTACCGAGTCTCACAAGCGTTCCGGTTCAGGAAAACAGTGAGTTGCGTAGATTATGTATTAGGATTGTAGGCTATATTAATTATTGTTTTTGCTACAGCAGAGCCAGAACAGCCTCTGCACAGCACAACGGACATAGGTCAATCGGAATAAAGCAGGCAGTCCATGTGTAAAGCCTAAAATAACGGAAAAAAGTAAAAAAAAAATAATAAAATAAAAAAAGTAAAAATATATGTAAATTAACCATACGTATCACGTTACTGGCAAAACTGTGCCACCTATTGCTTGTTTCATGAACCTATTTTGTTTTCCCTAGACTCCCATAAGTCGCATTTCATCAGTTAGTGGAAACAGCGGACATTTCGCTCTTCTTTTTTCGACTTAATTAACATACTCTTCCTATTTTCGCAAAGGTTTTATGGAAACGTGGCTTATGTTGGGCTTCTGTTGCAACTGCGACAGACCACGCCTACTGTTCTCGTCGTGCCCAAGGCCTAGAGACGGAAACTTTAATTCCCTATTATCAGTACTGGCACACAGCAGAAGAATATTAAACCAAACCTAGCACTATATAATAGCAGTGTACACTTGAAAAGTGAGTGTGTACAATGTTCATGGCTGTCAGCAGCAGAAGAGTTACTATACATCCTGTGTGTCATACGCCCCCATTTGTTGGAAAGTACATGACTTAACCTGAATGTTACTGTATGTTCCTCCAGAGCTCTGTGTGTGTGTGTGTGTGTGTGTGTGTGTGTGTGTGTGTGTGTGTGTGTGTGTGTGTGTGTGTGTGTGTGTGTGTGTGTGTGTGTGAGAGCCACAGCGGCGCTCGTGTGTGTGTCCGTGTGTCATCTTTGCGTCGTGTTTTCTTAGCTTTGACATGTAATGTGTCCTACCTGCGCACACTACACACAGACCTGGCCACAGGTCACGCTCGGCGCAGAAAACAAACAATGCGCGTTAGCTGCTTTCAGGGACGCGGCACAAAATGAAAATGTGTGCTCATTATTCCAGCCACATCAAACGGGGCGTGCGGGGCCCGAAGCGGGCCTCATTTGCAGCTGAATGTGGGAGACAGTGGAGGTCGGTGGCCTGTTTTGCATGTGTTTGTGTTTCAGGGGTGGTGGAGGGACAGGAGAGGAGCAGAGGGTACCAGCGGGGCTACAGCTGGTGCGCTGCGGCCTGCGCGCGCTCGATTTGGACTTCGGTCAGTTCGGTGTCCTTCGCCCGAACATCTACAAGCTCACAAGACACAGTGTACACTCTCTTTAAAGCATTCTGTACTCTACTTTTGGTGTTTTAACTTTCGTTGAAAAATAGCAGGCGTTCACGGCTCATAGCGCGCCACTCTGTGGCGCGCTATGAGCCGTGAACGCCTGCTATTTTTGGGGAGAATGTGAGAATGCAGCCCAAATCTTTTGCTATGTTCTTTCAACAAATGTTTCAGTATGTTCTTTCAGGGCAATCTACAATCGAAAGATGGTTTAAAGATGATGTTGTATTTTTTTTTCCTTTCGGTTTTTCCATGTGTTTGTATTTAGGGTTTCTTCCTGGGGGCTAAAACCTTGACAGTTCGTGCCAATGGAAAAAACAGTGAAATAGTGATGTCACAAGATCATCCCTTCCTCTAACTCCTCCTACAACCACAGCTGTGAGTGCGGCTTCAGTTCACGTGGATCACCAGCCACCAGGCATAACAGTTGTATGAAATACTGTCTGTCCATTAATATAGTGGTGTCAACTGTATTAATTGGTCCGTGGTGGGAGTTCTGCTCTGTTTTTGGTGAATATTAAGTAGTTCTGGTCATTTTGGGGGAGTCACTGGGGCCACGCAGTAAAAGTAAATTAGTCCAAAAAACAAATGTAATTTGTATTGTTGATATTAACATGTCCTTTGTTCAGTTTCGACCCCCCTATCACAAGGACTACTTTTTGGGCATAGTGATATGGACATAAAACACATGGTTCCCTGTGATAGAGGGGTGCCCCCCCCCCCCCCCCCCCCCCCCCAAAAAAAAAGACCAGAACTACTTGATATTTCACCAAAACCAGATCAGAACTCCCACCACGGGAACCTTTAAACAACCACATACAGTATAATAGGTCGTCACTAATGTACAAGAAAAAATACCACTATTTTCCCTCCCTCTGCAGGAGGACTGGTCAGTTCAGAAACCCGTCTTCCAGACAGGCATCATCGTTTGGCAGATTATTTTTCATTAGACAATACTTGTTTAATAAGTCTATTTTTAGTATCGGGAGAATAATGGCTTCCATGTTCGCATTGCAACTTTTCGGGAATAGAAAGCCTGCCATTTCTATTAGCTTGGTTTCCCCATCGATAATGTCACTGGAGGACGGGTTTCTGAAATACCCACAGGGGGGGACATCCCCTGGGTCTGTGTCTCACAGACACAGAGAAAATAGTGGTATTTTCGTCATGTATATTTGTGAGAAACTATTATATGAAGATACATTGAAAGTGTAAAGTGATCCTTTAATAAACTATAAATAAACAAAAAATTAATAAACAAATACATATATAAATAAATAAAATAAGCAAACAAATACATAAATAAAATAAAATAAATAAATAAATCCCTCAACCTAAAACATGATCATGTTTTAGGTTGATGGATTTTTAAACTTTATTTATAAACACGGCTTTCCGTCTTTACGCTTTCTGTACTACAGCTTAATATCTACAGTTAGCTTGTGCCTTACCTGCTGTGGACCTTTTTCTTTCTCTAATACAAAGTTTTACACTCAATTGGGGCGGTTAAGGTTCAATTCTTACATTGCCAGAATTAAGTTAACTTTGCTATGGTAATTCTGCTGGTAAAGACAAATGTCTGCTGCTTTCAATAGTATTTTAATCAGTCTCCTTCCTGTGTTATGCTGTGACCCAGGCAGCACGAGAAACTAAAATGAACACAACTCCAGGGCAAAGATCGCGAGAACAAGGTACGTTCCTGGAGCATCACTTTAACTATTCATGATTTATGGTCAACTGGTTTAACCAAACCTTCCCACCTTCCAACACACATGCACACGCACGCGCGCGCGCGCGCACACACACACACACACACACACACACACACACACACACACACACACACACACACACACTGCTGTTTGATTCTTTTCGTCTGAAACTCAAATGAAGACATTGAGGGTCCTTTTGCTTTGAGGCTCGCTAGTGTCCTCAGTCAATCATTGACCTGCAGATCTTTTGACTTTGGAGCACAAAGAGTACGCTTGTAATCAAACACAAGAGGAGTCTGAAATGATCTTGACTGAAAGACACTGCCATTAACAAAGTAAAGAAAAACAAGTGAAAAAAGATAACTTTTACATGTTGGGCAAGCCGGGCCGGGCCAGTTATGTGAGAATAAATGGAGGATGCAGCTTGACAGACAGTATGCCGAAATAAATGTGGTCCATGTCTGTTGAAGACATATTAATTGTATTTTATTGTATATTAGGTAAGTTATAAGTTATAGTCTGCTTTACTATATTAACACCTCAATGCAAACTAACGCTAATACAGTTGTTTTCGGCTTATTGTCACATGATCACACCCATACTTTTCAGAGCCAAATTGGGGCATTCAGCAGACCATTGTCCGGACCATTACATAACCTTTCCAAGTTAAACAAAACAAAGTTATTTAAATTAGGTGTCTATTGATAGTGTTTTTTATGAGCGGTCTCGTGGTTTTACTTGTTTTATTATGTCTGTTTGATGCTGGGGCTCAGGGACAGAATGGACACCTGCTTGTCCGCTTCGACTCATATTGGTAGAATGGGCTAGAATGGATTGGTCATTGAGAGCTGGAGAGCAATGTTGAACAAAGTACTCTCTCACCACCTGATACTGTGCCTTGAGTTGAGTGGTGCACAGACTGGGTCCTTGTTGGGCGAACATCGAGAGAGTATGTTTATAGTAAGTGATTTCACTTACTATACTCTTACTCCTACTCTTACTCTTTTGGCTAATCCTCCCTACTATAGAGTGTGGTGATCATATAAGGTGTTCCTCCCTGTCCCCTGGAGTCAAAAAACTCTAGTTTCAGTTGGGCTTTGGGAGAAAAGCCTTTCACTCAATCAGGATGAGAGGGGCATTCCTCCAATCGGGATCGAGTGGGGGTGGGCCTTGATGTATGGGATGTTGGCCTGTTGCAATCCCCTCATTGCAGAGTGTGTGCATGTGCACATCTTGCTACCGGGGGCACCGGAGGATTTTCAAGTCAACCATTATCCCTTTCAACATTATATTCCCAAAATATGTGTCAAAAACAATGTTTGAAGTCATTAAAGTTTGACAGATTAATACTGGAAAATGTAACTGGTCTGAACCAAAGTAGTTATATCTTCTTCCAACAACATGTTAACTTATAGTGTTGTTGTAAAGTTTGTTTTTGTACTATATTCTGGCAGATATAAGACTGATTTATACCTGAAATAAATATAACACACACTGCTGAGCAGTATATGTCACATGAGTGGTATCAGCCTCCCTGCTGAACCCCAGGTTGGCCCTTGTATTTTGTTTCCACTGACAAAAGAAAAGAAGAAAGAAAGTAATCCTTAAAATATCAAATTGTAAAATAAGATGTCTTTTTCTCCCTTCCATAACACTGCAGACACGAGCAACAATACCGTCTTTACCGGGCACCTGAAGGGGGTTCCAATACCATTAACCTTATGTGGTATATTGGCTCCTAAAGCTTATTGTGTAGTCTGGAAGCCTACATGTAGACATGAAATAACACACACCCCACTGGCAGTGGCCACCAAGCCACCTATAAGCCTCTCAAGAACCAGACAAATCCCCGCAGGACCCGCACCTTTTCCACATCCGATTTCGCGGCTGCACAATCATATGTATTTTGTATGTGCGCTGTACATGTGCTTGTGTGTCCTGTCATGTTTGCACGTGTGTGTGCCTGACACTGCCTGCTGGAAAAGGCTGCCTGTGCAAAAACTAAAAAATCACGCTATACAACATAGTTTCCAACCAGGTTCAGGTTAAGTTATAATTGATTGGTTGACTGATTAATTGAATACGTGCTTAAAGGTAGGGGAAGTGATTTCACTTTTGTCAGATATCACCCAAAAAATATTTTTTTCTGTTAAAATGCTCTATTATAAGGTGTGGAAACCATATATGGAGTTTCCCCCTCCCCCACAGAGGAGCTAATAAAAGTTCCCCAGGTGGTGGCGAATTCTCCTCCAATCAGGATCGAACAGCAGGCTCACATAGTGTAGCTACTGTTTGGCGCCCCTAGTGCACCAGGCTGGAACTACAGGATGAATTTCAAATCACTTACCCTACCTTTAACACTTAACAAGTTAGTGTATGGAGTACAGTCAAATGGGATAGGGTTATGCTATATAAATATATTATATTCATACTCAGCATAATGAGTGGGAGGTTAGTGGGAGTTGCTCTTTAACCCCCAAATGATGTTGGAACTGATTATTTGCGTTTTGTCTGTGACTCACTAAGATATATTACGTTGTATAAGTAGGGCTGGGACTTTACCAGATTAATTGAGATTAATTAATTACAGAAACAATAACGCAATTTTGCACCACAGAACCTTTTTCACTGGACGAATTTCAGGAGTACCGATCATACCGGTGCACGCAACGGGAGAATGAGCCAATCAGGATAACCAATAAGGGCAGGCCATCGATTCGATCTCCCACTGTTCCGTTCCCTCCAATGGTCCGAAATTACTAACGCTGTCTCTAACCTCACCCTCAACATAAATGCTTCTTGGGTCAAGTATTGGTATGCGATTCATTGAGATCAATTCATTACAAAGCTTCAAATTAACTAGATCAAATTTTCAGGCATTTCAGGCTGTCAGCATTCTGTGGTACTGCATGTGACCTTTGCTGCCCCTTGTCTTAAGAGGAAAATACTCCTGAATCAAGCTGTGTCACATGTGGACGAATTTAAAATACTCTGGCATATGCGTGTCTCCACCACACACACACACACACACACACACACACACACACACACACACACACACACACACACACACACACACACACACACACACACACACACACACACACACACACACACACACACACACACACAATGTGACACTGTATACATGCTTTCATTACTTAATGCCTGCTGGCAGCTACCTCTTGGCAACAGGCATCTTTACTGAACAATTGCCTGTGACTGTCACACCATGTGACAGTCACAGGCAATTTTGAAAAACACGTATGCATAATAATAATCATCTGATCTCCACCTCTTCGTTTTGCTTTAAGTCCATGGTCTTTTGGGTTTAGGTTGATTTTGATTTATTTTAATCACCAAAACTTTGTGACAAATGCATTTAAATATGTTGTCTAAATGACTCTTCATCTTTCTCCTACTTTAGTCACTGCCCATTCTCCCCTTTTAGGTGATCATATACAGTAGGTGATATAGGTGATCATGTGGCAGCGCATGTTTCCCCAAACAACCAGTGGGAGTCACTAGTGCAGCAACAAGTTTCACAGACCCCAGAAGTAACGGTTGTGTTTATTGAAATGCCACAAGCAAGATTCCTTGCTCCAACCTAGGATTTTACTGTGTGGGATGTTTGAGATGTTGATTCACCCTCAGCCATAAACTGAACAGCATCCTGCTCTTACGTTAAGATCGACCTCCTTTGAGATGGCAGGAACTATCAATTGAGTTACATCCTGAAGTTCATTCGGATGCATAAAGCCCTCCAGGCCCACGATGATATCAGGGACTTCTTTTTGACAATTACACAATCCACTGTCTTGATAAGTTGTCCTCCATCGATAAGCTAAAACATCTTTTTGAGATTGCTCTGAAGGCATGATGGTTGTGATTTTCTCAATGTTTCTTCCACAAAATACCCAAATCTATGGTTCCATTGCCAGGCTATTGAAGTGCAGTGCTTGAAATGTTCCTTTTTCAAAGGAGAATTCCACACCAAAATACATTGGGCATCAATCTACCTTGATTCCTGTGACATGATACATAATGTCCTTGATTTTTGTCACAGATGTCCCCTTTTCTACATTTCACCCTGAGGTCCCCCTCCCTCCTATGCAGTTTGTATTGGTGCAGGTTGTCTTTATTCTAATGCGGGTATTTTAGTCGCCCAGACTTTTTTTTCACAGATCACATAAAACCACACACTGCAAGATAATTGGACCACTATATGATTTTTAAAAACGTAGCCAGCACCCCTGTGACACGAGTTTTAACTGGAGTGTTTGGAGAGGAGAGAGGCAAAAGGGAGGGGAGGAGAGGAGGAGGAATAGATTACCTCTGGGATTACATTAAAGGCTGCCCCAGAGTGATATAAAACTCAGGTGTGAGTATCATTGTACAATTAAAATGTGATGTGTGGAAAAAAATAAATACCCACATTAGAATAAAGACAACCTGTGCCAATGCAAACTGCATTGGAGGGAAGGGGACCTCATGGTGAAATGTAGAAAAAGGGGCATCTGTGACATGAAAAACCAAGGACATCATGTGATAATGAGACTATAAAGATAATGAGACTAAAGATTATGAACTATCTTGAAACAAACAAAAGGTTTTGCAAATGTTAAGGGGAAAGAAATGTCTCGATGCAGGTGGTGGTTGGCCTGTTTTTTGGATTTAAATCTATAGGCTATGAATCAAACTCTTAATCAAACTCTTTTTCCCCTCCACTGTTCCCTCCCTAATGAGCGGCACTAATTGATAGAAAACGTGTGTGTGTGTGTGCGTGTGCGTGTGCGCGTGCGCGTGCGTGCGTGCGTGTGTGTGTGTGTGTGTTCTGTTCACATAGGCGTGACTTTTCATATTGCTTGGCCCTGCCTCTCATCAAACCTTGATTGGTATGGTATGGGGTTCATGAGGATGTAGAAACCACTTAGACATTACTTTGAAAGAAGAACTCAATGCTGTACCACAACGCAACTAAGGAGAACATACAAACAAGTAAATGACTCTGAGGTCCACATGACTAGAACTAGCTTGGAGATAACATACATCACACATTGCCATACAGTGTTAGTCTTTGTCCTGATAAAGGAGGCGCTGACAAAGTCATTTTAGTTAGTCATGCAAGCTTCCTGGTTGAGGTGTACAGACCTCTGCAAACTTCAGAGATGTGCAAGCCAAGCCAACCTGAGGAAGACTCCAAAATGACCATGATCATTGACCTTTGACACATGACCCTGAACTTGAATTGCTTTTGTCACCTCATAAATGAACTTGGCACCCAGGAAAATGCATACTTTGATGTCAGAAGCATCCAGATTGTCCCATTAGCCGCTGAGTTAATAAAACTTCCTTCCAAATGGACCCGTAGGTCTGTAATTCCGAGGACAATTTTGTAACCTAACACACACATTGAGGACGCAAATTCCGATTGGCCGCAGAATGAGATGGTGATGTAGGACCATAAGAGCGCCCCTCACTTTACACAGGTGTGGTTTTCACCCCTGTGACAATATAGCGACTGAGAGAGGGAGAGATGGAGAGAAACCATCTCAGTTCTTGTTCCCAGTTGGAGCAACGGAGGCCACACAGCACAGGGACATTCAAACAGTCAACATTGTTATATAAAGAGAAGGCTGCTCTGGTAATCATAAGGTACTTTCAGCTTGACCCATGCAGCCCTACATATTACTATATACATATATATAGTAATGTGATTTGAAGTGCCCTTGAGCAATCCCCTTAACCCTTAACCGCTCCATGGGCACCGTGTCAATCGCACATTCTGCTGATATCAATAGTTACAGGGTGGGTTAAATACATGAAGACGTAATATTTAGGTTAGGCTTATCTTTACCAAGGTCGGGTTAGATCAGCTAATTAAAATTCTCATTTCTCATCTCACATCACATATATACGTATAGGGTTCCATTTTCGTTAGCGCTAAACCTCTTATCCCTTAACTTCTTTGCCTTTTTAAACTATTAAAAAAAACATTTTTCAGTTGTTCAAATGGCCAGTCTACAAGCTCACACCATGTTAATAGATTGACATGTTGAGATATTCCAAAAAGTGTTTCAAAATAGTAAAAAGGAAATTAGGGATTTGGGATAAGGGGTTTATAGCATGTAACGAAAATGGAGCCCATAATATACATGTATAAACAGTATTATTATCATCAGTGGGGTAACCCCACTATTGTTATTGTGATGCGTTTTTTCTGTAACATATAAATCATTAATTCAGTTGGCTGAGATTGGAACATGATGTCATGTCATGTATGATGATGTAAATATTTATTTTACTATACGTCATAACGTCACGATTAACATCATCAGGGAAAACAAACTTTGCAATTGCAAAATTGCATTCAGTTATATTATTAGAATTATTATTATCACCTATGTGCTTGCTATTGGATCTCCTGCAGTATGTTGTTGTCTTATTTCTTTACTTTTTCTTCTTTATTATTTAATGTAAAACCGACAGGAATTGTGACGTAGTGGAGTAAAAGATCAATATTTGCTAATTACTGGAAATTTAGAAAAACTCAAGCAGGCCTAAAGTATCAAATATATAATTCTACATATTCACATTGGTCATCTTACAGTGGTGGCACCTGACATCAAGGACTGTTGTGTGGGAGGAGCCTATAGGTGTATATTAGGGGAAAGACCCCACATCCTCCGGTGGAGACTCCTCACTGCAGTGATCAACAGTCACTCACATGCACAGAAATGTGTGGAGGAATGAATGGTGTAATTAAATAGAAAGGGCAAAAGAATAATTATATTAATCATACATTAAGAAAGAAAACAATGCCTGCAATTAAATACAAGTAATAAATTGTAATAAATTGACTGACTGATTGATTGATTGATTGGCGCTTGCTTGATTGGCTGTCGATTCATTTAACGCAATTAAACCTTAAATCTCAAGCACAGTGATGTAGGCCTATATGTTTTATTTTTGCCTTTTTTTTTTATCTCTGACTGAAACAGACATGGGCTCATATCTTCTTGAATCTGAGATTGTCAATCAACACGACATGAGTCTTGAAAGCTTCTTCTTTTTTTTCTTTTTTTTTTTTTTTTTTACATTTTTCCCCCAAATAAAAATGTTTTCCCCCCAAATAAAAATAGCTTAATAGCAAGTGGAAAGAGTGCTCCTACATTAGAGCGCCAGTGGCAAGGGTATATGGATGGATGGGAGCCAGTTTGAATCTCCACCAGATTTAGGGTCTTTACTGTCTTGCAGCAAGACTATTTGCTTCTGATGTGCAGGGAAACCATTCATTCAAATACAACTTTAAGAGAAAAACTTCCATTCTGGAATGACTATAGATTACAGAACAATTGAGAAATAGGCCTAGTATTTTTATGGTTGTGCTTGTTCATGGTTTAACTGTAGGTTTTATCAAGGCTCTATCGGTCTGGGCTTCACATGCAAAACAATAACGCTTGGATATTTTAAATTAGATTTATTTAATAAAAAGGAACAACTCAACGAACAGTACAATAATATTGTCAATTTACAATAGTCTATCACTTATATAGGGTATAAACAGACGTATACAACACTCCACCGAACCTTTGACATATCAAAAATGTACATAGGCTATATTGTTCATACATTTTCTAAAAGTATATTTAAATAATTGTGTGCAGCTGCTTCTTTGAGAACAGTGTGCCTCGAGGAGAAAGTGCAATTTTTAAGTACAATGTTATTCAATACAGGCTGAAAGTTGAACGTGGGCCTATCATTAACGAAAACAGTGTATGAGTTGGAATGAGCAAAGTCCTTGATGTTGATGCTGTTTTAAAGTGCAACTGGGACAAATTGGAAACGAATCTCGATAATAACCACACTGACATGACAGGTGGGCTAATAAAATAGGCAATTGAAGCGAAGTCAGGCCCAAAACAAAAATAGGCCTGCATATCAGTTTGGTGATGAGGAAAAAAATCCGAGACATGATAAACTGAACATGAATAAGAGACAGGGATCGTGTTGTGTTGCTAATATAGGCCCTTATAATGTCTTATATCTGCAGTATCTCAATCATTGTTTTTGCCCGATTCCTGGTCGCTCTGGTCGTCCGTGAAGCACACGTCCACGTCGCTGTCGTCGTTGTCGCTCTTCTGATCGTCGAAGATCATGTCCCCTTCGTCGTCGTGGTGCTTCATCATGAGGTCGTCGTCGTCGCCCACCACCGTGCCGTGGCCCTTCTTGACGCTCTGGCCCGGGTGCCGGGACTTGACGTGGCGCTCCAGGTCGCGGCGCCGCACCAGCACCTTGCCGCAGAACTCGCAGCGGTACGGCGTGTTGCCCTCGGCGTGCAGCCGGATGTGCTTGTTCAGGTTGCTCGGGTCGCCGAACGGCCGGAAGCACACCTTGCACTTGAGCGGCTTGTAGCCCGTGTGAGTCCGCATGTGGATCTTGAGGCCGTACTTGCGCGAGTACAGCTTGCCGCAGTACAGGCACAGGTGGCCCTTCTTGGGCTTGCCGGAGCCCGCCGTGATGTTGTGGCCGTGGTGGTGGTGGTTGTTGCCGCCGCCGCCGGGCGCCATGGCGGCGGAGGAGGAGTCGATCCGGACGCCCCGGTTCTTTTCCACGGCGATCTCGGAGAGCTGCTGCGTGTGCATGGCGATCTCCCGGTCGATGTTCGTGAGGGAGCCCGCCAGGAGGTCCCCGGCTGCGGCGTGGCCGGCGTGGACGTGGTGCAGAGACGCGGCGGGTGACGTCGCGCCGAAGTAGGACGTCATCGACTCCGGGTAGGACTTGAGGAGGTTGCCGAAGTGGAACTTGAGCGGGTAGTACGGCGCCGGGCTGTAGAGGAGCTCCCCGTTGTAGACGGTGAACGGCATGAGGGGGATGTCGCCTCCACCGCCTCCTCCTCCTCCCCCGTACGGCTTGATCGCCCCATCGAACGGGGGATGCATGAGGGAGAACCTCTCGAAGTGGAGTCCTGCTGCCGAGGCCATGTGGTGGTGGTGATGATGGGCGTAACGTGACGGGGACGTCACCAGTGCGCCGCCGGAGCCGCCGCTACTGTTGTTGTGCATCCGGCTCTCGACGTGCTTGAAGGCCGAGGAGGTGGAGGTCTCCTCGATCATGTGCGGAAGCAGCGACGGGAAGCCCCGCATGGGCCCGCACGCCGCGCCCGCCGGAGACGAGGGCTCCATCGGGTGCACGCACTTGGGAGGATGGCCTTCTATAGAGTCGTTCAGCGGGCCGCGCTGCTGCGTCGGTGCCTTCACGTTCCCAATGAGTTTGCTACTGCTGAATCCCAGTCCGTTGCTGTGCTTATTATTATTATTACTCCCCAGGTTGGGCTCCTCTCTGGAAGGCTCGGCCTGCTGCACCACCACCGCTGCAGGGACCTTGGAGATGATGGCGCCCATCGGCTTGAACGCAGAACGCACGCCTGGATGGAAGCCCAAGTTGCTGAGCACCGAGGACGCAGCGGCGGCGCCGTGGAGGCCCAGAAGGTGGCCTGCTGCTGCCGCCGCCGCTGCTGCTGCGTGATGGTGGTGGTGGTTCCTCGCTGAGGTAACGCTCATGTCCAGAGCTCTGTCCTGCTCCTCGGAGGAGGAGGAGCTGCTTTTCTTATTCGACAGGCCGACCAGTTTGTGGTTGTTGTTATTAATAAAGGGCACCACGAGGCGCCTGCTGCTGCTGCCTGAGTCTGAGATGGAGGTGCTGTTTTGTTGGCCGCTCCTCGGAGAGGTCGAGGTGTTGGGGATGTCGCCGGATTTGGGCGACCTGCTGAAGGTCTCCGAGCCCCGCGCCTGCTCGCTGCTGTGCACGAAGCCCCGGCCGTTGCTCAGAGCGCAGTGGAAGTGGACGTGGGCCTTCAGCGTGTTCGGGTACTTGAATATTCTCCAGCAGTACCAGCAGATGTAACGTTCCTCACCTGAGAGAAGAATGAACCGAAATGTGTTATAATGATTTCATGATGATCATAACCGTTTCGATTTTTTAATGTTTTCATTTTTGCGCAATATGCGCCACACAAGTTGCATGTATGCAAAGTTGGCATATTGTTCACAGATCTAAACAAATTCCCTTATTTCATCCATGTCTTAAAGTTTGTATGTACAGTTCACAAAATAGAAGTTAATATTAAACCACCATTGGAATTATAAATCTCCATGGCCCACCAGTTGAGCCGGTTAATGTAGACGCGGAGCTAATGATTTTGTAATTCGCGTACGGGCCCATTCATTGCATATTATCCACATCAAAAGAGCAAAACGCCCTCCCCAATCTGGCGCTCCTCGGAGGAGGAAACCCCAATGCATTGAATATGGGACACTCTCTTTTTCCCCCCGCGTGGAAGTGACGGCAGCTGTGCCTTGAAATCGCAAGTCGCCAGAAACAATGGCGCTTGCCCATCTGTTGACGCACAAATAATGGCGAGGCGTATGTCAAGGAGCGCTGCACGGCGCGTTGGCCGCAGCAGCGGCGGCGGCAGCATGCACAGACTGCGGATTCGTCGCAAATCAGGGCAATATACACCCCACATAAAAGTTAGCTTTTCATTAAGGCAACAATACCTTGCGCTCCCGGCTAATTTACCGTGAAGCACCTTGTTTGAATTTATTTGCTTTTGAATACATTGAATATTAATGATGCGATGACATGTGTTAACCCCTGAATATAACCAACCCATCCTTCGATGGCCATTGAGACACATGAGTCTCCGCTTGTAATTGCTGGTTTTAATCTATGTTTCGTCCACTGTAATCAGGTTGGTTCAAAACACTTTTATATATATTTTTTAATAATATGCGGGTCATGCATAGGCTATATGCCTAAATATTCGCATGGGTTCTATTCTATAGTATAGTAAACAGCAGCTGAGCAGCCCCTCTAAAGGATTTGCGTTGATAATAATCTTTATAAACCAATTAACCGGATTAGTGTGATGCCTTGAAAATTAATACTTGAGAGATTAATCCCTGCATCGGCCTCATAACGAAATCATCATTGGCTAACTTGACATCAATTTAATAATGGTAAAAACTAAATGGTAAAACAAAGTCATGTTTGTTTTATAATAGCAGTCACTGCAACTAATATAGCATATTCTGATTGCTATAGCGAATGCTCATATCATATCCATATAATAAATTATATTATTAATTTATTCCCATTCTAGCTAGAATAACCTATATAATTATTCTTAAGTAAATTAGTCAAATTATAAAGAATCTATTTAGGCTATCGCATATATTTTTATGTTTTGATAGGCTGCTATATTGTTTGTGAATTGAAAGGTGGAGCCTGCATGGGAAAAGTAGCAGCAGGCCAATTGATTGACGTGACGTTATTGACTCCAGTCCAGTAGTCACTTAAAGCTAAACCGATGGACCTCTCAATCAACATGTGCTCCATCAATGCTTCGCAGCCACATAATAGAGTTGTCAGGATGCAGCCTATAAATGACATGCATATGCATTGCTGTATTGTATTTACCTTTCTCGTCGTGTGTCGGAGTGGCCGTGGTTGGGATGTCGTACCACTGGGCCAGCGTGTTGGAATACCACACACTGAGCTCCTCTCCTGCAGGGATCTCTCTGAGAACACGGTAGAAAATCTGTACCGTGGTGGAAGAGCACAGGAATATGGAGTTTAGCTGACCGTTTCCCCCAAACACAAACAGCATCCATGGGTTAAATGTCTCTCTTTATTTTATGTGTGAAATATTTTTAATTCACTGAATTGATGAAAAATTGCGATACGTTTTTCTCTATTTTTTTCTTCTTTATTGTAGCTAAATATTTTTTGACTTAAGGGGGAACTCCACCAATTTTCAACATTTTAATATGTCATTAATATACCTTAGAGATGTTGTGTGGACACGATAAAAAAAAGTTCCCCCAATTCTGTATTTCCTAAAAATGGAGGTCTGAAAAAAAATCATTAACATGGTGAAACACATCTGATGACATCATCAAGATGTATTTCACCATGTTAATGATTTTTCTTTCAGACCCCTTTTTCCTGAGAAGGTACAAATGGTATGGATACATTTGTATCCTCTCAGATTTTTTTTTTGAAAATGGATGGATATTTGATATTTAAGACAAAAATATCAAATATCAAATCGAAAAGATAAAGCACAAAAAACAAGAAAAAAAAAACATCCAAAATTTTCCTAAATTCTGTGAATTACAAAAGTATTCCAGAAATAAAATAAATTAATAATCTTAAACTATAAAGTTTCAACTTGCTTGCATGGAACCACCGCAGGCAACTGTAGAATGCCTTATATTGTAGACCTATAGGAAATTTCACTGAAATTCATGCAGAAAAAACACACCTGTCCACCAGGTAAATCCGACACCGCTTCCAGGTTCTGCTCTTGGCTGTTCCTGGCAGCACGTATGAACCCGATCCAATCTGGGACAGGACAGCCCGATTCATCCACCAATTCTCCCCTGATCAGGCGAACCTATGAGGGACCACAATGGTCAGGAATTAAACAGACATTCTTGCACCAGGTATGCAGTTTAGAATAGAATTAGCCTGTATAACCAGTAACATTTGTTTTCTCCCAACGAATGGCCTTGTTCGGTGGGTTTCAGCCAGTGGCCCGGGGACCACTAGCGACCCTGGAAAGGATTCCAGGTGATCCCCAGTTAAACGATGGAGAGTTGGTAATACAACAACGCTTGAGAAGTCAACATATTTAGATAATGTATAGGGAAAATGTAATTTTCCTTCCTAAATACAGCATGAAATTGTGGACAAAACAAATGTCATTAAAGGGTGGTCCGCTGCTAAAATGCAGAATAAATAGTGGGCCTTAATATCAACTATAGTTCAACAAAATATATTTTCGCCCTCGTGAACGAATAAGAATTGTTCATATAGGGTATAGCCTTTACACCGTAATATTTTTCGTTCATTACAATAATATCCGAAGTACAACCAAACCCCGTTTAAATGTGTCTTTATCCGCTCTGTTAGCTCCCTGTTTATAACGGCACATAACGGGGGGGCCTAATTGAGTTGATATGGGACACGCCTTAGCCCAGATAAGTCCAATAAACGTAAAAAATTTATGGCAACTGGTTGCACTTAACATTTGTTAAGTGGAACCAGTTCCATAATTAAAATACTTGAGTGATGTTAACTCAACATTAGAAATGCCTAAATAGAAGCATTTAAGTTAAATGTACTTGAATACTTTGTGATGTTAACTTAGAAATACCAATTCCAAAATTGAAGAATTCAAGTTAAATAGACTTAAAATCCTTTCTTCTAAAATTAAGAATCCTACGTTCATTGCACTTATGTTGCAAGGTTGATTTAACTTAAATTATGTAAATTATTTCACTTCAGCATATTCACATCAAAGACACACCTCATATTACTTTCTTTGTAAATTTATTCAACAATTTCATAATTTCAGAGTCACAAATATTTGTCCCTCCAACATCCAAGCTTGATCACAATTTAGCATTACTTGCTTGCAAGTTATACTGCACATTCCAGAGAGTTCTTTGCAAGAATAATAGAACAACTTTGTGAAAACTGTCAGAGCGAATTATGCACAACAGAGTAAAGGCTATATTGGAGATATTAAACAAATACACATGTCCACCTAAACACACAATCAGGAAGAAGAAACACTTCATGTTTACTAGTCTATAATCTCTTGGCACAGTTATTTACATGTGTATATTAAGGTGAGAAAAGTACAGCTATTTTCACGGATTAATCTTTTTGGACGAGACCGGTTTGTTAAATTACAAAGTTCACTAGCCTCAGAGTCTGCATTCACCTCTTCAAAGATAACCATATCATCTGTACTTTAGGCAAGATACTTTTCAGAATTGTAAAAGAAAAAAGTAGTAGCAGCTTCTCTACTTTCACATAGGGTGACCAGATGTCCCTCTTTGTGTGGGGCAGTCCCAAGACCGTTTAAAGCTTCCATATTAAAAAAATATCTGATCTACAAGCTCAAAACGTCTCACAGTGCGGCACGTGTTGAGCTTATAGACAACCTAGGTTTTGCTATATTTGAATTGAAATCCTGAATTATTTGGGAATATTGACATCAACATGATGATAATAATTTAACACTTTTTGTCCCGTTTCCCCACTCGACTTATCCCACACATGCAACACTTCTGTCCCTTAAATGAACAGCTTGGATCTGGTCACCCTACATTCACACAAAAAGGCAAGCACTTTTTTCCCCCCGATTGTAGTGTCATTTTTTCCCCGATTGTAGTGTGTGTGTGTGTGTGTGTGTGTGTGTGTGTGTGTGTGTGTGTGTGTGTGTGTGTGTGTGAGAGAGAGAGAGAGAGACTCATCATTACAGACATGTTTTAGAATTCCAGCTGATCCTTCAAACACTGAACCTTGTGTGGCAGACATTCAGCATTACCTGTTGAATGAAGTTGCATGTATTTTTGCATGCATGTTGGGTAGTCCATGTGAGGGGCATAAATCAGTCCAAATAGAACACAGACGGTGTGAGGCAGGTCAGCCAACTCCGTCAACACAGTCCTTTCCAAGACAATCCCCATCTTGGATGGGCTGGGCTGAGAAATTTCCGCCTCCATGTTGAGGATTCCCACTGGCATCTTGATGTATTGGGAAGAATCACGTACATCCTAATAGCAACAGAACAAGAACAGAACATAACCATATTTAGTACTGAAATACTAAATAGATCTACATTGCAGAATATAAACGGCACAATTATTAAAATAACTATAATAAATGTACTTTTTCCTGAAATAAAAATGTTTCTATAAACGTGTCATCCAAGATAAAACTGATATTTCTCTTCTGTTAAAAATAATGACATCTGCAACATTTATAAGAAATTAAGTTACTCACGGAGCAAGACTTGAAGGCGGCGGCCGGATGGTCCCCCAAGATGAGTGGCAGTCCATGAAGACGAAGAGTTCTCACAGCTGTTGGCTCTGTGGTCTAGAAGGCAGGCAGTAGGGCAGGAAGGACATGGTAGGGCAGGCAGTAGGACAGAGCAGGCAGGACGTGGTAAGACACAGCAGCCAGGCAGTCAGGGAGACAGGAATTTCAGTTATGTCACATAAGTGAATAAAACTACATAAACCTGAGCAAATCCTTTGCCAGGCCTAAGTTACGAGACCAGTGTGACTAAATGCCACACTATGGTTCCATTAAGTGGTTATAGTTTTAAAGTGACAACAATAATATAAATAAGTGGACATTATAAACATAATATATGAAAATATCTTGCATGAGAAGTTTGCAAATGGAAAAAGGAAAGCAGAGATCAAGGGAAGTAGAGTGTAGACGACTCACCTTGGTCTGTAGTAGAAGCTCAGTCAGATGCTCTCCAGCGATGCCTTTCTTCATCCTGAAGGTCAATCAGCTTTGAGGACAGCTGGTCCAGTGCACTGAAGAAGTGGTCTCTCAGATTTGTCCCACCAAATCTGAAACAAAAAACATGGCCAGAGAGCCAGAAACACAAATCATGACCCATGAAAGAATTAAATTAAATAGGACAGATCACTATGATATTTATATCTGATAGCAAAAAAGAAAATAATAATTAACAAATCTATTTTCTGCTATTCATAAATGCATTTTGAACAAGTTCAAAAACACAGGGCCACATAGTCCTATTTTGTAAATAGTCAAAAACCTACCTGGCTTTCTGTAAAGGGTGCTGGCCATCGTTCCAAAACCTTGCTGGCGTCAGCCTTCTTCTGACGATTTATTTTCTCCTAAAAACAAATGTGGCATTTTAATGATTTTTTCTTTAGCTCTCCTTTCCTTGCCTTCTTGAAGCCATCATAATGACCATCATCACCATCACCATCATTTGACTGTTCTTGTTCAAAACCTCCACCATTGTAAGAATTATGTCTGGATGAAACATCTTCCAGTTATCTATCTGTTCTGTTATTTTTACTTTTGTGTGCTTTGTAGACACTGCCTTCATAGTCACAAGTTTTATAAGGGCTCCTGACTTTATGGTTTACTTTTAAGTATTCTGTTACTGAACAGGTACATTTGCACATAATGGTTGCTATCTGGTTTGGTGTGAATGCGGGATAAGGGTATTTTAGTGCATTCAATGATCTACAAAAGTGGCTTTCAACCTTTTTGATACCAGGGCCTACTATTTATTCAAAATTTGAGCCACGGACCACCATTTGATGCCATTTTAACCCCACAGACCCCCAAACTAAAGGTTTAAACTAAAGGTTTATTTTCCTTTTGCCCACAATACCAGGCTGGATTTAGGAAACAAAACAGTCAAACATACAGATCAAAATGGCAGGGCTTGGCACTAACACTTGCCCGCTTGCCCGGGGCAAGTAAAAAAAATGGGTGGGCAAGTGAACACTGCTACCTGGTTGCCCGATCGGGCAAGTGTGCAACTTAGTGCACTATAACACAACACAAGATAAATTTGTCTTGAAGGCAGTCATTGCACTCTGCCTCTGTGTCTTTCCCTGCTTTCTAGCTATCTCTACCTATCTCTCTCCCAGGTCCATTTGGTTCCAAACTATCATTTTGCTGGGGTCAGGGACCATTGGGTCTGTGACCACCATGGGCTAATTAAGATGATGAATTTTAACTCTTGAGAGTGTAAAAATGAAACCAAATGGACCCGCAAGGGTCCATTTGGTTTCATTTTTACGTTCTCAAGAGTTACATCTGGTTAACCAACTTAGCTGGGGACCACCTGGAACAGGCTGGAACCCTCTCAGGGACCACTGGTGGACCCCGGACCACCTGTTAAACCACCTGGTTTAAAGCACCCAAGTAGGAAGTAAACTTTACAATATATTTTTGGGGGGCAAGTGACCATGACCTGAGGGCAAGTAGAACCTGACTTGCACTTGCCTGATGGGCAAGTGCCTCGGAGACCTTAGTGTCAAGTGTCAACCCCTGAAATGGCCATTAATCTTCTACATTCTCTAGTTGTGTAGACTTGGGCTAATTCACATGATGAATATTTTAACTGTGTAAACATGAAACGGAACCAAGTGGACCCGCAAGGGTCCATTTGGTTTCATTTTTACGACTCTCAAAGAGCTACATCTGGTTAACCAACTCTCCATCCTTTAGCCTGGGGACCACCTGGAATGCTCTCAGGAACCTGTTGAAAACCCCTGATCTATAAGGATTCAAAAGCTGAATTCTTGGTACAGTTAAAAGGGCAATACTTACAGCTCTAAATCCTGTCCATCTCCGATACAATGGTCTGCAATGAAGCACAGGGGGGGTTAAATTAATTGCATGCAATGTGTGTCCAGGTATTTATATTCTAAATCTTTTGATTAAATGATATGGCGAATGCATACATCCATCTGTTAAATATACATTCAGAGTGGGGTATGAATAAGGTTAAACCAAATAGGTGGTAAATATATCACCAGAATGAGTCACTACCGCACCGCATGCAGCTCAATACGGCTCGTGGCGTTCTGCTCGTCCACTAAACAGTGTGATTGACTGGGTCTCGGGTCGCGTTACCTGGCCCGCTGAAACAGCGGCTCGCGGCGTGCTGCCTGCCCGCTCTAGTGTGGTGAAATGCGGCGCGGGACGCGCTACCGACCCGCTGAAAACAACGTGGTGAACAGCGGTTCGCGGCGTCCTGCTTGCCCGGTATAGTGTGGTTAAATGCGGCGCGGGACGCGCTACCGACCCGCTGAAAACAACGTGGTGAACAGCGGTTCGCGGCGTCCTGCCTTCCCGGTATAGTGTGGTGAAATGCGGCGCCGGACGCGCTATTGGCCCGCCTAAACAGCGTGGTTAACTATAACCTACAAGCACCGCACCTCCGTGACTCCCTCGAGAAAGCTCCACAAAAATGAAATGAAATGAAAACTAAAACGAACTGTTGCGTTGTCAAATGTCCCGGTTTCCATCATCTCACCTGCACCATCCCTGCATTGCATCCAAGTCGTAGGCTAATGCTGGTTACCATGCGCCCCACTGACCACAAGTTACCACCTCCACCACTTAACACAATACATGCCAAACAAAATCTCAAAAACATTAATTATTTCTTACCAATGCAATGAATGTGTTGTGCTAATGGCGAACTTCCAGCCACTTGTCTTGTCTTCTGGTCCTCTCTCCTTGTCCAGCTTCTTCTCCCCACAATGCATTTCAGTTTTGAATCTTCAATTTGAAAATCTTTAGTTCTTTTCAATTTAAACTAAAATAAGTTAAACTAATTAAACTAAACCTTTTCTATCCATCCCATTACAATACAATTCTAAGTACAATACGATCCACTTTTTTAGTTATGCAATAAAACTTAAATGATGTATTTGTATTGTACTGCTTTTACTTTAGTTGATATGACAAAATACAAAATCTGGGCTTACAGTGTATGGGAAACGAATTTGAGGAGTGTCAGAGCGTTTCTAAACTGTTCAAGCAAATTAAAGCTCCAAGCGTGACATTTGACACAGAAATTGCACCTGATGATCACATCGCATAACCCGGGGCCATGCATTTAGACGCATCAATCACAAACCGCTGACAGCCTCAACAATAAGAGGGGTGTATTTATGATGTAGTTATGGCCTGAAGATGTTCGCACTAAATATCGTTTTGTCTGAAGTCTGATGGCCCAAAAAACCTAAAAAAATAAATAAATAAAATAAATTGGCTAATAAATTATTATTTTTGCAACAGCATTTTATTCTCTTCAATTTTAGAAGGCTCTTTAGCCCGTTTCTCAATTTCTGTAGCTTCGGGCTATGGTCTATGCTGGAGCGGCATCTTTCGATGGCCGGATCACATTAAAATTAAATGGCTCATTGGAATAACTAGCCCCGTGGAGCCTGTGTGTGAACTAAATGTGAGGCGGGTTGTTGAGGGCATGAAATCCCCACAGAACGGTCCCAGGTCGCCCATTAGGCCGGTTAAGTAGAAACACGGAGTTGACAGTCAGCCCAACTAATAGAACTCAATTATTTCCGACTTGACAGCACAGCCCAATTAATAACCGAAGGTTCCAATGGGCACTGACAGCTCTCTTGTAAAACGCTATAGAAAATTCCGTTCGTTCATTTTACTAGGTTTATTATTATGTTTTAAATAATATCAAAACAATAGTTTATTTGTTATTTTTTGATACGTGGAATTTATTTTAATTTAATTTATAGGCCTATGCATCTCTCTCGTAATAATACTTTCAGCAATTGGGTGCTGTTCAATTGCGCTCATAAAAGCATCGAATAATTCAAGTTAAACGTCACTTTTGAAGAGTCCATTGTTATTAATAATACTAAGCTAAATATGATACATTAATCAATTCATAAATGCAATCCACTTAATTTTACTTTCCATGAACTGAGTGTAAATTGACTTCATGGATAGCAAGTGAATTTGGGGAGAGAGTTACAAGAGAGTTACAAGGCGAGAGATAATCCATTTATACCTTTTTCTTGGGTCCGGCAACTTCTTTGCGGTCCGACACGTACTTCCCCAGTTTGAAGGCGCCCGGCTGCAGCGGTCCTATCCGGAGCCCAGCCGAGATGCTGCAGTCCGCGAAAACACTGACAGTAGTGCTGCTGCAGGACGCTGCTGCCCGCGAGGCTGCAGGCTGCTGCTGCTGCTGCATGGCTGCTGGCGCTGCTGCTGCTGCGTGCAGGGATGCTGAGAGGAGAACCATGAAGACCACCGACCACAGCACTGACTGCTGATTGAGACAAGTTATAGAAAAGAAGAAGAGATGGAGAGGAGAGACGAGGACAGGCCGATCTCCGCCCGCAAAGTGACGCGGTGGCGCATGTGCTCCTGCTTTTCTATCACGCAGCACGCATAGGGAGCAAGGCAAGGTATCCCCTCGACACATTAACGCGCAAGGACGAGCAGGGGAGGGAGGGGGTGAGGGGGTGGGATGTAGTGTGTGTGCACAGTTGCAGGGGCAGAGGGGACAAGATCCCCCCCCCCCCCCCCCCCCCCCCCCCGCTATTGGGAGATCATCACCCTGCAATATGTATGTGTGTATTTGTTCGTTCGTTTGTTTATTTATTTATTTATCTGTTTATTTGACCATAACCAATTTTAGGCGTAAATCATGATTTGTGTCCATCATTATGGATGGATGGATGGATGGATGGATGGATGGATGGATGGATGGATGGATGGATGGATGGATGGATGGATGGATGGATGGAAGTTTTAACAGCTTGGAGAATCACATGTACTTCAAGTACACCTGCAGCAAACTGATATAGCTGTGAGTGGACATAGTTAAACATTACACTCACTTAGTGGCTGCCCGCCATGTACATTTCATCGAGACAATTAGAGACCAAATATTAATTTCTGTAAAGCTAAGCCCAAATCATAGTGGAGGTAACAGAGGGAAAGCAATATATACAAAGAGGGGAAATGGTGATGTATTAGTCTCATCCCATCATGTCCAAAATGTGCAGTCCAGTGTGTCATGCATTTAAAAAGTATATAGGCCTGTGAGCTTGAAAGTCAGGAAACTGTTTCAGCATACATTACTGATTAATAACTCCATTTGTCTTGGATACACTTTTAGGATGGAAATATATAAACAGCGAACGCTACCCCTACAAAACACACCCAGAATTGATAAATAACATAATGTCCCCCCCTAACACTCCTGAGAGCCTTCCGGCGCCCCTGTAGCACACAGGCTTATAGTGTGTGAGAGATTTTGGCTCTCCCAGCAGCTGTGCACGGACGGAGAGAGAAAAACGGTGCCGGCCGGGGGTTTGTTGGTTGGTCACATGGAGACTTTCCCTCAACCCCTATAGCCCGTAATGAATTGCACCAAAACGGTCAGGGAGAGACAATGGACCCCGGCGACCTTCCCATCCCCAAAATCCAATTTGTCAAGGGCTAGAGAAAGGAGAGTGTAGAATCAAAGGTCTGGAGCAACCATTAATCCTCAGCGTGTGGCTTTGTCCGCCAGACAGTTCCGATATTTTAACTGACAAATCCACTGTATAATTTATCCATAAATTCTGCCCCCCTTTTCACTCTTCCCTTTCAGACCTGCTTTTGGAAATCAGTGACTACTTTAAATCTACTTGGCATGGCCCTCTTTTGGGTGTTTATATACTTCAAAGCACTTTCTTCTGCTGCCTTTGTGTCGCTCGTCGGGACAAAGGCAGCAGGAATGTTTAGAGGACTTGTTAACTTCTATTGACTCTCGGCGTGTGCCGGGTGGAGATCAGGCAGGTACTCGACGGGAGAACGATGCAGGCGAAAGGGGTGAAAACCAGCCACATGCTCGAAAATATAACCACCACCACCGTTTTAATATTTCATATACACGCACACTTTCACGTCTTCTCCACTGAAGACAGATTTATAGAAGTTCAAAAAAGCACTTAAAATACTCTGCAAAATCTACAAGTGATGAATTAATTCCCAAACACAATTACATTTTAATTTAATTTATTATTATTATTTTTAAATTTTAATTTATTGTCAAAACTGGCAACTTAAATAAAGTGTAGCCTACATACAATCAATCCCATGTAATGGTATAGTGGTGCAATATGGATTCTAAATATTTTTCACAACACAATTATTATACATGCATGGCGGACTTGGCGGTCTGGGTGGATTAGGCCTATATCGAATTATTGACAGTCAGTGAATTAACGCTTTATAAACACACCACATTAAAAATAATAATACCCTATTGGCCTGGATATAAACAGTGTTTTCCCATGGAAATATGCTAAAAATGTAGTCGTCTTATATTTGCGCACTATATTATTTGACATTAGGTTTTTACACAAATGAGTCTTGGAAAAATGGGGGTCGTCTTATAACCAGGGTTGTCTTATTCGGGACAATACGGTTAATATTCATACCATATTTAAAAGGCATTCCATTATGGGACACAATGCACGATGCGGGGACCAGTGATGTGGTGCGTGGTTTTGTGTCTTTTTATGAATGTCCACAGAATGCTTTTTTAAAAGGGCGGTGACAGTTGCAGTGACAGTCCCCTTTTGTGGGGCCCGCAGGTTTTAAAACTGCGTTTGACCCCTTTGATCGTGGTTGGCGTGGTGAAGAAGCCCCGATCGGCTGAGAACAAGAACCTGTGGGCGATAAATCCAGGCCATGAACGTGTCTCTCTAACCTCTTGCCCCCCTCCCTTCGACTCGGTGACACTGTGGGCATGCAATGGAGCAAGAAGGGAGAGATTGTTTCTCTGCCCTCCAGGGCCGGATTTAGCCAGCCCTACTAGGGTGGGCTCGAAAAATGGCAGGGTGGGCAACTTCAAAGTATGAAGCAGTGGTTTTCAACCTTTTTGTGCCAGTGCCAACCAGTGCCCTCGGAATTTGAGCCACAGGGACATTTTAGCCCCACAGAGCCCAAAACTAAAAACTAAACAAAACTAAACTTTTCAGGCTGGATTTGGGAAAAGAAAACACTCAAAACAGTCAAATAATACAGATCAAAATGGCCATTAATCGACTACTCTAGTTGTGTAGACTTGGGATAATTCAGATGATGAATATTTTAACTCTTGAGAGTGTAAAATGAAACCAAATGGACCCGCAAGGAACCATTTAGTTTCATTTTTACGCTCTCAAAGAGTGACATCTGGTTAACATACTTTCAACCACTAGTTGAAAACCACTGATATTACCTTTCATTGGGTGGGCAGATGCATGTTTGGGTGGGCTCTGCCCACCCCTGCCCCCTGTAGATCCGGCCCTGCTGCCCTCTCTCTCTCACTCTCACTCTCTCTCTCGTTTATATATAGGCATCCCCACTGGCATCCCACTGTTTCATTCTCTGCATGCGGGCTTCTCTCCTCTCCGCTCCGCGAGTCAAAAGAGCGTGAACGACACGCGAACAATTTCATCAATAGGCCGCATGTTATCGCCGGCTGTGCAGGATGGTTATTTATTAACGTGTTGCCTATTCGTGGCTGGTTCCCATCCACTCGGGGATGAACGGGTCCAGGGCAAGGGCCTGCAAATGCACAAATAACCCTCTCATTCTCTCATACATAAGTAGTCACAGTGCATTGCCCGGGCCTCGATTCTCTCGCATCCTATAGTGGCTGGCTGCTGAAACCTGAAAAGTCACAGTTATACCCAAAGTGAAATTAATTATTCGAGGAGGGGGCGACATTTCCATTCTGTTTTTTTTTTTTTTTTTTTTTTTTTTTTGCGATGCCTTTATAAAAAAAGTAAGAAGAAGGGTGAATCCCGGCTACCCGAATGCGCGCACTGAAGCACGGCGAAAAGCAGTCAAAGGATGGGGTGTCAAAGTGAAAGCACTGTTCGAGGCAAATGGGATGGAAAATTAAATGAAATTAAATGGCTTGACCGGCGGCATTGTCCCTCTCCCATTCAAAGACAACATTCATTACATGGTCGGATCCTTATTCGGGAACAATATTGCGGGAGTCCATCACGGGGCATTCCACAAGTTTCCATTCTCTTAAATGAACTCCCCATCTCTTTAATGAACTTAAATAAACGACCTTTTTTTTCCTTTGAAGAATCGAGGGCTTGAGCAGTTGAGGGGGACGTTTTTATGGGAGCTTGGTTGGGCCTCTTTTTATATCCGTTTGTGCCCTCATGGACGTTTTTTTCAGCGCTTGCATGGATTTGACCGTCCCAGCTATAATATATATGAGGAGGGGACTCATGATTTAACTGGTTGGGCCATTAACGAGCCATGAATATAGAGGAACAACCTGCCTGCAAAGCAACAAGGAGTAATGCCCCACCAGGGCTCTCCATTCACGCTCCCAAACTACTTTGGCTGAGCCCAAAGGGGTTCCACCACCACCTCTCCTGGACCGGCTTCAATAGGGGCTTTAGCCTACCATTTAAATAAACCCAGCAGCTCCGAAGGCCTTTTTAAAGAAAGAAAACACATTTTTTATGTCGTCCCATAAAACGTTGTTTGTATCTTTTTTTGTGTGTGTGAAAGGGCTCAAGGCCCCAGCCAGCCAATCCCAATCATTGCCCCGTGCGACCGAGCAGTATGGTCCAATTGTTGAAGATTCCCACGTTTTATAAAGTGTCAACATCTTCCCCCTGTATGCGCAGGTGCACCCATGGTCATAAGGAACAAAAAATACAGAGAATGGGTTTAGGCCTATCTATGCGGGGGGAATTCTAAATATTAAAGGGGCACTCCACCCATTATCAACATTTTAATATGTCATTAATATAGCTTGGAGATGTTGTGTGGACATGATGATAAAAAAGTCCCCCCAATTCTGTATTTCCTAAAAATGGAGGTCTGAAAAATCATTCACATGGTGAAATACATCTGATGACATCATCAATTTGTATTTCACCATGTTAATGATTTTTCTTTCAGACCCCTTTTTCCTGAGAGGGTTGTATATACCCTCTCCACTTGGTTCACATTTGTATCCTTTCAGGAAAATTTTGAAAATGGGTGGAATTCCCTTTTAATAGGCTAATAACAATGATAATAATAATAATGCTAAAAAATAAAGACATGAATAATTTATTTGTCTATTATTTAATTCGTATAATTTGGCCTATTTTGGGCGGAATTCCCTCGCGTGTATTTTTATCCTAAAACCGGGTTAGATGCGAGCTTTGCACAAAAGGGCCAACCAGCTGTGTTTGGTGCGGGTGGGACATTACTGGCGCGTTTGAATAGTAATTATGCTTGTATGGGACTCCCACCAGATGACATGATTGGGATTTTAACCCAGACTAATATTCAAAATCGCATTAGAGAAGCGGCCAACTAAATGGCAAAAAACGATTCACTGCAGTTCATGCGTGCTCTTATTTTCAATGCTTTCTTTAAAAAAGAGAGAGAGAGAGAAAGAAAGAAAGAAAGGGAGGGTGAAGTGGGCTGCTCCCGTTTTGGTATTCAAAGTCCCTACAAAGTTTGCGACGGAGGGCTTTTCAAGAGCAGATTTCCTTCAACTTTTTTTTTGCAGCTCACTTTGTTTGCGGTCGAGGGGACGCGGACAATGGGCGCCGTATAACGTCGGCGTGAATTGATATGTTTCGGTGTACCTTATAAATTCATACCTTTTCTCACTCGAGCGCCTCAGAAAGAAGCTGTCACTCCGCGCGATTCTCTCTGCTGTCGAGCGCATTTAGCGCTATAGCCGAGCTCTATTTGGGAAGTTCATTCCTAGGCAAATGTATGCAAACGGGGACCCGCCGTGAATGGGGCGGCGTGTCAGCCGACCCTAATTGGGATTTAGGCACTTGGAAAAGCATGTGCGTGAACGTGACGGAAAGTCACAGGTTTTCCAAGAAGTCAGAACTTTTGCCCTCCTCGTTTGAAAACTTGCAGCGTCTTTTCCTCATAGTATTTTAACCAGCATTTTCCTACGGAGCGAGGGTGCACGACCTAAGTGGCAGTGCAACTTGTTTCCAGCCAAACAAGTTCAACCCGCACCAATGAAATATAAATAAACGGCCCTAACCTTGACTAGAAAACATTGGCCCATGCACTGCTTGAAAAGGACCTGCTGTTTTTATACAAATTGCTGTAGGCTCAAAGCTGCATATTCAGAGAGATTCTGGTTTCTTTTGGGGTCTGATCTTTTTCTTTTCTTTTTTTTAGTAGAATCAATTAGTATGCCCTTTGCATTTGGTTTGTTTGATTTAACTGATCTTGGGTGCAAAAAAAAACGTTGGACAATACCCTATAGGGCAAACAAGTAAGAAATAAAAATTAAGACCCAAATTAAAATATCACCATTAATTCATTCATTGTGATATTTAAATTAATTTATATATATATATATATATATATATATATATATATATATATATATATATATATATATATATATATATATATATATATATATATATATTATATATATATAATATATATATATATATATATATATATATATATATATATATATATATATATATATATATATATATATATATATATATACTGTATATATATATATATATATATATATATATATATATATATATATATATATATATATATATATATATATATATATATATATATATATATAATATAATACACACTGACACACGTGTGTATAATAATCAAGGTATCTATCACCGAAATCAATGTATCAATCAATGTATATCATCATTTTAATATAATTTTAATGCTATATTTATGTTAATTCAAATTGCTGTTCCAAGTGGAAATTTGTTTTGTGTTAACAAATACATTTTAGGATGTTGTTATTCAACTTTCACTGCAGTAGCCTCGTCACCACACGTTAAAATGAGCATGACAGCAGTAACAGCACCACGGACAGCTCCTGCTCTGCAGGCTATACAACTCCAGGCCTAATATTGGTAAATCACCTCATCATATTGATGTTTTTCGTGAATCAATTCGCTCCGCTGCACATTACTAAGGGTATTAAATCGTGATCTAATGATATGAATCGGGGCTAAACGGAACGAATAGAACGTCTTGTCCCTCATTAGAGCGCCTAGTTTGACAGCCCGCCGTCCGCGTTGCGTTATTTCTGCACAAAGCGGAAAAATAGGGAAAGCGACTATATAATTGTCCAATACGTCTTCGGGTGGGACGTGCTTGTGGAAAGAATGACTCTGACTGGACTAACAATGAAATTATATCAATGAGTTATAGTCTAATAATAATTTAAAATATAGTCTACACTCACGCTTCATTAAACGATTTATATCTGAATCATAGCCATGTGTTGCTACGCATGAGGATGTGTTGCGCCATACATATGAAATTAGGATTTGAGATCCAACAGGATAAAACTAAAACGTTGGCCGTTGGCTAATTTTATACATAGCCTATTTTCATTTCAATTTCATCCAGCAGGCACATTGGTTCAGCAAGTAAATAAATAAACAATCACATGAATAAATAGGCCTAAATCAACAAGCAAATAAACAACCAATAAATCAATCAAACAAACAAACAAACAAACAAACAAATAATGAGAAATATGAGCCATTAAACAATGAATTGTCTATATTGGCCTATAGTTCAAAAGGGCAATCAAAATGTATTGGCATGTTATACAACGGGATATAGACATTTCTTAATCAATCATTGTTTTTTGTATAGTATTTTCACCGTCCTGCATCTTCTCTCCTGAAGGACATAATAGTGAGCTATGCTGGCATGTTGAGATCAAATCCGTGCTGATCAGCAACAGGAAGCAAAGGTGGACAGAATGCGACTGACTGCCATCACTCCACTGTGGGAAAGAATGTGACAGATCACTAAATGTCTCTCTTCTCCAAGCCTGGCAGGATACCAGGTGACACACACACACACACACACACACACACACACACACACACACACACACACACACACACACACACACACACACACACACACACACACACACACACACACTTGATGACCTCCTTTATAGCCCAGTGTAGTCAAAGTGTGGTTGGGGGACCCAAAGAGGTCCTCGAAGGCATCAGTTAGGTGTTTATAAGATATAACCCCTCCTTTCTTTTTTGCTATTTGTTTCCCAAACTTGCATGTGTTGCGAGTTTCTAAGTTTGTTATTTTCCCCCCAAAAAGTTGAAACGTCTTGACACATCTTGTAGGCAGAGAATATTCAAACATGGGTCCGAGGATAAATATGTTTTATTATTATTTTGAGAGCCACTTTGTTAATTTCCTTCACTTAATAAATGTTGAAATGTAGTGGGCTCACACACGCCATGGGTGAAAGAAAAGCAGTTCAATTTCATTTAAAGGTATACAACCAATAAGAGCTTTTGTAAGAGTGGCTATTGTGATATTATCATCTCCCACTAACAATAAAGTATTCATATAACAGAAAGAATATTCTCTTATGGTGTCCCTGGGACAAAATCCTTTCAAACGGAGGGTCTGCAGTCAATGTGAGTGTCCTTGACATGAAAATATTTCAGAACCACCTGGAATCCTCACAATTTATGCATTTCATATTGTATAGGCGGAAAGTTTCTAAACAATTTCATATCATGTCAACTCTACTCAGAAATAGTGAAAATAGCCAACAGCTTATGTGCAAAGCTTGTGCATCTTCTCTTTTCAACGAGCAACACAGCTGACAACGTGTAAAACAAGGCTCATGTGGTTATGGTAAGCGTTCAAAATGAATAAGATATCAAACAAGACAAGGTAATTGAATGCTGATCGCTTTATTTGTAGCTAATAGAAAAAAAAGGAGGATAGGGGTGTGTGTGTGTGTGAGGGGCGCACAACAGTATACAGAGATCACATTTCAGGCCTATATGGTCAAGGCATGACTCGCTCTAGTAGAAAAGGGGGTCATCCTTGTCCAGGTCAAAGGGCAAAGGCCAAAGAGCCCAGACATGGGGTTTCGGTCAATGCAAAGCTCAAAGGGGGGTGGGGAGGGCGTGGGGGTTTATGGGGGTGCGAGAAGAAGGTCACGCTGGACACTCTCTCTCCCTCTTTATTCGCTGTCCGACTCGTCGCCCGCTCCGGTGATGATGTAGGTCTGCTCCTGGTGGTCCGTCTCCATCACGTCTTCAGCTTTGACAGTTCTGGAGGGGAGGGGATACCGTTATATTAATATATATGTACAGCATATAGCTTCACTTCAATGGGAATATATGCACTAAGGCAAGCCGTTTTGGAAGGAACTTGGACCACTTCCCTGTCTGCTACCTGCAGGTCTTACCAATGACACAAAAGAAGACTCTAGCATGAAGTTAGAGAAGAACTGCACACTAAATGCTTATAGTCATTGGTATCACCTGTGTGAAGGACTTAGGGAAGGGGCCTGCGGAAGTAGGAAGTGTTATTTTGTCTGCCTATAGCCCCATTGAGTGATTTTGCTGAAAAAACAACCATAATGTAAGCAACTGCTGCTGAAAAACCGCAACTGCGTACAACAGTTCCATGGCGTTCTTACCTAATGAGCACCGTCCTGCGCTCCGTCAGCTCCACGGCCTGTCCCGCGTAGGCCCCGAGGGTGGCATCGTATCCTTCGGACGAATATCCCAGAATTCCGAGCGGGCTCAACCCTGCCGGGCCGCCCTTTGCCCCGATTCTGCTAACGGTGCAGTCGTCTCCCTTGCCCTTCAAGCCGGCGCCGCCCGTTCTTGCAGCACCTGCTGCCCCAGATACCCCTAGACCCCCAGGACCCCCAGGACCACCGGGCGCACAGGCATCTCCTCCCTCGCCTGCACCACTCATACCCCCGGCTCTATCATGGCTGCCGGCTCTTGCTCCTGCTCCTACCCCTCCGGGCCTGGTCCCTGAAGCGGTCTTTGCCGAATCCCTGCGGCCATCTTCGGCACTACCCCACGCGGTGTCTGACCCTGTCAGGCCACTGTCAACACCGCCGATACCGTCGACCCCCAAACCTCCACCCACCTGTACGCCCTTAGAGGTACCATAATCGTCAAAATCGACCTCGCCTGCACCTGCCCCACCAACCCCCATACCCGCACCTGCACCCTTGGCACCCGCACCGGCACCACCGGCACCATCAGCACCCATAATACCTCCAGCGCCAATGCCATCAGCTCCAACACCGCCAGCACCCATAACGGTGCCATCCGCGCCTATACCAGCACCACCAGCACCCATACCGACAGCTCCAACCCCGCCAGCACCCATAATGGTACCGTCCGCACCTATAGCACCCATTCCACCCACACCGCCAGGACCCATGCCGGTACCATCAGCACCCATACCAGCAGCTCCAACACCGCCAGCACCGATACCACTGCCATCGGCACCCATGCCAGCGCCGCCAGCACCCATCATACCAGCACCCATGCCACCAGCACCGCCAGGACCCATAATGGTACCATCAGCACCTATCAGGCCTGCAGCACCCTTCCCGGTACCATCAGTACTCTGCATCATACCAGCAGCACCCATAATGGTACCATCAGGACCCACCATACCAGCACCAGCAACCATGATGGTACCATCAGGACCCACCATACCACCAGCACCAGCACCCATAATGGTACCATCTGGACCCACCATACCACCAGCACCAGAACGCATGATGGTACCATCAGGACCCACCATACCACCAGCACCAGCACCCATGATGGTACCATCAGGACCCACCATACCACCAGCACCCATGATGGTACCATCAGGACCCACCATACCACCAGCACCAGCACGCATAATGGCACCATCAGGACCCACCATACCACCAGCACCCATGATGGTACCATCAGGACCCACCATACCACCAGCACCAGTACCAATGATGGTACCATCAGGACCCATCATACCAGCACCACCAGCACCCATGATGGTACCATCAGGACCCACCATACCAGCACCACCAGCACCCATGCCAGCACCATAACCACCAGGGCCTATGCCACCAACTCCACCAGCACCCGTGCCAGCACCGTAACCACCGGGGCCCATGCCACTAACTCCATCAGCACCACCCACGCCTCCTACGCCTCCCACCCCGGCGGCACCGACCCCTCCAGGACCCGTGGCACCCATTACTCCACCCACTCCTCCAGGAGAGCCGCCCAGTCCTGCACCCATCCCCGTGCCTCCGATGCCTCCGACGCCCATTCCGCCAGGGCCGCCCATGCCTGCTCCAGCCATGCCCATGCCACCAGGACCACCCATGCCCATACCACCCACACCCCCAACACCCATTCCACCGACACCACCCATGCCACCGACACCCATACCCATTCCACCGACTCCACCCACGCCTCCCATACCCATCGCACCAACACCACCCATGCCTCCAACACCCATGCCCATTCCACCAACACCACCCACACCTCCAACACCCATGCCCATTCCACCCATGCCTCCTACACCCATGCCTCCCATTCCACCGGCACCACCCATGAATCCTCCACCCATACCCATGGCCATGGCGCCGCCTGTGATGGCCATGGTTTGCACCTGGCCGGCAAGTCGCAAGTCCTCTCCCTCGATCAGTTTTCTGTGAATAAAAGCAGATCAATAATGTTAAGTGCTTCATTTTGCCGCAATAAAGTAAAGCTATGTGCCAGTGTACCAGTTCACGGCACCTAAAGCTATAGGACAGCTTGTGACGTGTTCCCTCACCTGTAAGTTGTAATCTCAATCTCTAGAGCCATCTTCATGTTCAGGAGGTCCTGGTACTCACGCAGGTGCAGGGCAATTTTCTCCTTCATGGTTTTTAGCTCAAGCTGCAGGGCTTCAATCCTTGCCTGTTATGTAATAGATAAAGTGTGTGTGGCAGTTGACTTAACTGCATAGTAAATAGTAAACTACACAATACGATTTCTGAGAGCATGACAATATTTCTACCTGCAACGCCTCCAGTTCCTTCCTGTATTTCTCTTTCATTTCTTCTATTTTGGCCTCAAGACCATCATTTTTAGTCTTGTTGGCGTCCAGGTCTCGCTCCTTATCCTTAATCTGGAGGAACACAATGTTTCAATATGCAAACTTGTCTTTAATTCGATTCAAATTCAAACGAGCAGTTCTATTTCAACGTCATTGCTTTTTACACTCACATCTTTCTTGGCGTTTGTTAGCGCTTCTCTGCCGCTTCGGATTTTGTCCACCTTGGTCGATGTCTTGCTGGTCATGTCCTGAAACTTTTCTCCATACCATGAATCCATTTCCTTAAAAAAACATATCCAGTGAATACTTGGTATCAGGCTGCAATCGAGAAAGAATTGCACAGTGTTATTATTTTACCTGGAGATTCTTGGCTGCGATGTCGTCGTACTGACTCTGAATCTGTTTCAATGCACTCGCAAGGTCAGGCAAGGAGAACGCGCTCTCGGCCGAGACGTGAGCCGAGTAGATCTGTCTCATTAATTCATCGATTTCCTGAGAGAAAGAACCATTAAGCGATTGGTCAAAAAATGTCGACAACATCTGGTGTGGGGGAAAATCTTTATTTAAAGATCACGATGTGACCCACCTGTTGATGGACCCGTTTCAGAAACTCGATTTCTATCTCCAGCTGCTCCAGCTGTTTCTCCAGGACGATGCGGGAAGAGGTGGCTTTGTCGACGTCCTGGAAAATTGCACAGCATTGTCACGATATGTAAACTGTGGTTAGTGGAGGAATTTAAAAAATAGCCTGGCCCATAATTTAATGGTAACCTACTGGACGGAAGGCTTCAATCTCCAACTCGGCTCTGCGCCTCATCTCAAGCGCCTCTTCGTACTTGACTTTGATCGCCTCTAGTTGACCACTCATGGACTCCTTAGCAGCAACGGCACCATTCTGAGGAAACCAATGGTATAATGGTGTCATCCACCAGATGTTTAAGGTATGAATAAAGCTTTGGAAAACCTATATCGGTTCATTGCCTTTCAAACATGTGCTTATAACATCTACGTCTGTGTGCAAGTGTGTCTGCCAAAGACATCTGCACTGCAGCATCGTAACATACTCAGGAACCTCTATAATATGCCTGCAATATAATATGGCTGCTTTGAAAACACCAAGTTTACTATATTTGTGTCTTGAATGGATCTTCTGCATTGATCGCTTTAAATGTACTCAACACGAATGAATAGACGTGACAATTCCTGTCTCACCCGCTGAACTTTCATCTGCTCAGCGATCTTAAGCAGTTCCCTCAGCTGTTCCTCGTACATGACGCTGAGAAGCGACGGTTTCTCATGGCGGCTCCTGAAGGCATTGATCTGAGCCTCCAGCATTTGGTTCTGTGCTTCCAGGGCCCGAACCTATAGTGACAGTGGGGAAACATAGCAATTAGTATTGTTAACACTTCATGCGTCCCTGGACTAGAACAGAACACTCTCATAGCAGTGACAATAACATTTCTTCTTTTTTCAGGATGGTAACGTCAGTGTCATTCAATCAGGTTAGTGGTCCAACTGAAAAAGAATGCTTGATTCATTTTGAAGGGGGGCTGTACCTTTTCGATGTACACGGCCAGCCTGTCGTTGAGCAGGATCATTTCCTTTTTCTCGCTGGAGCGCGTGCTTAGGAATTCCTGATTCTCGGCGGACGCCACTTCCAGATCGATGGCAGGCTTTCCATCGTACCCCACGCAGGCCACTGGTCCCGCGCCCACGCTGCAATGACGAGTGAGAAGGGAGTATTACTTGATTAGTTCGATGACTAGTTATCATATGAGTAAAAACAAAAAACATATAAGTAATAGACAGACACTAGGCCATTTAGATTTAAAATCTTGATGGCTGGTGAAATGGCTGAGGTATGAAAGCCGTGAATCTACATTCACATACCATTTCGGTAACATTTTATACAAAGTCCATGCATTATATAAATGTACATAATACAAAGACCAAGGCCAAATGATTCAAGGACTGCCTGCCTATACACCTTCAAGAATATCAGTATTTTACTTAAATCACCCACACACAATACTGTATTACAGCTAACTAAATACACTATCATCCCTAATACCAAACATACTGTGTGTGTGTCCCATAGTTAAGAAGCCTTAGCCTTTCATTTCGCCATCCTTTATGCCTTAACCTATCATTTCTCACCTTGATCCGCGTGACTTGCGCATGGCAGAGCCTGCCCTCCGGCCCACGGTGCTGGCCCCGCCGGCGCCGCCGCTGCGGGGGCCGCTGGCGGAGGCATGGCGGGCCTCTTTCTTGGTGGGGGGGCAAGGGCCGGTGGTCACCCTGACCTCCAGGGCCGTACTGGTGTCCTCGAAGTGGCGCCGGTAGGACGAAATCCTCTCCTGGCTGCGGCTCATGGTTCCTGGCAGCTGGTGGTGGTGGTTCTCAGGGAGTAGAGTATAGGGAGTGACAAAACAACCTCGGGTCGCGCTGTGCTACTACACTGTCGCTGCAGCTTTCTCACAATGTTCGCTCTGGCTCCTTCCCTGGGTTTTATACTCACTGTTTAAGTCAGCTGGGGCTGTGACGATTTGGACTGGACAGTGTGTGTGTGTGTGTGTGTGTGTGTGTGTGTGTGTGTGTGTGTGTGTGTGTGTGTGTGTGTGTGTGTGTGTGTGTGTGTGTGTGTGTGTGTGTGTGTGTGTGTGTGTGTGTGTGTGTGTGTGTGAGTGTGTGTGTGCATGTGCAGTGCATGAACCAAAGCCTTTGGAATCTCTAACCTCCACACCACCAAGGGCTCGACCTGCGTGTCTGATATCTGTCAGCACCTTGCGAAGAAGCTGAGCTGGGTTCACCAAGCGGCCTGGGCGGAGGCCGCAGTGTAGCCCAGGCCAAGTTATCCAACGTAGCTGACGTCATGTCAGTTTATGGGCTCTGTCTCGTATAATAATAACATGCAAAGTATACCCACAAATCGGTCTAATTTCCACCCAAAAACCCCCAGCATCCGCAGCAGGGTTCGGTCTGTCACGGAAAAAGCCAGTAGGTGCACTGCTGATGTAATCCATGGTGATGGCACAAGGGTCTTTAATTGCCATAGCCGAGAGTGACCCGATGAGGCCACGGCAGAGGAACAAAGGACCCCCTCCCCTCCTGCAAAACAAAATTGACATAAATTAGTACTTATTAGTCTGGTCTGTTTTTCTACATTAAAAACATTGCTATGCGGGAAAAGAAAGACAAATTAAGTGCTTTTGAGAGACAATGAGGACCCAGGAGAGAGGGGGGGGGGGGGGGGGGGGGGTCCTGTATAGTCTGGAGTTCACGGTTGACATGGCATAGAGATATGAGAGGGGAAAATAGTGTCCTGGCCTGTCCAGCAAAATGCTCCGTTGACACCTAGTGCACACTATGCTCAGGCCAGGCCCCACCCTGAGTGTCCGACATACAGTAGGTCAGCAAGATAGTGCTGGCCACTGCCATGAACTCTCTTAATACTTAAACGCAAATATCAATAACGTATGCAGTTTGGATTATTTTAATTCACCTCAGACTTGGAACACTTAGTTACAGTTATTTTAGTTACACCTCCAGCAATACCTGCAACTTCAGCTACTCTTTAATATTTCTTCACAAAAAAAGGATTATAATGGGAGGTAAAACGTGTATATGATTTGTACTTGCGTGAGTGGAGCGGGCACAAGTAAGGCGTGTGGTGTTCGGTTCTCGGTGTCCGTGTTTGGCAGCGATCGGTCTGATTGGCCGGCTTTAGGCCATGGCCTACTTGTGCGCAACACGCAAGTTTGCACTCTACCGTGTGCTAATCTAGTTTTAAATATTCCTAAAAAAGACGAATTAAGTTGGAAACTTCTCCTTTGGTACAAACTTTCCTAGGACATGTGAGATTGGTCCAGTGAAGACAACAGTGAAAAAATAAATAACTAAATAATACAAAGAAAAAAATCACACTGAAATTCACCACCTGGGTGGTCTGTGCAGGGACACAAACGTACCTTCTTGTCACTGAGCATCGTGAAGGTACTGAAAGACCCATTCACCTCAGACATCAGCAATCGTCTGGGTGAAAATCACCAATGTTCGGTGTTCTGGGGTTAAGAGGCCTTTACAATCTCTACTATCAGTGGTTGACTGAATGTCCATTTCGTTCCATTGACCTCAACGCTCGCAGCTGCGTGTCACTCTTGTAGGAGGTGCAGCTGCTACATCTTCCATAGATGTGACCAGAGCCCATCTTCACACACCAGCACTTGTTGGCATACAATATGTATCACATAATACATCATTGTCTGGGGCAC
Organism: Benthosema pterotum; assembly: GCA_039105355.1. Taxonomy (NCBI): domain Eukaryota; kingdom Metazoa; phylum Chordata; class Actinopteri; order Myctophiformes; family Myctophidae; genus Benthosema; species Benthosema pterotum. Next base: position 40,152,412 of record CM076967.1, on the reverse strand, counting down.
TCTGGTTATTATTTTAGGTTGATGCTAGGTTATCCCTTTCCCTACACCAAGGAGGAGGATTCTTTTTTTTAGCCATTCATTGAGTCCTTTGTCATGCACCATGTTCCACAGGATAGGCTACAAAATGTTCACTCCAGAATCGATATTCAAAAGGCCAATATTGTTGATACGATAGTAGTGGACAATTCAGTGGTTTGTGTCATTTTCAAAAAGCTACAGTACATATTCCATGGAGCTTAGATAAATAATTATCTGCTCTCCAGGTTTGTCTCTGAACAAGACATTGCATACCATAATCCACAAATCCAGTGCGAATACACATTCCCCAGGCCACGGGCGATGAGAGATGTGCTATGATCATATGAGCAAGATTAGTGAAATGGAAAACAATTGTCACATTCGTCATCATCATAAACTAGGAACCTGTGAATGTGTTCTGAAGGGCTGGTGACAAATGTGTTAGAGATGCAGTTGGATATTGGCCGTAGTTAATTGAATACTATAGATCACCCTAGCCTTTGTCAGATAAATATTTGGTGGCTTTCTTTATTTAGCTGCCAGTGACATCACCTTCGTAACCACATTACAACAAGTCAACTGTATGTACCGCACTATACTAGTCCACAAAACAAGACAAATCAGATCAAAAGATGTTGTTTTTTTTTTCAACTTTATTTTGATTATGTTGACAAAAGCTATATTAACTGAGGATAGATCAATGTAGCATATTTACAATATATCACCCTGAAATGTGAAAATGGTTTTTATAACACAATTTTGTAAGACATTTTTCACCCCTGCGTCAACATGTTATTCCATGTGAATTGTATTTTTCTAATTTGCAGTGTTGGGAAAAATAACTTGCACTTATTACTTAAGTAAACGCATTGTAACTGCAATATACAAACACGCTGTTAGAAGTAAAAAGTCGAAAGAGAAAATGGTATGTTAGAGCATCACAGTTGATTAGTCGTTTGCATAGATTCTCTGGAAAGACAATCAGTATGCGCTTTAAGAATTTATAATAAAATCTTCACACTTTGTCCTGTATATACTGTATATATATATATTATATACACAGTACATTCTCTCCCAAAGCATACAATCTATCTACTGTATACAAGCAGTAAGGTCTATAACTGACTCTTACATACTCAGTTGTGCCCATGATTACTCACTGCTCAGTGGTTGTAACAGTATGGCAGCAGTTATAGCAGCTGGTAGCAAACAAATGGCTCTCACTGAGCTGTAGGGGAAACCCCTGGCAGGTGTATTAAAAGTATTTGGCATTCATTCACACAGCAGATTTATGCCTTAACAATTGAGTATTATATAATAATAATAATAATAATAATAATAATGAATAATAATAATAATAATAATAATAATAATAATAATAATAAATATAATGTATAAATCCACAGCCCATCTGAAAAGAGAGATTCCTGTGTACTGATCAGATGGGTCTCAGCTGCTCCTCCGTCAGTTCAGCTTTTCTTTTTCTGCCCAGTCCTGCCATCCGCCAGGGTAATGCTGGACACTACAAGAAAAGAATGACGGCGTGTGAATACAGCGAGACTACGTCGATATCAGGTCAATGCATCATGATATTCAACACAGAACAGTTCAAAATTTGTCACAAACCCAATCGACATGTATGACTCCTAGCAATGCGCACTCGAGTGTAGATTGAATATTTTCTATGTTAACACAACTGTAGGGGCGCAAAACTTTTTTTTTTTTAAACCCAAAATGCCTTAAGCAGTGAAAGCCATTTTGAACCACCTAGAAAAAGCAGTTATAGTGTTAATACAATAAATAAATCAACAATAAACGTAGACAATCATCACCTCTGAATGCACATTAAAACACGGTTTGCATCCTATCAGCAACCATTGTGCTTGATTACAGACCAGGGACACCACAACCACCAAGTAACAGTTAAGCATCTGCTAAATGCCTAAATTGTAAACATCAAACCAGTGCTAGCCATTTATCATCTCATGCCAAATGTATTCAATTTATTTAGAGGTAAAATATTGAAAAGGGAGGGAAAAAAATGTCAAGAGTACCAAAGTGCATATTACTGTGTTTGTTGGTAGGCCCGTTATGTTATCACCAGATAAATGTAATCTAAAACACGTGTATTGAGAAATGCCATGGGTTCTGGCACTGTTCAATTTACAAGCATACAGATAAGATTGTCATAACCTACAGTAGGAGTAAGAACCTTTGTGCAAAGCACCATCAAGAAGGTCAACACCTAGGACAGTGGTTGCTCTCGTACTTCCACATTATTATTTATGTTTTTCTCATATCGAGAAATAGAGATGGAAAATAGGGGAGAGTTTCAGGTGACATGATGCAGCAAATCTGCCGCTGTGGTTGGGAATCAAACCCAGCCGTGTCAGGTATATGTAGTAGCTCGTTTGTGATGTTCATTGTGTTCATTGTGTGTGACTCATGAGTCATGAGGTTTAACAATAAAGAACACCCTGGACTGTGGATGTTCAATTCTTGTCAGGCTTAAGCAGTTACAACATTGTGGTAGTTTTGATGATGGACTGTGAATTGTACTAAGCAAGTCATTCTCACGCTATATATCCCAGCGAGGTGGCCATGTCGAGGGCTTTCTTGCTCCTAACCCCAGCCAGGCAGCTGAAGACGATGTTATCCGTCGTGCGGGGCATGTCTCCACCATACTTCTCCTTGAAATCAGCTGGATCCAGTTGGAGGGCGGCATCTACCTGTCCCACTGCAAAGTCAGAGGAGCACATTTTTACTAGCCTGGCCTAACCCGCAATGATTTTGGCCTTGGGGGGCGGGGTGCCGTGGGATCCACACGGCAGATCGAGCTGATCTGATTTGATCTCACGAACGTGTCGTCATCCCCAGCCCCTCCCGCGCCCGTCCACTGCTGTTCTACGTCACATCATTTAGAGCGACGCTCACCCCGGAAGGTTGACTCCCTTCTCAAGGCCACTGTGTGTAAAAAGTTAGTCCAGGCTTTCAGTTTTCGCGCAACGCGAACGAAAATGAAAGTCTGGGTGTCGAGGCTACATTTTTACTAATAGTCTAAACAAGAGTGGTCTGCAAACCTTTTGAGTCAAAGGCACACTCGAGACACACAGGCTCCAAATGTGTCGCAATGCGGCAAGCTAGTGTCTGCTATGTTAAATGATATATGTGGCCTTTAGGTTAGCCCAGGTCATACCAAAGACTCTAAAAATGGGACCCAACGCCTTCCTGCTTGGCACTCAGCCCCAAGGGTTGTATTGGGGTAAGTCCCTGTGACATACTAGCGTCATGCCCAGGGGGTGTACTTGTACATCAAACTGCCTCTCGCTACAGAAACAGGAGATAGGCTCCTGATCTATATGGGCCTCAATGGCTCAGTGGGCATCATGACATCATGGCCTGGCATGGCTACTTACTTAATCAGAATGACATGCCCAAAACAGTGGATCAAATATACAGGTGGAAATTGGAATATATATTTTTAATTATAAAATTTGCCTTTGGACAGTGTGAAATGAGAGCTACATACATTACTGCAGCAAATTAAAAGAGATACAGCATAACAATTTGTATACCAATAGTTACAGTATATTGCAATAATGTGTAGTTGTCACAAAATGCCACATTACCACAAGGACAAACGAATGAATGACTGAGAACGCCTGTGCATTGACACACCAGGAAGTGAACTGGTTGTCTTAGTAACCTGACTAGCGCAGTTTTATTTGTGTTGTAAACATGCGGTCTCGTCCTATAGGATTGCCCTAACCTGGTGTTTATGGTTCTTGGCAGTTCAGCGGAATCATCTGACAAGTCTTATCAGCGACATTATGTCACGCGACACTCAATTCACCTTCGCCTTTCATAATAATAAAGATACCCTGTCAATTCCTCAGTGTTCATTTGTGTAAACATAAAACAGAGAAGTGATGCTTTCTTAGGTGATATTTGACCAATGTTTGACATTTTGAGTATGGTTTGTTTATTTTTCATTTTAGAAGTACTAAAAGGGTCTTAGAAGTCCTTAAAGCTATATTCAGTGACTTCACTTTATTCAAACATCACTGTTTTGCTTGTTTATTAGATAATCCTCCCTACTGTAGAGTGTGCTGAGTCTGCTGACCATTCTCCCCTGTCCCCAATTAACCTCTAGAGTCAAACAAGTTTCGGTTTTGGTGGCGAGTGAGAAAGCCTTCATGCAATCAGGATGAGACTGGCCTTCCTCCGACCATGATCGAGAAATCATTTCACTGAATACTCCTTTAAACATTAATTTAATGTTTAATGGAGGACTGTGGGACAGAACTCCCCCTCTTGAAGTTCTGAGAACACAGAGAACCAGTGCATGAACTCACACGGGACATTGATGGACCCCGGGATGCTCCCGTACTCCCTGAGCTCCCAGGGCTCCCGCACGTCGAAGACCACCGCCTTCTGTCCGGCCAGGATCTGCTTCAGTTGGTCGTAGCTGACCGTCTCTGTGCCCAGTGGCGTTGAGCTGTAACACCGTTGCAACCATGCTGTCTTTGACGTCAGTGCATCTAGAAGGTAAGCAAAGGATGCAAATGAACAGATTCCATGTGAGGAATGATGATGCTATTCTATTTTTACCCAGACCTGATTGATTGAAATTTGAAACAGCTTGTAGATTTACAGAACGTTTCGAGAACAACTCAACACCAGACTGATAACTGTAAGGAAGTATTTGGACAGGGGCATTTTGGTAGTGTATAGAATCCTGTAGACCAGACCCGTTGCGTTGTACTCTGTCGTCAACCCCAAGCCAACACAGTCTGTCAAAGTGGGCAGGGGTGAGGTGGGTTCAGGGGAGTGAGGCCAAGTAACAGCCTGACCAGTTTGTTTTGAGAGGTCTGTAGCCATATGGACAATTATTACTGTTGGTGCATTCAAATAAAAGTATCAGTAATACCAATATAATACGCATTTGTAGCAGTAGTAGTGAAGTATGCTACATTCAGAAAACAAGTATAAAAAGTTTAAGGCCTATGCCCTATTAGTGCGATATTACACTTACAATTATAGTGAGAAGATCTGTGATTGCCTTTCATTTCTGTGAGGCTTTAGATCTGTTATTTCCACAATTATTTAATAGATCAACCATCACTGCTGTGTATTTGAGCACCAGTAGGACTTTAACTCCTGACTGAGTTTGTTCATTGTTGAGCCTTTTTTGTTTTGTTTTGTGACACAACAGCAACAGCTGCAACAGGAATGCAGTGTAAAGAAATACCTTTTCAATTACAATAACCAATCTAATCATCATATATCGACCACAACATCCCATAAGCATTTACTTAACTGACACACATCAAAGTAATATACAACCCCAATTCCGTTGAAGTTGGGACGTTGTGAAAAATGTAAATAAAAACAGAATGCATTGATTTGCAAATCGTTTTCAACCTCTATTCAGTTGAATACACCACAAAGACAATATATTTAATGTTCAAACTGATAAACTTTATTGTTTTTTGAAATTATACAATCTTTTGTAAATTGATCCCTGCAACATGTACCAAAAAAGTTGGGACGGGGGCAACAAAAGACTGGGAAAGATGATGAATGCACAAATAACGCCTATTTGGAACATTCCACAGGTAAACAGGTTAATCTTAAACAGTTTAATATCGTGATTGGGTATAACAGGACCATCCCAGTCGTTCACAATCAAAGATGGGGCGAGGTTCACCACTTTGTGAACAATTCTGTGAGAAAATCATCCAACGGTTTAAAGACAATGTTTCTCAACATTCAATTGCAAGGAATTTGGTGATTTCATCATCTACAGTCCATAATATAATCAAAACATTCAAAGAATCTGAAGAACTTGCTATACTAAAGCGACAAGGCCGAAAACCAACACCGAACACTTGTGACCTTTGATCCCTCAGGTGGCTCTGCATTAAAAACTGACACCATTGTGTAAAGGATATTACTGTGAGGACTCAGGAACACTCAGAAAACCATTGTCAGTTTACATAATTTGTCGCTACACCTGCGATTGCAAGTTAAAACTCTACCATGCAAAGCAAAGCCATACATCAGAAAGGTTGGTTTGAAAAAACAACCAGAAAAACAACCAGAAATGCCTTCTCTGGGTACAATATCATTTGAAATGGTTAGACACAAAGTGGAAAAGTGTGCTGTGGTCTGATGAGTCCACATTTCTAATGATAGTGGACCCAGAGAAGGCATTTCTGGTTGTTTTTCTGGTTGTTTTTCAAACCAACCTTTCTGATGTATGGCTTTGCTTTGCATGGTAGAGTTTTAACTTGCACTCGCAGGTGTAGCGACAAATTATGTAAACTGACAATGGTTTTCTGAGTGTTCCTGAGTCCTCACAGTAATATCCTTTACACAATGACGTCAGTTTTTAATGCAGAGCCACCTGAGGGATCAAAGGTCACAAGTATTCTGTGTTGGTTTTCAGCCTTGTCGCTTTAGTATAGCAAGTTCTTCAGATTCTTTGAATGTTTTGATTATATTATGGACTGTAGATGATGAAATCACCAAATTCCTTGCAATTCAATGTTGAGAAACATTGTTTTTAAACCGTTGGATGATTTTCTCACAGAATTGTTCACAAAGTGGTGAACCTCGCCCCATCTTTGATTGTGAACGACTGGGATGGTCCTGTTATACCCAATCACGATATTAAACTGTTTAAGATTAACCTGTTTACCTGTGGGATGTTCCAAACAGGCGTTATTTGTGCATTCATGACCTTTCCCAGTCTTTTGTTGCCCCCGTCCCAACTTTTTTGGTACGTGTTGCAGGGATCAATTTACAAAAGATTGTATAATTTCAAAAAACAATAAAGTTTATCAGTTTGAACATTAAATATATTGTCTTTGTGGTGTATTCAACTGAAAAGAGGTTGAAAACGATTTGCAAATCAATGCATTCCATTTTTATTTACATTTTACACAACGTCCCAACTTCAGCGGAATTGGGGTTATAATTATATGACGTTCTTATCGCTACTTACATGAACAAGGTGAGTGTGTTTTGCTGACCAGACTGCTGGACACAGTGGTGGTGGTGGAAAGCAGTGATCGTCCTGTCGAGGCACAACACGAACCACAACGAACTGGAGGGTTCAGGATCAGACGAGGAACCCGCAGGATGCACCTTCTGAGAGCCATGGATACTACTGTCTACACCTGCTACTAGTACCACTACTCCTACTACGACTAGCACTACTACTACTGACTACTTGGTATGTCAGATCCCAGCCGATCGACTCTGTTATGGTGGAGCAGGAGCTTGGCAATGTTGCTTCACAGTCAGTGTTGCCAACTGCCAAAATACAAAATGCACTAGTGGCGCTTCCAAAATGCACCAGAACCAGAATGCGCTAGATGCTTGCCTGGAAGGGAATATGACCATTAAATGACCATTAATCTTATACATTCTCTAGTTGTGTAGACTTGGGCTAATTCACATGATGAATATTTTAACTCTTGAGGGTGTAAAAATGAAACCAAATGGACCCGCAAGGGTCCATTTGGTTTCATTTTTACACTCTCAAAGAGTTACGTCTGGTTAACCAGCTGTCCATCATTTAGCCTGGGGACCACTGGTTGAAAACCACTGTCATAGAGGGAAAATGGTGAAAAATGAGGGTTTTATCTAGGAGTTTTTCACTCATTTTGGCGCCAGGGGGGTCTGAAAAGGCGCTACAAATGCGCCGAGTTGGCAACACTGCTTCACAGTTCGCCTCTGACACTGACATGCGCGATCGCAGTGCTTCCACTTTAAAAATACGGGTCACGGTCAAGGACACACCGTTTGATGTCGATCTGAATTCTGAAGTCCGCCATAGAAGCTTTTAGGACGGACCACATGGTGGTCGTATGCATCCCGCCATCGCTGCTTCTCTCATCGGGCGACGGACGCCTTCAAATCGACAATATTATTGTGTTGTTGGGGGTAAAAGGCACGGCTTGTCCGCTCCGAGCCACCGTCAGTGCGTCACATGTTGACCAGAGCCATTTAGTAGATGAGTTGCGACATTGAGGGGTCAGAAAATGAGCGCTCGAGCGCTGGTCACGCAGCCCGAATAGGGACAAACTGGAGATGGAAATGCATTGTTTTCAATGAGGGAGGCGCAAATAAGACCTGATACCGGCTGATACCAATGCAATACTGCCTACTTCAGGTCCAGGACTTGTCCCTATTTGTTGTCCCCATTCTCTATTCAATTCTAAGTAGAAGAGCCGCCATTGAACTGGCCCCATGAAGTGGACGGAGTTGTCGTAAGTCTGTCTATACTCTATGGCTCTGATGTTGACGGCGGTGTGGTGACCACGTGACTCTCGGCGCCCCCCCTCTCCACCTCCCAATGGTATCGATTATGATGATGATGCTATGCTGACAGGCTGCTAAAGACAAGTCCCTGATGATCGATTTGCTTTCTGATCGCCGCTGTGTCGCAGTTGATCGTCAATAGATAACGGAGTTACATCGCTGCGGGTCGACTCCAATGTTAAAAACCACTAGCACTGTACCTCTGGCTGGCTGGGAGACTAAACTAAAGTGTAGCTACTAGCTTTGGTGGCTAGTAGTTAGGAAGTGTTGACAGTGTTCCAACTGTTGGTTCACATTGGCTGATCAAATAATAAAAACCAGGGGGACACAGCAAGGAACGAGGTGAGAGCTTACTTTTTATATTATTTATTATTGGGTATTGGGTGTTTAGGAAATCAAATTGTAGTTTTAGTAGTTTTGTTGATAAAGCATGATGAGCCAAAGAGGCCTCTTTTGCTTTTTATCTAAACTTGCTGATATTACTATAAACTAGTTGTACCATAACCTGGACACATACTAATATGTTGTTAGTTGTTAGACCAAAAATGTACTGTAGGTATGATCTGTGACATCTGTCTCTGTTAGCCTTGTATTGGTCGAAGGCTACTGCTCTTGGTGGTAACAACCTGGTGCTTTGTAGTTGTTCAAACAACCAGAAAAGTGTACAGTGTGTACACATGTAACCACATGGACATGTAGTGTACATTTAATACATGTGTGCAAACGAAACACTGAGGAAGGAGGACTTTACTGTGCTGTCTCATCATGATGAGACAGCTGGTATAACCTGGACTGGTTAACACCTTAGACTGTATTTTATCGATTATGTACAATCTACAAGTCAGCAGATGTCAGATGATGATTGTCAAAACTATTATAAGGTTACTTTTTTCACTTTTTGTCCCCCGACCCCACTTTGAAAACCACTGTAGTGAGAAATTCAGATACACAGTGAGTGAGATTACTGTGTAAGCCAGGCAGACATGTCTGTGCGTGCATCATTCTGTACATAAGTGCGTCACAGACTTCATATTTCACATTTGGGAACGCCTGACCGAAATATGGAGGATTCCATACCGTATATACTGTGTGTGTGTGTGTGTGTATGTCTGTGTGTATATACAGGGCTTGACACTAACACTTGCCCACTTGCCCGGGGCAAGTAAAAAAAAAATGGTGGGGCAAGTGAAGACTGCTACCTGGTTGCCCGATCGGGCAAGTGTGCAACTTAGTGCATTATACCACAACACAAGATAAATTTGTCTTGAAGGCAGTCATTGCACTCTGCCTCTGTGTCTTTCTCTGCTTTCTAGCTATCTCTACCTGTCTTTCTCCCAGGTTCATTTGGTTCCAAACTATCATTTTTCTGGGGTCAGGGACCACTGGGTCTGTGACCACTATGGGCTAATTTAAATTAAGATGAGGAATTTTAACTCTTGAGAGTGTAAAAATGAAACCAAATGGACCCTTGCGGGTCCATTTGGTTTCATTTTTACGTTCTCAAAAGTTACATCTGGTTAACCAACTTAGCTGGGGACCACCTGGAACCCTCTCAGGGACCACGTGTTGAAAACCCCTGGTTTAAAGCACCCAAGTAGGAAGTAAACTTAAATGCAAAATTTAAAATATATATTTTTGGGGGGCAAGTGACCATGACCTGAGGGCAAGTTGAACCTGACTTGCAGTGCCTCGGAGACCTTCCACAAACGGACCACAAACTCAGTGAAACGCCTTACTGGTCTAGCATTGTCCTTGCTTCATCATGTTGATCTGTCTTTATTATGAATGAAATTAATTGTCCTGCTCACTATTCAGCTCCAGATGCGACTAAAGGACCCCTTCTCTTTGAAAGCCGCCGACATGACCAAGCGGTCCAACAAGCCAAGGAAACCTCGAGACGAGGAGTCGTCGGACGAAGTCAGCGGTAAGCTGCCCGGGGAGATAAAATAGGGTACCTAGTAGGAGAGGATTGTCCCAATCTGATCCAGTGATCGGAAATCAGGGTCCATTCGAAAACGATTGAAATCGGATCGGGTGCTCAAGACTGTCTTTTGCTCTGGTCTGGTCCATAGCTCTACTGTTAACATGATTCTACCTTGCATTGGAGGTATGAGGAAACCACTGTTATCACATGATCACATCATCACATGAAACTCTGACCAGCCTCTCCTCTTTAATCTCAAGAATGTTTTACCTACTCACCAGTACAAACAAGGCTTGTGTAATTAGAAAGCCTACACAAATAAAAACAAACAATCACTTTTTGGCAGAAAGTGATTGTTTTTACCGGAAGGAAAACTATTCTCTATGAAGGGTTTCTCACCGAGTGCATTCACCCAGGAAAGTAGGATTTCTAATTGTATTGGTGAGTAGGTAAAGCATTCTACAGATTTCCACTAGATTTCCACAAGAGGCGAGGCTAGATTCATGCGTTTTCCCCATAGCTCTAACACGGGGAAGAATCATAGAGGCAGTCATAGAGTGAGGACTGTCCCTAATATCAATATCCATATCATGACTGTACTGGATACTGGTCTGTGGTGATTTGATATTGTACTATTGTGATATGGCCTAAGTATTCTATAAATCTTACATTCAGGGGCTGTGAGTAGTAGTGCATAGATGGTTTGGTTTACTTGGTCTTCCCTTATTCTCTCTTTCTGTTTTGCCTTTTCACCTTGACGTGTACTCATGTCCTTCCTGATGCAGGGCTGTCTGGGGCCAAAGCTACCTTGTCGTTTTCCAATCAAAGCAAATGTTCAGAGACTGTTAATTAAAGGCTTATCGTCTGTTGTTGATAAGAACAGACTTGAACTTCTAGTTTTCTTTACCCTGTCGCCTGGACAACCACCTATCCGACCGATTGCATGGCACCACACTGCCTCGGTAGTGCACATACACACACACACACACACACACACACACACACACACACACACACACACACACACACACACACACACACACACACACACACACACACACACACAGATTAGGGCTGTTACGGATATGAAATAAACGCCCCTCAAAAAGGGAATGGGCATATATGGGGTTCATGCTCCATTCCGACACCTCGCTACTCCGACATTGACTCTCAATTGTCGGAGTAGCAATACTTATATTTTTTGGGAACATGGCGCTACTCCGACAGAAGGGGTAGCACCATTCCGACAAGCATTATGTGTCGGAATGCCGACCATTATATTTTTGTCAAAAATAACACTATTCCGACAAGTGATGAGGAAAAAAATAATATCGTAGTGAACCGTTCGCGGATGATCAGCTCCGCCGGCGGCAAAGATAGTTAGGGGGATGATCAGCTCCACCGGCGGCAAAGATAGTTAGGGGGTTAGGGCCAGGTTTCGGTTATAGGCAGGATAAGAGAAGAATAGCGGAATAGCGTTGGACGGCAGTATGGTTGGGACTCGGACGTGGGTCCATTTCAGTCCATCATCTTTTTATGAACGGGTCTGATCCATTGCACGTTGTTGCAATGGATCACTTGCCAACGCGACAAGGACAAGACGTGTGTGTGTGTGTGTGTGTGTGTGTGTGTGTGTGTGTGTGTGTGTGTGTGTGTGTGTGTGTGTGTGTGTGTGTGTGTGTGTGTGTGTGTGTGTGTGTGTGTGTGTGTGTGTGTGTGTGTGTGTGTGTGTGCGTACGCAACTCCGCAACACCGCGGTGCGTTAAATAAGTAAAATAAGGCATTTAAACGCACACCTGCTAAATGGGAAGAGAGCAGGGGCGCAGTGACCCCCCCCCCCCCCCCATTCCCGTGAATTGGACTGCAGTCCGTTCAGTGACATTTACTTAATATTATTATTTATTTTATTGTATAGCCTAGTAAGCCTACTGTTTAATACTGTTCATACAGTAGGCCTATTACTGTTTATACTGGGAGGGGGTGGGGGTACATGACGGTATGACTATAGTTTCGAGGGTAAAGAGGGGGGGGGTCAATTATGCTAATCTTTTAAATGTAGCCTACTTAAAATAAACTATAAATAAACATAATAAAAGATTCACTTGCCCTGGACGACAGTGGACGCTGTGCGCTCTCTGTCTCTGTCCCTCTCCTTGAGTCTTTTCTTTGGGGTTCTCATATTGCCATATCTCATATATTTCATTCATTTCTCGGTCAATTCTGGACCATTTTTTACATTTCAAAATACAGCGTGATGGGAAAAACATTCTCTCTCAGATGCTGTATAGAATATGTGGGTAGGTGTTCTCTACGATGCGGGATCGAGCAAAATTTAAGTGTCGGGATTTCGGTGGAAACGTCCACCGAATCCCCGACACGAAGATGCATCTCTCTCTCTCTCTCTCTCTCTCTCTCTCTCTCTCTCTCTCTCTCTCTCTCTCTCTCTCTCTCTCTCTCTCTCTCTCTCTCTCGGCTTTTGTCAGGCCCCGATATAAAGTTTCACAATTGGGGGGGTGAAAACCTTATACGTTATACAACGTATTTAGGGCGTTTAGGGGGGCATTCCCCCCCTGTGCACAGCCTTTTAGCCGGCTCTGCAAATACGCAAAAAAGAAAAAAGAAAAGCAAGAAAGAAGGCGATCCCGACACTTAAATTTTGCTCGATCCCGCATCGTGGAGAACACCTACCCACATATTCTATACAGCATCTGAGAGAGAATGTTTTTCCCATCACGCTGTATTTTGAAATGTAAAAAATGGTCCAGAATTGACCGAGAAATGAATGATCAAAAAAACATTTTTTTTTGCCGCAAATTCCCGACTTTTTTGCCATTTACTTTATAACATTTCGCAGACTTGGGATAAATGCACGCCACATACAGCAAAAAAACAAGGAACATTTTTTTCAACATAACATGTTGAATGGTAAGAAATGATTGAGAATTGACCGAGCTATAATCGTTTGAAAATAAGATCTATAATCGTTTGAGAATAGGCTATACTCATGCATGTGTCTGTCCTAAGCCCGCAGCCAGGCTGCGTGCTTATAGGCCGCGTTGCCGCATCGCAGCTGCACATGATAAACTAAAATGACTAAATGGACGAAAACCCTTTGGCGGGTCTGTGTGCACTAAATAACAGATTAAATAAAAAATAAAACTTAGTTACTTACTAAAAGTAAAAAAGTAAAAGTCAAAAGACAATGACAAGTCTTGGGCTCTTCAATTGGAATGTAAATGAGCCATTAGCTGGAACAATAGAGCTCTTCTTGGCATGGAGGTGTGAACTTTCAAGGAGGGAGAAAGGGTGAGGATTCCAGAGATCAAAAAGACCTCTGAGCTTCAGTCGTTCTAGGTATAACTAACCCTATTATGCTTAATATGCAATAGGCCTATAGTGGTATATCAGACCGTGCACTCACATGGTGCGAGAGAGAGATGCGCTTTGATTTGGTAACATGCCTGATCATTGATTCTAATCATCCCTCGGACCCCATTTTTATTTCAAGGGCCAACAGCTGACAGCTCTAGCAGTGATTAACAAATCTATGAGACAGTCTCGATTTTTTCTGAACAAGAACCGGTGAAGTAGGCTATGTCTATGGACTCAGTGATCGGTGTTTTTTTTTCTCGAGGAAAAAACAGCCCTTAATGCAGCATTGCCCTACGAGTTCAGCCCAGCCCGAGGCCCGTTGGTTAGGAGCCTGGCCTGCACTCTGATAAACCCACACACATAAGAACAAGGAGTCAAGATAATAATAAAAAGTAGCCTACTTAGTTTTTTTTTTTTTTTTTTTTTTCGTTAGAACTGTGCGTGCATATATTGCGCTTCATATAATTAGAGAGAGAGAGATATAAATAGAGAGAGAGAGAGAGAGCGAGAGAGAGAGAGCGAGAGAGCGAGAGAGACTAATGCACAGACGGTCCAATTTGGGTGAAATTCATGTTGGAAAATTTTATATAATACAATAATATAACGGCACATGAGCGCGCGCACACACACACACACACACACACACACACACACACACACACACACACACACACACACACACACACACACACACACACACACACACACACACACACACACCAGGGTTATTATATTGATTTTTCATTTCAGTTTAGTTTTAGTTAGTTTTTACTCTCTTTTTAAAGGTAGTTAGTTTTAATTAGTTTTAGGGCGCAATTGCTAGTCAGTATTTTCATACTGTACTGGTGCTGAATATATAAATGCCTGAAAGCCATATACATATTGATAAAACCAAAAAAGAAGAATATTTTAAGTATGAATTCAGTTAATTTTATGAACCCAATATGCAGTTATAGTTTAGTTATAGGCTAGTTTTTTATTTATTTGTAGTTTTTTTTAGTTCAACAGTTTTAGTTAACCATTACCCTATAAACCCTGCCACACACACACACACACACACACACACACACACACACACACACACACACACACACACACACACACACACACACACACACACACACACACACACACACACACACCCCAGAAGGCCGCAGATAGTCGTTGAGTCTACTCTACACGTTCTCACGGCTCTCACTTCGACCCCGCCCCCCACGTGTGTCAGATACGGGTTACCATAGTAACTCGTCATCAACAGAGAGAGAGAGAGAGAGAGAGAGAGAGAGAGGAGAGGGGCAGAGAACTAGTGCGCGCACAAGCTTTCTGTCTGTCCAACACTGCAGACCCCCCTCCCCCACGCGCACCCGACTAAAATCTGTCGGAATAGAGGTATGTCTGAATGGGGAAATGTCGGAATGGAGCCATGTCGGAATGGAACCATGTCGGAATGGAACCATGTCGGAATGGAGAGGTGTCGGAATGGAGCCATGTACCCGGCATATATACTAATGACAGCAGGCTCGCTCCATATATGGGCTTTTAAAGAGACGAACAGACGTCATATATGGGCTAAAAGAGACGGACATACCGGTGTGGGTATAACGAGTGCTCTGACAATGCCCTGGGGACTACAACCCCAGGGCATTGTAATAAAATATAGAGAGCGCACAGGAGCGATAGCCCCACCCCCTTGCCGTTCTTGTCAATATAAGTTGCTCAGTGGTGTTTTGCAGCACTCGGAAGACTGCCGGAAGTTCCCATTGGAATAACATTGTAGGCAACTTCCGGACACCAAATTTTGGTGGTCATCAGTGTGCCGCCATGACACCTGTGACGTCATGAAGCCCGTTCACTTCCATTATAGGGCTGCACTTCCACTTTTCGCCACCAGGGCCCGTTGCTTCAAGCCTGGAGGCGCTGTCGGTGGATGTGACTACAACCCTTACTTGGATTCTGAAAAAAAAATCATGGCAGTACTTGGAAGAAGAATAAAGAAATGGCAAATAATTTATTACTTTACACTTATTAGGTAATAGAGGCAGCTTTAGTGTGTGCAAACACTGTGGTGTAAACAGATTTGTTTAAAAACAGAATCTAACTCCACCTCACCTCCACTCTATTGGCTTATTATGAATCTACTGAACACTGCTGTGCTTTGATTGGCTAAAACGCTGCCCCCCCCCTTCACAAATTAGCACTGCATTTCCTGAGCCCAACAAATGTTTTGTTTTCATGATTTGTTGACAACAACAAAGTTCTGGGCCGTCTGGAGGATGAAGTGTCTGTCTGCAGGCAAACAGCTGCAGCATCAAAGTAGAAGCAACATAGGGGGAAAAAGGCAAAAGAATATAGCTATATAGTGTATCTATTTTGATTTTTGGCTTAAAGTTGTCTCTATTACTTTTTAAATTTAACCAATTAATAAAATATGAAATGGCTCAACCACAAAACACGTACCATTGTACATGTTTTCCTTTTTTTCTTTTTGAATTTCCTTCATTTTCTTTGAAAATATAGGAACATTCTAACTTGGATTAAGAAGGAAACGTGAACAGTGTGCCAGACTGGATATTCTTCCCATATGAGCAATCATTTTTGATGCGCACTGTTGATTTCATGTTTACGTTGTCAAGAGTTAAAATATTCACCATCTGAATTAGCCCAAGTCTACACAACTAGAGACTGTAGAAGATTAATGGTCATTTTGGTATGTATGTTTTGCCTGTTTTGTTTCCTAAATCCAGCCTGGAGTTGTGAACAAAAGAAATCTTTAGTTTTGGGGTCTGTGGGACTAAAAAATGGAATCAAATGGTGGTCTGTGGCTCAGATGCTGAATAAATAGTGGGCCCTGGTATGAAAAAAAAAAACACTGCTCTGGATGATTTTGCAGGACTGACGTGTCAGCACGTGAGCAAGGCGGTGGACCTGAGCTCGGTGAAGAAGTCTGTGATCTCCAGCCTGTGGTCGGTGTGTGCAGAGTGTCTGAGAGACAGGGTGCTGATCGACGGGGACGCCGCCAGCTCCCATGACATCCTCGTTTGTCTCAAGTGTGGATTCCAGGTCAGGATTATAAGCCGCAAAAATCTCACTACGCATCACACTGTACGATCCGTGTGAGTTTTAACATCAGCAATGGGTTGATTTTGCCTGATTTTTGGTTGCAACTACTATAAATTATGTATTTTGTATATATGCTGTAGTACAATTAGAACCCGACCGATATGACATTTTGGGAAGGTTACCATGCCGTTATGATAGAGGTATACAACTACCGATAACTGATTTGCAACTGTTTTTTTAGACCTTTATTCACCGATATGACCACCGAAAGAAGGGGGACTGTAGCAGCTAGTAGTGTGCATGTGCACTTTTTCAAATTCTGTCGGTGACAATTTCACCAATACTATATGACTGTCGTTAGAAAGGGTACCCACCGATAAGACCACCAATACGATAGGCCGAATGTATCGGTTGGGCTCTAAGTACAATGTTCGCTCGCTGAACATAACTGATTTTGAAGTTATCTAGAATAGAAAATCTATAATATGATTTCCTAAATTAGCGCTGGCACCAAGTTAACTAATAAAAATACAACCAGGAAATCACGCAGCAGTGGGAAACATTTCCAGAAAGAGTGATTCACGCTTAATTTTATTTGAACATTGTTGGCATCGTAGGCACTCTTACTACTGAGATGGATGGCCTGTCCGCTCACACTAGCCTCGCGTTGGCATACTGTTGCCTCTCGCAAATTTCCAAACGCTTCTGTCATACAGTGTCTGGAGAGCGGAAGCTATGAGTAAAATATAAAGCAGAAGTGGAGCCTCCTCCCCACTTCCACAAACTTTATTGACACAAGATCAATTGTCAATCAATTGCTTGCTAATATGTCTATGTTTTCTCTTAATATGTTATATTCTATCTTCGAGTTTGTTGCAACAACTCGCTGTCAGTCTGCACTGCTGAGTTATGAAAAGGATTAAAAACAACTATTCATCAACATCAAGTTCAGGTTCAAGTTTATTTAAGTCCCTAAAAGGGCAAATGTTATGCAGCACAATTAGGCAAGCAGCTAAAACAAAAAAACAAAAGCCATTCAAACAACATATCATAAATACGTTGCCCGGATGGAGTACATGGCAACATACACAATCAAAGTGCAGGAGATCAGTGCAAACAAAGCTGGTGCACACAGGTGCCGGCTAAATGCAAACGATCAACAGGCTCACCAGCACATGGAACGATGCGTAGATATGTATTCACCAATACATGTAGTTACGACCATATGACATGATGGTGTGACTGAGAAAGTTGGCATCACCAGTGCTAGCAGTGGAAATATATTTTCCTAGATATTTGTCAAATAATATTAATACTACAGTACAGACAGACGCTTCGGCCAAGTTCAGATTTTATGCAGATTTGTTAGATGAGCTACAGAAATACTATACAGAAATACAACTATAGCAAATGAATTATCCACTGTGACCACAACATGGTTTAAAACATACCTGGGCATTATGTGGCCCGGGGGCCAAATGCTTTGGCTGCCTCTGACCGGCCCGTCAAAGGGTTTTAAACCAGTGATCCAGGGACCACCAGTGGTCCTTGAGAGAGTTACAGTTAAATATGGAAAGTTGGTTAACCAGATGTAACTCTTTGAGAGCGTAAAAATGAAACCAAATGGACCCATGCGGGTCCATTTGGTTTCATTTTTACGCTCTCAAGTCTTGGCCCTCCACAATATTTTATGTGTCTCATTTGGCCCCTTGGGAAAAATAATTGCCCACCCCTGGTTTAAAAGCATGACATGTGCCTTTTTAATTTTTTTGTTTTAAAGTCTACACTGTTTTTGTTCCTTCCACAGGGCTGTAACCAGTCAGAGATCCAGCACTCAGCCAAGCATCACCAAGCTCTGCATTCAGAGTCTCACTGCATTACAATCAGCCTCAACACCTGGAAGGCCTGGTGAGAAGATTTAGACCTTGTTGAAGATCTGCAATGCAAAACCAAGCTCTGTATAACACTGCAATTGCTCATTCCCATGTGCATTAGTTGACACTATTTTATGTACCTGTATGTGATTTGTCAGTGATCAAAATCTAGTAGCATTTGTTGCTCATAGTGGCATTGTAATTATTACTTAATGCAGGGGTTTTCAACACGTGGTCCGGGGACCACCAGTGGTCCCTGAGAGGATTTCAGGTGGTCCCCAACTAAATGAAATGTTTACACTCTCAAGAGTTAAGATATTCATCATCTGAATTAGACCCAAGTCTACACAACTAGAAAATGTAGAAGATTAACAGTTATTTGTATGTCATCTGTATGTTTGACTGTTTTGTTTTCTCCAAAATCCAACCTGGAATTGTGGACAAAGGCAAAAGAAATATTTAGTTATGGGGTCTGTGGGGCTAAAATATCCTCAAATGGTGGTCCGTGTCTCAAACGCGGAATAAATAGTGGGCCCTGGTATGAAAAAAGTTGAAAACCACTGACTGTTAAGTATAAGCCAGGCACTGAACCCAAACAACACTAGTGGCGAATTTTAAATGTCAACCACACCATTGCAACTCCTTGTTACTGATAAGGTTGCAAATATTGTTGTAAGGAGTTGCATGGTGAAACAGTTAGTGTGTTTTTTGCATTTCACTAGACAGACTCACTCTCAGCCGTGCATAGTGTGTGAATATGTTTTTAACAAAATACTTCCAGGGCACGGTCACAGCACTCATTCATTCTACCTACGAGGGCGGATTCTGCCCTTTGCAATTCAACGGGAATGGAGTCCTTGTTTTGTGTGTGCAGACATTAGAATAAAAGATCAGCGTTGACGGTGCCCTCAGGGGTAGTTTTTGATAAATGCTCGGCTATTCAAATTATTTTCCCATCATTTTAATAATGTTTTTTTTTTTTTTTTTTTCAAAAGTTTTAGAGTTTTCTGTGACCTTCTGTCTTTTTTTTTGACAGGTGTTTTGAATGTAATGAAGAGCTCTCCACTCACTGTAACAAGAAGGCTTTGGCCCAGACCCTGGACTTTCTACAAAAGCACTCTGTCAAGGCAGCATCAGGTAATTTGGTTGGTTGTGGACCAATGTGGTTGGTTGAGGCCTTGGCACCTCTGCAGTCTGCATGTGGTGAAAATGAGCTTTTTTTTCCCATGCGCACAGCCTAAGACCTTTTTTGCCTGTATTTAAAATGATTTTAGTGACGACATGTAACTGTTGAGAATGGACCAAAAGCAGTGTAGAAGTTTCTGACATGCCAATTAGTTTTCCTGTGTTGTATTGACACACATATCACTCTTTAAGTGGGACATGGCCACACGCCACAATCCAGTTTCAATTCCCCTCCCAGTGAGTGTCTTTTTAGTTTACTTGAGCTAATGCAAAGTGTGGAGTGATGGAGGTGATGGAGTGATGGATAAAAGCGATGGAGGGCAGCTTGAATCAGGGGCTATCAACCTTTTTTATACCAACTCTACCACCCAACACACCTATCCTGCAGTCAGTCTGCTGCTCACCTACCCCCCCTGGTGGCAATTGACATATACCCCCCACACACAGTTTTTCAAACTCTTAGACCACATCTGTGGTCATTATTTGGACATACCAGACAATGCATGCCAAAAGAAATGTGGAAATCTTCACCTTTGTTTATATCAAAACACCATAAAAATCGATCCTTCCTATAAACAAAAATGTGCTGCGTGATGACATCAGTAAAAGCCAATAGAAATTAAGCTGGCCTGTTTTTTTCTGAATTGTCCTCGACAAACGAAGGAGCCTTGATTACAATCAGAAATACACTGTTTTTAATCCCATTCTGGCATCCAGACAGACGATGCATCGGGTGTAGTATAGCTCGGCGTAAACCGTCCCTCACTCTATGCCGTCCCATCGCCCAGAGGGATGCATGCTCTGATTGGTTCAGAAACCCTCCGTGCCAGATAATCGGATGGGATCCATAATACAAAACCCCACCATTCTCGATTCATTCCCCCTTTTAAACAGTTGAGACAAATTTCAACTCTCTCCATGTGCCGATCAGTAACCGTTTGCTCTGAGAGAAAATCCATTCCACTACAGGGGTAGACATTAAGGGAAATTTGCCACTGGCCCTTCGGGCCAGTGGCTTTTAAGAATCACTGGCCCCACAACTGTAACCACTGGCCCAGGTAATCGATCCCCATAGTTTGCAAAAAAGACCACCATTTATTAATGCATTAAATGCATTCAAGTTAACAGCACTCTTTTCATGGGGGTCAAAACCAGTAGACCGTTCAGCAAGCTGACCCTTATACAATGCAGAATGCCTAAAATATTTTTTTGTGCTAATAAACAAAATATAAATAAAACTTAAACAATTACAAAACAACACCAACATATTGTGAAATAATAATAATAATACAATATGTATATCAGGGGTGCCCAACCTTTTTTGACCCAAGATGAAAGACTAATACAGGTTGTCATGACGACCATACAACAAGTGTGGGCGCCAACGAGGGCATTTTACCACTGGCCCCATCGGGCCAGTATAGGGCGCCATCTGGTGGTCCGCACATGTTTTCAAACCTGTTTCGGGCCATCGGGCCAATTATAATGTCGACCATTCCACTAAGTAAGCAGTTTGTTGCCCAGTAAGTTGGATGAATGTGCTGTAAAATAATAATAATGCACATTGTGGTGGCATTGGGGGGCAAAAATGTCTGTTGGGAAATGCCGCATTTAATATACAATTCTAACCTTCTTACAAAGTAATTCTAAAGGCTTTCTAAAGGCCTTTTCATAGGTGCATCCAGACCAGGGTGCTGTCTGAACCTTGACGCATTTTGAAACGACTTCCCTGTTATTGCATAAGGTCGACACTATAGGTTTGAGCTCAGACACATGAATGTAGCGATCGGTCGCCTCCCTGTACAAGCATCAGGGGTTTTTCAGAGAGGTTTGGGGACTAAACAAACAGAATGTCCAGTTCTTCTTCAACAACTCTCGCACACACACAGCCATTACCATACACCTAGCAATGTTTTGATCAACATCAACAAGCAACGTCAATTATCAACGTTGACTTTTCACCTTTCTATAGAAAATGATCAACTCCTGGTTGTTCAGAAAAGTCACATCTTTAGCGCCCTCTACTGGGCAACATTTTGGAATCCTCCAATCACAGCCCTCCTTGGCGTCACCTGATCCTTTCTCCCAGACTGAAACCATGGCTGCTGCTGCTTCACTGCTGTGGACAAAAACAAGGATTTTGTAACTTTTATTCCGCTAAATGAACATTTTGAGTTGGTTGGCAGCTGGGTGAAAATGACTCAATGCAAACTAAGAATTCTTTTTTTTTCTGAGAGTGTACAAATGGAACCAAATGGACCCGCTAGGGTCCATTTGGTTCACATTTGTACACTCTCAGGAGAAAAATGAAAATGGGTCGAATTCCCCTTTTAATGGGAGGTGTTGCCTGTTGCCATGTGTCTGATCATGTTGCCCGTTGATGTTGACATTGCTAGTTTATATTGATCAAAAATATTGCTAGTGTATCAGGGCCTTTAGGCGGCTTTCTACTCTTTCTCTTCAGTTCAGTTTCCCTTTAACCTTACTCAGGCCATCTGAGTCCCCCTCCTACCCCCACACAACTCCACTCACTCAACCCATCCAACCATATGAATATCCCACAGATGCCCCCCTTCCTCACCCCCTGCTGTCCGACCCGTGCCTGCATATTCCCTTATCCTTCTCCCTTGGTGCTGGAGGGGGGCATGAGTCAGGGGACTTCTCCTGGTCGTTGGTGTCCGTTTTGGTTTTTTTTTTGCATCCGCTCTCTTGCTTGGAGCTCAGGCCTCTCCCCCTGCCCCCGGTTTAGGCAGTTGTCCAGCAAACACGGGCCTGGTCTCAGTACCCCAGTCAGACTGGTGGTGGGGGGCGGTACCCCCCCCCCCTCCCTTCGTTCTCTTTAGCCAGACTGCAGAGACCCCCCCCTCTCCTTTCCCCGCCCGTCCTACCCCACCTGCCGCATGGCTGCACATATTAGAGGAATTAGGCGCTTGAGCGATGCTTCCCGGCTGGGCTCCCTGAAGAACCAGTGCAGCTGTGGCACGGCGGTACTAGGGCTCCGGCCCACTGCGACTACTACTACTGTTGGTCTCTCTCTCTCTCTGTGTTGCCAACTTGGTGCATTTGTCGCTATATTTAGCTTTTTTACAGACCCCCCCATAGTGCCAGATTTAGTGAAAAAGCCCTGGCGGAAAATCTAGTGCTTTTTTTGCTGGTCAGTTGCAGTGAAATTGGTTGACAGGCGCCAGAGATAAAACCCTCGTTTTTCACTATTTTTCCTCCTATGATAAGAGTCCTCCTTCCTTCCTGGAAAGGACCATTGGTAACCAAATGGACCCTTATAGATGTGTAACTCTTGAGTGTTAAAAAATTAAACGGTTTCATTTTACGCTGTCAAGAGTTAAATTATATTTAAACATCTGAATGACCTCATTTTCAAGAAACTACACATTTGTAGTGAAAATGTAGAAGAATTGCTATTTCAACGTTTTGCCAGTTATTTCTCCTAAATTAGTCCGAGAGACTAAACTCAACATCAAATGGTGGTACTTCCGTGGCTAAAATGCAGCATAAATAGTCGGGCCCTGGTATGAAAATGGTTGAAAACCCACTGCTCTAGCGCATTCTAGTGCATTTTGGAAGTGGCCACTAGTGCATTTTGGATTTTGGCAGTTGGCAACACTGCTCTCTCTCTATCTCTCTCTGGCATACACTCTTCTTTCTCACTCTGTCCTGCCACCTCTGACTGCGCCTGTGTGTGTGTGTGTGCTGTTGTTGTTGTTGTTGTGCTTGTGGGATTCCAGGGGTCTTTGATAAGTCGAGAGAGACCGGAGGAGTCCAGGGGTTGACATTAAGGTCTCCGAGGCACTTGCCCATCGGGCAAGTGCAAGTCAGGTCCTACTTGCCCTCAGGTCAGGGTCACTTGCCCCCCAAAACTATATTGTAAATTTTGCATTTAAGTTTACTTCCTACTTGGGTGCTTTAAACCAGGGGTTTTCAACAGGCGGTCCGGGGACCACCAGTGGTCCCTGAGAGGGTTCCAGGTGGTCCCCAGCTAAGTTGGTTAACCAGATGTAACTTTTTTTTTTTAACGTTGGTTAACCAGATGTAACTTTTTACACTCTCAAGAGTTAAAATTCATCATATTAATTAGCCCATAGTGGTCACAGACCCAGTGGTCCCTGACCCCAGCAAAATGATAGTTTGGAACCAAATGAACCTGGGTGAGAGATAGGTAGAGATAGCTAGAGAGCAGGGAAAGACAGAGGTAGAGTGCAATGACCACCACCTTCAAGACCAATTTATCTTGTGTAGTGTTATAGTGCACACTTGCCCGATCGGGCAACCAGGTAGCAGTCTTCACTTGCCCCACCTTTTTTTTTTTACTTGCCCTGGGCAAGCGGGCAAGTGTTAGTGTCAAGCCCTGTCCACGACAGCTGTGAGTGCACACGTTTTCACCGGACACAAGCACCACACTCTCGCACTCTCTCTCTCTCGGCACATAGAGCTTTCGTCTCTTGCGGCTGACAACTTTAGCGAACGTATGAGTGAATTCTGAACATTTCCCCCCACAATAATAAAACCTACCTGACCTGACAGAGACCTGTGCTTTGAGGACGACTTATTTTCTTTTTCTAGTTTATTCAGGAAAGTCAGAAGAGATATAACGGCTGAAAGCACACCTGTGTTGGTGAGGTGCTGTGACCTTGGATATACTGTGTGTGCCTAAGGGAAAAAGCAAACAAACGTAACCCCCAAGTGATGATTTTTGCCCTCTTCCGAGTCAAAACATCAGTAATAACCAGTGGTGTGAAGTATTTTTACTTTACCGGAGTATTTTCGATTTCCAGTATGCATCTCAGAGGCAAATATTGCGCATTTACTTGACTACAATTACTGGAAAACATAGTTACTACAAGTAGTTACTTTGTAGATCTTGATTATCATTGGAAGACACATTAACTTGTTGGAAAATAGCTGATCTACAAGCTCACAATGCAACATTTAAACATTTGAAAACTTGCAATGGGAAATTGTAAATGTCACATACAGTATGTCCTTATTTGATTGTCAGCCAATGAATCAATCAATCAACGTAACACATGCCGTATTAGATATTTTTACATGAATACATTATGTCACAATACAGAATGTTCTATTAGCGGCCTAATTGACACATTCATTTTAGACTTTAGGGTAGTCTATTCAAAAATGGCAGATATACGGTACAAGCTCACACAGGTAGAAGCTGGTACAACTGCCGTTTTTGGGAAAAGCTTGAAAGAACTACCGGATTCACAAGACATTTTGTAGAAGCGACCAGCGATGGATGGTAATTACACAAATATAGACTTTGCATTACCATACAATTTTACATTGCATTAACTCCAACTACTGTGTTACTAATAATAAATGAAAAGATAAACAATAAAAATGAAACAAATAACCAAATATGAAATATGCATCTCTAGAAGAGCTATGCAAACACATCTGATTGGTTCATCTAATGTACAGTATACTTTATTAACAGTTTGCAAGACAAGCACAGGAATGCGCAGTTAAGTTCAATACAAGGTCTGCTAATGGGATTAAATACCCGAGAAAACACTATGGCTTGTTTCCTTCGTCCTTATTTGCACTAAATTAATCTCTACTAACCTTGTAAAAGTTTGAGCGCTCCCTGACTCGGTCAAGTCAAACTCCATAATACAGTCTCTGCGCACATGTCTTAGTCGGTGGATAATATTATGCCAAAATAGGAAAACATTCATGAAAAAATGTTTGTGTCTGGGGGGAAAACAAGGAGGGCGGAAAAGTGCCAGACCTCTGGGGTCAACAAAAAGTGGTAATTTTGCCAACCAAAAAAAAAACAAATCAGCTGTGATTGTCACCTACTATCTAGTGTCGACATTCTTCCTCGTTGCCTCTCTGAATTACCTGTCGCCTAGCCTGCACCTGATTGTTCCCACCGTCTGGCTAATTGGGCAAAAGAAGGCAGACGGCCATTGTTGTATTGAAATTGACTGTCACTGTCTTCTCGGGCAAAGCTTGTGAAATTGCATTCTAGTTTGAAGGCCAGGTTTTTTAGGCAGAGGCTGTTGTTGCGCTCTCTTTTTTTTTTTTTTCTTCCCTCCTCCCCTCCCATAGGCCTCGGGCAACAAAAGAGGCCGCAGAAAAGGGATTTTTTTCTTTTTCAGAATGTATAATAGTTTGTACAACAACAGCTTGTGGAAGAAAGAAAATCTATTAACTGTGCTCTCTCACCATCAAGGCCTTCGGAGCTCAAGTATCGGAGTCCCGGTAAAAAGCAGATTGACCTCTGTGAGCCCCGTGCAGTCTTGTAACACAGCTGGGCTGTCTTTGTGGAGGCAAATTAAAATGTTGCCACTGAATAGGCATCAGAGAGCGTTGTGCTGCTTGCTGCAACCCTATATTTCTCCCATTTTTTCCCCCCTTGTGTTTATTGTTATCAATTACCTGAGCGCCACTGTCTTGGAGGGGACGAACAAACCCGCAAGGTTCCCGGTTCGATCCCCCCACCCACCCCCTCCCTACGCCTTCTCCCCCAGCATTGTGCCTGCGAACGTCCTTGAGCAAGGTTTGGTCCACCGATCGAGCATGGTTGGTGCCTTGCAGGTTCGCCACCGCCGCGCCGTTGAATGATACAAACGTGACGCGCATTGTGAAAGGCCTCCGCGGGATAAAAGACGCTTTAGAAAATGACAGACCAAGGCATTTATCAATATCAATCAAGATTTTCTTTTTGTGCGTCTCGATTGACCAGAGTGTGTGGACACACTCTCCGATCACAAAGGGGACGCTCACGCACACACATACGTTTCTGCCTCGGTGTGTTTTCAAATGAATGAAGCGAATTGGAAGAAGAAGAAGGAAAAAAAGAAATGTCTTCACTTTTTCGATCAAGGTAAGACTTTGGGAGTCAAGTCTGCACAAAAAAACTAATTTCATCAAATTTGTATGCGTTCTAAATAGGGACAAAAAAGGTGTATAACTGTCTTTATTTTTGCCTTCTTATTGTTAAGACCTGACCGAAAAGGGTCATCATGTAACATATGAACTTCCCTTCCCTTTCACTCCCTTAACAACACAGCCAGTCACACACCAGTTTCTAAAGACAAAAAGATGTCCTTGAGCAAGTTCGGTTCCCTGATGAGGAAAAGGTTAGGCGACTCGTCGTTGCAGGTTTTTCCCTCCCAAACCGCTGGTTGGTGCGTGAATGCATGAATAATATGACACACTCCGTTGTAAAGGGGTTTGGAATAAAGTCACTATAGAAACGACAGGCCATCGGTCAATATCAATCCAGATCATGCATTGGGAAAGGCGGTGCATGCCAGGAACTCCCGCGATACACGTGTTGATCCCCAGGGGTCACAACACTCATATCCATGACCTCCAGCCTCCTTTTTCATAAAGTACTGTATATACATTAACTGTCGCTTTAGATAAAATTTAAGCGACATCTTCCAGGTCACCAGGGTAAACGGTATTCGGGCGCCATAGATTTGCACTTTTGTAATATCTTTTCACCACATGGAGCATAAAGACATTTTTGGCCTCCACAGAAAATATTTTGCTGGGAGAGCGCTAGATGCCATTGCTCCTCTGCTTCAATACAAGAGAAATACAGTTAATTTTTTTTTGCACCTTTGGGATAGGGCATTGGGCGTTTTATAAATGCCTGATATATCCTGGTTGGTAATGTAGAGCTGCTATTTTCCTAACACCAGTCTTCCAAACACACAGCATGTTCGAAAACAACAAGGTCACATCGCGCTGCACTGCGCTGCGCAGTGTAAAAAAAAAAAATATAACGCAGGATTTTAGAGGATTCTTATTTTTATTTTTTCTGTGCACTTATTGTTTGCGTCATGCAGGCTGCCTATCAGTTATCAGGCCTGGTTATCAAGTCAACAGCCAGCAAGAAGCTTGTCCCCTGGTGGTGATTTCACAGGGGTAATGAAGGGTGATTCCATCTTTATGTGCCCACCACCGCACACGGAAGTAGGACACATAGTGGGCAGCGTGCGTGCGTGCGTGTGTGTGTGTGTGTGTGTGTGTGTGTGTGTGTGTGTGTGTGTGTGTGTGTGTGTGTGTGTGTGTGTGTGTGTGTGTGTGTGTGTGTGTGTGTGTGTGTGTGTGTGTGTCGCGCGCTCCAGTGTCTTGGCCTCAGATGGCGAAGAAACAGGCTTTTCATGCCCCGCAGTCACAACAAATTAACAAATTAATAAGACATTTGGTGTTGCTTGGTCTTCCTCTTGACTGGCCGCTCTCTGCTGCATGAGGAGACTCGGGTCTCCCCGGCCCATCCAGGCACTGTACATGAACGTGTGGGATCATGGAACCAACTGACCATACAGTGTGGATGTGTCTGTCGGATTTATGATGAACGCCTCGTTTGGTCATCGGTCAGAATTCACAATCCTTGTGGGATTAGGGCTGCGACGATTAGCGATTTATTTGGTGTTATGATACATTTTTTTGGTTCATTGAATATTGGAGAACTTTAAAAATAGGTCTCTATCTAATCTAGCTATCCAATTTTCAATTTAATCCATTTCAGTATTGAGTTTTATTGGCATGAGAAAACTAGCTATCCAGTATAGACATATAGATGTGATTTTAAAAATACAAATAGATGTTCACAACAGAGATCGTGAGCGGAGCGGAGCGGCCGAGAATCCCGCTCATCGCTCTCGACGTATTTGGTCCCGCTCGCAATCCGCTCTCGTGGACCCCCTCCCAGACCGCTCCCGCTCCGCTCCGCGCTCCTATTCATTTGGGCCGCTCCGCGCTCCGCGCTCCGCTCAGCCCGGCCCGCTCAGGAGCAAAATTTGACGCGTGGAAAAAAAGGCTGCTGCTTTTTCTTTGTCGAAACACATCGTGGTTATTGCCCCTCTCACAGCATAAACATTTAAGACAGACAATTTTGAACGGATTTTGACAATTCAAACTGGCATTTACTGTGTCCATTGAATGGTTTCATTGGGTGTATATGATGTCTATATTGATATGCTGTTTAATTAAATAATATGGACTGAGAATGCCGCATGTACGCACACACGCGCACACACGCAAGCCAGTAGGCTATAGCGATCATTTGGCATAGCAAAAAAAAAAAAAAAGACAACCAGAGCTGTCCACCCCTGCAATCTACATATTTCAATTAAGGTTTTGGGAATTCTCTGTTGCATTACGTTTCATTCTGCCTTGCTTGTGTATTAAGCGAAGGAATTACTATCTATAGGCCTAGAGACTGAGAGGAGACAGAGAGCGGGACTCACCACGTCGCATTGCAAAGAGTTGAGATTTGATTCCTTCTATGCATCTTCAATTCTGAACGGATTTTGATAATTCAAACTGGTATTTGCTGTGTCCATTGAGTGGTTTCGTTGGGTGTATATGATGTGTATAATTATATACCGTTTAATGAAATAATATGGACTGAGAATGCCACCTTTTATCTTCTGCACGTAGCCAGCTGCAATTAGTGACTCCCCGGTTAATTATAAACAGCTGTGTGACCAATGAGCTAATACTGTTATATCATCGTGGTTATTCAGCATAAACATTTAAGACAGGAGTTATATGTGCAGTTACACTGCTGTCTATAACCCAGACAGGTGCGGCAAATAACTAATTAATCTTATGCCGCGGTATTTCGTTTCCAAAATGCTATATGGGATAATAGGTTATTGATGATGTTACACTGTGGGGGAATTGACATAATTGGGGGGTCGCTGCGCTCAAATACGTTGCCGTTATGATATGCAGTGCTTCAAAATAAATAGCTAGGTGACGCATCTAAGGCAAGATAGACAGCAAGACAGTCAGCTTACTTTTTCTTTTTTCCAATTTCTATCATGATCATCATCTCCTCCTTCCTCCCGCAGCATCAGAGAGGATTTTAAATGTCTTGATCGTGTTGCTGGCACTGTAGGCCTATAGTCGCCATCTGAACCACACATTTATGCTGTGCTACTGAACACGTGTGCCGTTGTCTGGACTGAACGGCTTGGAGCGGGCTGGAGCGGAGGATAATTCCCGCTCCAGAGCGCGCTCCGACCCATTTGAAAACCCGCTCAGCGCTCACTTAAAAATCCACCCGCTCCACTCCCCGCTCCGCTCGCGCTCCGCTCCGCTCACGATCTCTGGTTCACAAGCATCCCACAAAATGATTGTTATTAACTGATTCCTGAATTCGATTCTGATAATTCATCGATATTTTCATGGAGAATAATAATTGCTGCACCGTAGCTTCCTACATTGTTCCAGTAGGTAGATTTTCTTTTTTCTCCGATTTAGTTTTTGACATGTAGCCCATTTCAATGCTCAAGAAACACATTTAGGCTTATTTTCAGTTGATTGAGGCTGTCATTACTATACCAAAGACCATATCAGTAGTAATGTCATATTGTCAGGTAGTATAGGGGTCTGTGGTTATCCAAACGAGTCCCACTGTGTTGGCTGACCAAGTCCATTAAGTCCACAGTCTAAGATAAAACTTACAGAAACAGAATTCTGTCGCCGTATTTCATCTGCTTGCTTATGATTGCTTTCGTCGTGACTGGCAACATTTTTTTCTCCTGGAGCTCTCTGTTGCCCCTGCCACCCGACCACGGATAAGCGGTTGAAGATACCTTCTTCCGTGGAAAAAGGGGCCGGCATTGGGAGGTTGGCACGTGTGTGTGCGCGCGTGTGTGCGAGTGGCTGTGCTCTGCTCTGCCCTGGGGACATGGGCTCCACAGTGCTGCCCCGCGCTCGGTGGGGTGAGCACGGGGAGGGCCAGGTGGTGGTGGTGGGTTTTTCGCCGAGCGCGGCACAGTCAAGCGTGGACGCGTGGCGCATCCAGACGTTCTCCTTTTTTTCCATTCCTCCCCCGGAAACTGCTGCAGGGAGAGGAAAAATCTGCTTTTCCATATGCTTGCGCTCGTCGCGAAACCTCGCTCCTCCTCCGACCCGACCCGCACACACCCACCCAGCCCCTCTGCTCTCCCTACCAGATGGCTCTCTGAGCATTGTTTACCTTGGGAGACGGTCCCAGATGCAGAGTGCGACCATGGGCATCATCCTCCCTTCCTTCCGCTCAGCTTGTTCTCTGCCATTCCTCTGCTCTGCGTCCTGGCAGCTCAGGTTGCACACCCAGGCCTAATTGGTTAGTTAGTGTCTTTGACTCTGACACGGAGCACAGCGATGTACTGGATCGATATGGAGTTGTGGAAGTTCTAGCTGTGGGCGAGGGCAGGTTCAGCTGCTCAGAAATTACTCTATGGATTAGGTTTTCGGAATAATGTTATATTAGGTTTCAGTTCATTACGATTCTATAGCAAATAGAGGCAAAACATATTATATATACAGTATGTATATATCATATTTTTCATTTTATGCTTTAGAATCCACAAACTCACTATCAAGTCCTATTTTGTTGTTGTACAATGTTGTACAAAGTATTTTTCAATCGACAAGCAATATATATGTATTTGCACAGAGTGATTGCATTGATATAGAGGTATAATGAAGTATTTTATTTGTTCCATCACATCAGCCATGGAACAAATATTTCCAAAATCTAATACTGTATCTACCGTAATGTACAATACTTGTAGGGATGGCTATTTTCACTCAATACTTATTTACACAGTGAGGTTTTAGATAATCAGCAGCAGTAATATGAATACTAAATGGGTAAAGGTGAATAATAGAACAACTGGAATCAAGTAGGTTCGGATTATTTGATCAGTTTACTGTAATGCAGCATTTAATGCACACACATTGGTCAAGGTCAAGGTAAACTTTATTGTCCACAAGGGAAATTTGTCTTGGGCTAACACCCCTACTTCAGCCACACATGAAACATAGATGACACACAAAATACAAGACAGAGGGAGACAACATTACACATTCTACATGCTCACAATGTGTCAATAGATTGGCACATTGAACTATACCCAAATGATTTTTAGAAAAAATAGTAAAAAGGGATAAGGGGTTTGGGATAAGGAGTTTAGCATGGCACGAAAATGGAGCCCATAGTGTCCATTTCATTGGGTAAATGAAAGTTGTAAAACTGCATATTGCAATCTGTGTTACTTTAACCAAAATGATGTAATGCCCAGGGATATTCATATTCAACGGCCAACCTTCACATGTACGCATGCCCGTGTGCACGCACGCACGTACGCGCGCACACACGCACACGCACACACACACATATCCATGCATCATGTCACACCTGTTTCGCACAAACTCCAACATACATTTTTCAACCCCCTCCTGCCATAAAGCTTTTTCTCCGTGTCCTGTTAGCACTGCCATATGGGTGTTCCCATATGTCCATGGTGTGGCAGGGAGAGAGAGGAAGGAACAGGCCCCCAGATGTTTGCCATCGTGGTGGATACAGCCAGATGCTGTTGGCACCACTGGGCGGATCGCCGCGCCGGCCATGGGTCCTGCCAAGCTGTAGCACATCTCTCTGTTCCTCCCCCAGGCTCCACTTTCAACCTTTCAACAAGTGTCACTGTAGGTCTAGTCTAACCAGACAACTATTCCAATCCACAATCACTAAATGCATTGATTTTAATGGATCATTTAATATGATTTAGGGCTGAATTGATGAATTGATGAATCGTAATCGATTTTATAGTTTAAATAGTTGTCAACTAATTTAGTAATCGATTAATCAGTTTGGGAACTAATCACTAGAGTTATAGAGCGTTTCTCACTTAACCATAGTTTTTTCCAGCACTATGTGTAACTAAACTAACGGTTATAAATTTGACACATAACAGTGTCTCATATATTGGATCACTCCTTGAATATTCACTCCCTGGATATTTATTTTTAAATCACCTACTTTAAGTTTAGAAGACAAGTGTTCCTTTTAGACTGACACATGTGTAGCTATTCTTTAATCAAATATATGCAGTCTAGAATATTTTAGGGTGATAGTCAAAGAAGTGTCGCAATCCGATAAATCATTTAAGTAATCGGCCAATGAGTCTATTATGAAAATAATCGCTAGCTGCAGGCCTATGACTATTACAGTAATTAGTAATCCATCCTTAGTTGAGGCAAGTAATAATAATAATAATATTAATGCAGTTACAGCAAGTTCCTAAGTCTCCAGTCGTAAAAATCTAAGATTATCAATATCATATATTTTTCTAAAAGTATCAAGAGAATATTCCCTATTCCCATCCACTACAGTAGTTAATTGTAGGCTACAAATGTAATAACGGGGGCATCTGTGGCTCCGGAGGTAGAGCAGGTTGTCCAATGATCCGTGGGTCGGCGGTTTCGAATCTCGGCTGCATGTCAAAGTGTCTGTGGGCAAGACAACTGAACCGTTGCTTCAGATGTGCTGGTTGTACCTTACATGGTTTTCTGTCGCAAACGGTATGTAAATGGGTGATTGGGTTAATGTAATGCACTATGTAAAGTGCCTCGGATAAAGGTGCTATATGCATCTTTTACGATTTACCAGGAGCTGTGATGGAGATACATATTTTGGTTGATTAACGTTTTCCACTTTTTTCCAATCTTTAAATGCAGCAGAATACCAAAATCCACACTCATATCAGAGTAAAATTGGCATTGAGGATTTTACTGTGTTTTTTAAACAATTTCATTGGTCCAGGAAAGAAAAGACAAATTGGCCTTAAGTACCATTATCGTTTTGTGCTCAAAGTGGATTTTTATCAGTTTTTTCCACCACGGTAAAAATGTAATAAGACATTGTGGTGGTGCGGCACAATTGAATGGATTTTTTTTCCCTTTTCTTCTGAGCTCCAGTTTAATGGAGGAGTTGTTGGCGTTTTGTTTCCTATATGGCTTCTCGCGTGCGAAAAAATGGAATGTGTGTTATAGGGCCACGGTGTAAAAGAAAAAAAAAGCCCTGGATTTGCTAAGCGTGGTCAGGACACACTCACTGTCAAGGTCCTTGTCCTTGGGAGAAGAAAGCGGTGCTGGGTAGAGGCCAGCAGTGGGCTGCTGTTCACTGGACTAAACCGCTATGAAAAGCCTCTTTCAGCGGACGTGTTGTTGCGCCTCGGAGTGGCTCTGCATCGCTTGAATCACAGGAGCCACGCCGAGGGGAGCAAGGACACAGGCTCATGTCGAGAGGAGGATTGGTCGAGAGCAAAGGGCAGGTTGTTTAATTATGGCTGTTAAGAATTGCCGGTTCTCGGTTCAGTTTCCATGGTTTTGGACACTGGTGGGGGTTTTAGGGCCAGGGACTCCAGGCCGACCTGCTCTTCTGTCCCGTTTTTATTTGGTTTAAGTGTTGGGTCGGACCAAAACCATTTCACCACCATTGTGCCGTCAAGAGATGAAGATGTAAAGTCCGTGGTCAGTATTGTAAGGGCTTCCCGCTAGGCATTTGCATTTCATTCTTCTCACGAGTCAACAACGTTAACCGTCTGCATAAAAAAACACTTGTGCAGTGTTAACACTTTGATTGCATAACCCGACATTCCAGAATTGTTTTCACCGCCATACTCATGTTTCCTGACTATTAGGGGGTGCCATTTTTCTTTTGTTTAGTGAAAGCAGTGAAAGCCGCTTTTGACCCTAGAATAAAGTAAAGCGTTAAAAAATAGTAGTAATAGTGTAGTATATAAATTTAAAAAAAAATCACAGTAAAGTAACGCTCATCTTTACATTACTGGCGGCCTGAGCGTAGCAAAAAATGTATATTATGAGAATATATTTGTTTGGTATTAGTTAAGGTACACGTTGCTTACACGCGTGCATTGAGACTTCGGTGGAGACCTGTTGTGGTAGCTACCGCAGCTGTGCACGGCTGCAAGTGTTTCCAGGTTGAAAGTCCCTTGAAGAATTAAAGATGAATTGTATAAGTTTCCGAGTTGTTTGTCGGAAAAGTGCCATCGATCCCACATCTATAGCTTCTTCTTTGCGGCTGGTTGGTGCCTGGCATGGTCGTGTTTTCCCCATCAGCGCATCAATGAAAACGTTCCTTTTACGAGTGTAGCACATTGTCAAGCACTTTGGATAAAAGCGCTATAGAAAAATGCAAGAATGTCGCTTCCCTGACTGTGGAGGTGGCATTGGTACTGGCCGGCGTATTGAGCTGTTTACGGCTTTGTTTATACGATGCAGCAACACTGCATAATACCAACAATGCAATTCTGGCTTGGCTTCATGTTGAACTAGTGACCAGAGGACAATTCTCGGCCTTCCTCTTCTATATATTATTTGGCTGTAGGGATGGGTGGTGTTAGGAGTTAGTCCAGTACCGAGTCAGATTCTCATCCATTCCAGTTCCTAACATTTCCTTATTTAGCTTCCAAAATTGTATAAAATAACTTGGAGGGCAGAAAATATTTATTTAACATAAAGCTTGGTCAATCTAAAATCTGCAATTAATAGAGCAACACCCTCCCCTTTATTCAGCAGTTGAGCCATTTGTGGATGCTACAATGAGATCTTTTTTTAAATGTTTAAATGTGTGAGTAGTAACATTCTCTGTCTCTACAAAGTCTGTAGAGTGTAGCGGAGCTTAAGTTGCTTCACTGCTTCATTGTTGGGCACAGCAGCGCGTTGAGCGCACATATTTTATTATATTGAGTTGTGCTTGAAATGTGCTGCAATTCTTCAAACTGTCAATACATATTTCTGTCAATCAATCAAAAACAACGTTCCCTCTAGAAGACCCCTCGACGACGAATGCATGTAGAGGGCTAACTCCGCCTCAGCCGATCTGCAAGCCCCACAGCGCTGAATGCGGTGTAGGCTTGCAGATCAGCTGTGTTCCTGCGTGTCTATCAAAAGGGGTCGTATCCAAGCACGTTCGGTTTGGTACCTGTGGTTACCCCTATAGCTACCAGGCAATAATGCCTCTAATTCTGGCCATCTAACTTAGTTAGTTCCCGTTTTTATTTTTTTGGCTAGTTTGCAGTGGTGTTCCGGAGTAACAGCTGGCTTTACAGAGCTCTTGCCCTCCCTCTCCCCCTAACCCCAACCCAACGGAAACTTCTCCAGCTGTCATCTGCTGCCCCAGATGACCAGCCTCTCCTTAACAGCTGTCACCACAGCACCCTACTCCCAGCTACTGTATACCAGACTGTTTTTCCCAGACCCGATTTCCGTCTCACAATCTGATTTTCCCCTTTCCAACAGTCGCCGTATCTAGTTTAGTTTGCGACATCTAACTAACTAATCTCTCACTCTCTTCCCAACAGTTCTCACTCCAAACATGTTGTTTTGGTTTCAGTTCATTCAGCCTGCTCTTGTGTGGTGCACCCGACTAGCCATTTATACTTCGTCATGGAACAGTATTGCACACAGAGAACATCTGATATACAAGCTCACATCGCGTTGTGGATGTGATACTGTACATTGTACTCGATGAGCTGCAGTTGCGCCTGCAGTGCACCAGCCATCTAGTGTCGAAGTTGTGACATTGAGCCTGGATTTTAAAATACATTGATTTCAATGAGAGTGGCACAGAACTGTTTTAAAGTATTGTACCGCAACAACTAACTAAAAACAACAGGGGATGTGGTTTTGAGGGAAACTGTTTTGAATTGCTATTATTCTTTGAAACCCAACAGAAAACGAGAATTATATATTTCAAGGGTAAGAGATCACAGTCAAAATCCTAAACATTCTTCATCCACATTGGGATAAAAGCAGCATCTGAAAGTTTGACGGCGCATGTTTTACATGTGGGATTGTGGGTGCAGTAAGAACATGTTCCTGCATCATGTTCATGTTTGTTGACCATGCCATTGCAAGGCAGTGGATGGTTCACCGTGCATCTTTTTCTCTCTCTACCCAGGAACGTCGTCCAGGATCATTAAGTTGCGAGAGGAGCCTTTCGACTATGCTGACCCATCCAGGGGAAAGAGTCCTGCCATCAATAGCACGCTGGCCCCGGTTAAAGGCATCAACAACCTGGGCAACACCTGCTTCTTCAACGCCGTGATGCAGGTATGGTATCGCGCACACACGTACCGTCCTATTGCTTTTTTTTCACGAGCACATTATCTAAAGGGCAGTTAACCAACATGCTGTTATGAGCGCATTTGTATAAGCAGCCAAGGACACTGCGAATACATTAATGATGAATCCAAGGCCTTATCACTTGGGATATCATTGCTTTGTGTTGGGTTTGTATAATTCATGTATACTATGCCACCATTTGGACATAATTGGTTTTCCATGCTGCTATGGCATTATGGTCATGTGTACCGTATGTGCACATCGTTGTAGATTCATCCATAATACTGATATGAGTGTCTCTACCTACTTCTATTCAAGTGGAAGCTCTTACAAGACATGTTCATTACGCAGGAAGCAGTGAATGCAGTGGAGGAGGAGAGAGCGTAAACAAGCTACAGTGTATAGGCGGTGATGCGCTTTGGTTCGCTAGGTCATTTTGAAGCATTGCCCGACTGTCTTTGTCAGCTAGCAGCAGTAAATCTATTAGTACCACCCTTTATTTAAAGGGATTGTGACGTTAAAATGAAGTTTGTAAAATGTCATCTTTTTAGAGGGGGTTTCTGAGCTCAATTGCACCCTAAAAAAACCTTGAACCCTTTACATTCTGACGTTTTTCTGAGGTCTGAAGGTTTTCCGGTGCAAACAGGTGCTCTGATTTTCCTGTTGTTTGTGATGTCACAGCCTGCAAATACCATATATGTCCAAAAAAAAACTCCCAAACCCCAGAGAAAACACCACACCACAGAAAGTCCAATGAGTGTTCAAAATTCAGGTTTTTCCAAATCCAAAATGCTCTAGAATGCGCTAGAGCAGTGGTTTTCAACCTTTTTCATACCAGGGCCCACTATTTATTCTGCATTTTAGTCACAGACCACCATTTGATGTTGAGTTTAGTCTCTCAGACTAAATTAAAATAAGAATTCTTATACATTTTCTAAATCTGTAGATTCTTGAAAATTAGGTCAGATGTTTAAATTTAACTCTTGAGGGTCGCAAACCAAATGGACCCTTATCGGTCCATTTGGTTTCATTTTACGCTCATTTGGTTTAATTTTACAGATCTATAAGGATCCGTTTGGTTACCAATGGTCCTTTCTAGGAAGGAAGGAGAACTCTATTATAGGAGGAAAAATGGTGAAAAACGAGGCGCCTGTGTGGGGGTGGGGGTGGGGGGTGGGGGCTAAATATAGCAACAAATGTGCCAAGTTGGCAACACTGTTTGGCTGTAATTGAGGTGATGAAACCTAAAAGTAAAACAAAAAATAAAATGTCATGAATACATTTTTTGTATTACAATTTTTCATTAGTATTCTATTTTATAGTATGTTATTTTAGTTTTCACTCATGCACAGGATTAGATGTGAGCGTGATGATCTTCTGTAAGCACACGGCTCTAGGCAGACGCTTTCACCTGCCCACAGACGAGTGGTTCTCAGGTGGTATACAGATCTATCCACCACGGCTACAGAGACACACACTGGTCCATGTCTGGTTATGTCGTGGTGACTGTGAGCCGCCATTCTTTTCCTCCACAATAACCCCCGCCGCCGTCTTTGTCTGCCGTTTGGGGTAATCAACCCTCAGGGTCGTCTCTCGCTGATTGAAATCCCAGCAGAGCGCAGATCTACAAGATCCATGGAGCGTTGTGCGCGGCACACTTGCCGTGTTATTTTCAGTTGCGTGACACTGGCTGGCTACGCCAACAAAAGTGTAGCGGGGCCTTTTTGCTCCATTCGTGTTGTGTCCTTAAAGGAAATTGCAATCTTGCTGGTGAAAAAGCTGTAATTGTCTGCAGATAGAGAGCCGTGCCGGCAGGCTCACAATGACAGAGCCATTGTGTTGGTTCTCTCCATAGCAACTGTCTTCATTACCTCCCAACATGACAAAACAAAAATATCTGTTGAAAGAGATGCTCCATTATCAACGAAATGTTGTCTCCCTCCTTCACCGAGGATCTTCTCCTTCCATCGTTCGCATTTTCAAATCAGATCATTGGATTCGTTTTTAAAGCCTCTCTTTACGAATGGAAAGAATTGGCAAAATACTACATTCTTCTACATTTTCTAAACGTGTACAGGCCTGAAAATTAGGTAATTCAGATGTTTAAATATAATTTAACTCTTGAGAGCGTAAAATGATATCATTTTACGATCTCAAGAGTTACAAATATATAAGAGTCCATTTGGGTACAGGACTGTCCATCATTTAGCTTGGCAGCACCTGGAATTCTCTCAGGGACCACTGGTGGTCCCCGGACCACTGGTTTGAAAACCACTGATCTAGACTCTTTTGAGTGTTTATTTTATTCAGAAGGCTCATCTGCTTTTTTATTTTAAAACGGGTGACAAATTGAAGGAAAAAAACAAAATAACTGGCGAATGCGATGGACTGCGTGACGCAATTAAGCAATTAACATCCTATCATGCTCCCTGACATGTATAAAAATGCTGAGCAGGACCCGCTTGACCTCGATTTTGGATTAATATGACAAGAGAAAAATGGCGATTTTTACGATAAAGCGAAAGAGGGTTCATTATTAGGAGTAAATGCAGGGGCCGGGTTATAAACACTGGCTAGTGTTTCAATAGGAACGGATGCTATAATGTCTTTATGCTACCTGGAACTATAATGTAATAATATAGAATAGCACAGAACAAACACTACACTTTTAGGTAAGCCCCTCCCCAAACTGCTATGGTCCAATCACAGCTAAGCATAACATGTGATAGACAAACCTCTCCACCAATAGCTTTCCTATGGTAAACATTGTTTTAAAAAATAAATGGCACACACATTTTTCCACTGAATAGGGCATGTGTTGTTGATGGATTTGGAAGAGATTTTGAAGGTCTGGTTCCAAAAATTAACCAGTATTTAATGTGTAATGTCCATGATATTTACATTGGAATGAATGAGCCCGGCTGAAAAGTATCCTAAGGTGGACAAGAGGGCGGGGCTTACCTAAAGGTCTATGGGAAAAATTTAAATCCTTGTCAAGATTTACTACTAGTACTCATCCAAAATATATTTTTTAAATGTTACAAAATAGCAGATGCACAAGTTCTCAGCTCAACGTTTAGCAGCTCAACGTTTAGCAGCTCAACGTTTAGCGATGCGTTTTGTGACTGTCAGGAAGTGTGTCACTGTGAATCACACTAAACTTATTGTGAGTAATCACATTTGTTCGATGACACTTCTACCCTGACGAGAGCGGTCTCTTCTGGGATGACGGTGAACCCTCTCTCTCGCCCACGCACCAGAGCTCACTGAATGCTTTGAGTACGGCAATTATTGTGAATCACACGTTGTGGCCTTCGCAGCCACCAACCACAACCCACTTTAACGGACGGGTTGGACGGCACTCTTCACCACCAACACCATTTAAACGTCACAAATGAGGGATTCGTCTTCATTTAGTCCCTCTAGTAGCGTTTCAGAGAGTGAAGTCTGTTGTTAACTCTTTAACAGATTAGCAGAAAAGCTAGGCATGCTCCCATTAGACTCAATAGTAACAAAAAAATATATCGAAAAACCTCTGTTGTGAATTTGTGCAAATGAATGATATCCATTGGCCGCTTAAGGACGTTAAGGTGTCTACTTTAAGGGGGAAAAAAAATAAAATGAGTTCACTACTCATAGGACTTCATGACGTGGTGTGCAGTGAGTTAATGAGCTTGTTAACAAAACAAAGCCTAAAACGACTTTTGGAGTGATAAGCAGACAACAGAATAATGAATCACTTCTAAAGTCGTGGTGAATCTGTCAAGGAGTTAACAGCCTATGGCGGGTGAAAAACCCTAAAGTGCTTCATGTTGGTTCTTCCCTTGATTAATTTGTGTTGTATTTTGGCAGTTTTTCCCCTTAAATTTGTTTCACTCATCTGTTATGTATCTGATCAGTCCCTTTTACCCACACGTTACATATACCGTAGTACTGTGAAATAACTGAAACGATATATATTTAGTCATTATTTGTATGAAAGTATCTGTATTCTTTGTCTTGGTAGAACCTGTCCCAGACACACATGCTGAACGACCTCATCCAGGAAGTAAAGGAGAAGGGACACAAACTGAGGATCTGCCCCCCTGTAGAGGCCAACCTGGTACTACACACACGCACGCACACACACACGCACGCACACACACACACACACACACACACACACACACACACACACACACACACACACACACACACACACACACACACACACACACAGTAACCATTTTCAAAAATATCTACAAGCTCATAGGTCTTGTAGGTCTGATATTTTTCAATAACAAAAGTAAAGTAATGTGAACTAATGCTGCTGTTAATAATGCTAAACAAGGGATAACACCCGACGAACTGATGATTCGCCTCGGTCAGTTATTAGGAAACAAAATCAGTAGGAAACAAATCACCAGTTCGTGTTATCCCACTTATTACATGACTTATGTCAGTGGTTTTTAACCTTTGTCCGAGGACCACCAGTGGTCCTTGAAAGGTTTCCAGGTGGTCCCCAGGCTAAATTCAGGCTGAATGGCAACAGCATGTAAACAACCAAATACGTAGTTAACCAAATGGACCCGCTAACGGCGTGCTGCAACTAAATGCTTTGGGGACCTTGATTATGCAGCGGTCCAGTATAGAGCGGAGCGGCGAATTATAGTGTAATATGTTACTGCTCACGTGACCAGAACGCTGGCTTCTGATTGGAGCATTCATTCAAGCCATGTAATAATGCTAAGTAATGCTAATGATGCTAATAAATCTTAGAACACCAGAATGCCTACAATACATATAGGGTTCCATTTTCGTCACCGCGAACCCCCTTATCCCTTAACTTCTTTGCCTTTTTAAACTATTTAAAAAACATTTTTCAGTAGTTCAAATGGCCAGTCTACAAGCTCACAAAGAGTTAATAGATTGACATGTTGACAAATTTTTCAAAATAGTAAAAATGAAATAAGTTTAGCATGTAACAAAAATGGAGCACAATGGGTTAATTTGAGCTGGTTTCCCCCTCCCCCCCTCCAGGGTCTGCTGACAGTGACCCTGCCCAGTCCAGAGCCACTGACCTCAGCCATGTTCCTGTTCCTCCAGGCCATGAAGGACTCTGGGAAAGGACCCGTCAACCCCAAGATCCTCTTCAATCAGCTCTGCCAGAAGTAAGACATCGTGCACCTGTTAAACCAGGGCTTTTCAACTTTTTTCACTCCAGGGACCACCACTTATTCAGCATTTGAGCCACGGAGGACCACCATTTGGGGACATTTCAGCCACACAGACCCCCCCGAAAACTATAGGTTTTTGTTGCTTTTGCCAACAATACCAGGGTGGATTTGGGTAACAAAGCAGGCAAACATACAGATCAAAATGACCATTAATCTTTTAGTTGTGTAGACTTGAGCTAATTAAGATGATGAATATTTTAACTCTTGAGAGTGTGAAAATGAAACCAAATGGACCCGCAAGGGTCCATTTTAGTCATTCAGTGCATGTTCAAACAAACACATTATGAGCTAAGCCATGATACAAAAGTCTTCTCTATTGTTTTTAGCCAAATCACAATGGGCAAAAAAAATGTTCAGTGGCCAGCCGACACAGTCGCACAGCCACGTACAAATCAGGCCTTAATCAAAGTGAGCACCAACTGCCTGTCAGCCCAGGCCAACATACTCTGTGTTTACAGCACTCAAAGGGCCACAGCTTTCACCTGCCTCCACCTCCCCTCCTACAATGGTGACCACTTCACTGAGGGCTAGATTTCAACCAGCCAGACCAAAGCTCCACCTGGTCCCAGCCAGTGCAACCAACGAGCGCTTGATAAAGAACATGCAGTGAACACACGTTAACGCACACATCACATCAAACCCGAACACAGACTAGTCTACCGTGACCAGAATGGGAGCAGCCAACTACTATTATTTTTTTTGTCCTTTTGCCCCCCCCCTGCTGCCGCACCTGTGTCGTGATTGATCATCAGTGGAGAGGGGCTCTAACCAGCCGTGTGACACGGCGCACACACACACGCGGCCCCACATGGTAAACGTAGCGGTCCACAGGCTCGTCTTTGAACTCCGCCTGCAGCACGGTCGGATGGATGGCTGTTTGTCTGTTATTGACGAGTGGTTGTGTGAGTTGGTCGACTGGTCGGGGCTCTTGTTGTGTGAACATGGTGCACTGCAGGTTGGGCCCCGCGGTGAGCTGTGTTAATGCTGCAACTATGCGTTATTTCAGTGGTTTTCAACCTTCTTTCATACCACAGGCCACTATTTCTTACAGATTTGAGCCACAATCCACCATTTGATGACATTTTAGCCCCACAGACAACCCAAAACTTAAGATTTCTTTTGCTTTCATCCACAATTCTAGGCTGGATTATCGGAGAAAACCACAACACCAACAGAGTTACATCTGGCTAACCAACTTTCCGTCATTTAGCCTGGGGACCACCTGGAATCCTCTAAGGGACCACTGGTCATCCCCAGACCACCTGTTGAAACCCCTGCGTTGATTACTGTGAGCGTGTGGGTTTTAGTCGTTTTTCTTTACCGTCGTTTTTCTTCGTCGTTTTTCTTTACCACTGAGGTGCCACGTTGTTCGCTTGTAGATCTGTTCTTTTTGTCAGACGACACCTTACACTTCCAGTTTGTCTTCTGGGGCATTGGAGCACTGATGTGAGAGCCTCTTTATTGCTCTTATACAGTATATGATTGCTACAGGCCTAGACACAGGGCTTCACATTTCTGCATCCCTAATAGGGCAGTTTGCTGCCTGTACATATTGTTTGACTGTCACTTGACTGAATCGCTCTCTGGTGCTGCCTTTTCCAAGTGCTCAGGTACCTACCATAGCTTTCGTGTGTGTGTGTGTGTGTGTGTGTGTGTGTGTGTGTGTGTGTGTGTGTGTGTGTGTGTGTGTGTGTGTGTGTGTGTGTGTGTGTG
This sequence comes from Benthosema pterotum, assembly GCA_039105355.1. Lineage (NCBI taxonomy): Eukaryota > Metazoa > Chordata > Actinopteri > Myctophiformes > Myctophidae > Benthosema > Benthosema pterotum. The sequence goes on along the minus strand of CM076967.1, from coordinate 40,108,796 downwards.
TGTGTGTGTGTGTGTGTGTGTGTGTGTGTGTGTGTGTGTGTGTGTGTGTGTGTGTGTGTGTGTGTTGCCACCTCACCTGGTACCATGTCAGCCTGCAGCAGTGCATGCAGTCATCGGTGCGTTCAGACAGGCAGACATTGCACACACACATATGCACACACACAAATACACAAACACACTTGCAATTAACATGTATGGTGTGTGGTATTAAGTGCAAGCTTAATTTTACAACAATAATACATCATATTTCATCATATTCAAGGGCTTTTGGAGAGGAACGAAACTCCAGAGTTCAGTCACCTTTAGAGGTGTGTGTGTGTGTGTGTGTGTGTGTGTGTGTGTGTGTGTGTGTGTGTGTGTGCGTGCGTGCGTGCGTGCATGCAGGTTGTTGATGCTTGTTGTTCTAACCCTAGACATAAGTTAGGGCTTCACAATTAATCAAAATCAAATCGAAATCGAGGTTTCAGAATTTCGACAATCTAAAAAAAAATGAAAATCAAAAATCGAGATTTCCCATTTACTAGCACTTTAATGGTAGAATTGTGTCACACTGCCTCATGGCCTACCATACTGTCGGGTAGAGAGAAAAAGTGTTGCGTTAAATAAAATAAAAACGCAATGTGTTCTGCTGTTTACTAAGAAAAAAGTAGTCCAAGGCTCCAATAAGGGAGAAGAAATGCACTTTATCCATCATCTTTGTTCAGTAAGAACCACGCTTTTCTCTGTTGGAGGGAGGAGAATCAAGTAAAACATATTTGAAATAAATAATCTTTCTTTAGTAGTTTTACCCCCCAAAAATCGGAATCGAAACTGAGGTTTCAGAGGACAAAAATCAAGGTTTTATTTTTACGCAAAATCGTGAAGCCCTAATTTGGCTCTTGGGGGAGACCACAAGTATACACAGTATGTACCATGTATGTACAGTATGGACTTTGTGTGTATGTGCTGTGTGTGTGTGGGGGGGGGGGTGGTGGTGTGTGTACAGTATTGTAGGATATAGGGGGGGGGGGTAAACATTAAACACCCCACCCTCAATCACAGCTAGGATAAGTGTTAAACGCCGAAGGTTTCCTGCGTTATCCGTACACTGCGTCACTGTCCATTGTGTTTTCCCCTGGAACCTGAGCTCTCCTAATCAACCGAGGAGGAGCAGGGGGCACACAAGGTCAAGAGTTGCTCCTGTTTACAGCAAAAAAAATAAAATAATAATGTTTCATTTTCCTCCAGCACAACGACCTTCAGAATATATAGGATATATATTCTGTGTATAGGATATACACAGCGCCGTGCCGTCCCCCTGTCGTCACTTCTTCTCCAAACTCGCCGCAGCAGCGGTCCTGCGTGCCGAGAGGCTCGAGGGTCCGACCTTGACCTTCAGGGGGCGACGGAGGGGACATCTCTTTTTCTCCTTTGCGCACACTGCCCTTCGTTTACGTTTGTGCTGAGAGGCAGGTTAATAGGGCTCACCGGCTTAGACCAGGCTCGGTGCAAGTGTTTGTGACATTGGTGGCCTCCGTTTGTGTGTGAGTGTGTGTTTGTTAGTGTGCATCCACATTACATGCATGTGCTTTCACCCATAAGCAGCTGTGGTGTCTCCAAGCCTGACACCCATGGATTGCTGCCCAGGCTCCAGACGTACTGTACCCTCCTCATTTCATGCCAGCTGTACTACCAAAGCCCAGGCCAGTCGGAAACAACATTCATGTTCTGGTCAACAGGAACACAGCTCTTCTGGTTGGTGCCAGGGGGGTGGAGGTATCGTCCAGAGGCTAGTCAGTGGTGGCAAGATGACAAAGTAGCTTTAACCGTTGTTACGGAGTCTCAACGATGTCCTGTCTGTCTGCCGGATAACTATGGATGAGATCTCTTCATAGGCGAGTCACTCAAGGCCGGTAGCAGGCACAGCGTCATCGCAAGTTTTCAATAAAAAGCATTCCGCTATTCAATTTCTCCTGATTGTTAGCTTAATATGTTGAAATATGGCCAAAGTGGATGAAGAGGCCTCGGCCCGAGTCGTTCATTGTACACCAGTTTTTTCCTCCCTCTTGGACTTCAATCCAGTTCATTTTCCACCACGGCCGTTTTTATTGTGTCGTGGTTTTCCCTTTTATTGTGAACGTGGTTTTCCCTCACACAAACGTTTTTTTCTTTTTAGTTGAGCTACAAAGGCGCCTTACAAGAAAATTGCAGGGGGCCAACAATGAATTCAGTCTAGTGCTATTATTAAGGAAAAGAAGGAAAAAAATTATAAAAAACACGGACACACACAAAGGTACAGATAGGGTTCTGCTGTATACAGGGGCTGTTGAGGAAATAAAGCACACTGAAGGTTGTTTTTCATCTGGTTTTATAAAAATGTGAGACTGGAACCAGAGAATGGACTACAGGTTACTGCAGGCCCAACCTGTCAATAAGAATCCTGTCAATACCAATCCTGCTGTCGGAGACAAAAGAGCACATGTCTTTCATGCATTTTGCATTTGCATTCCACCATAACAGTGAAAAGCCCTCCTCCACGAGCCGCTCAATACCTCCCACTGTTCTGTTTTCTTCTACAGCTGTACTGTATATGTAGTGCTAAACTGGGTATTGAGGTATGTGTGTGTGAAGTGTATGAGTATATATTGTATGCCTCTCATAAGCTTTATTAAACTGAAGAAAGCCTTTTGCTTTTTACATAAATACTCAATTCATTTTGTGTCGAATTCAGTGATTAGGTTTTCAAGTCAAATTGGCAAAACTCAGGACTCTGTTCCACATTTTTGAGTCATAGGAAGAGAATCTTGCTTGAAGCCCTGGTTTGAGCCAAATATGGGTTGAATGGGATTAGTGGAGGAGGTATATCTAATGTTGTGGTTGTGGATGACGTTGACATCGGTCAACACGGGTGTGTTTGTGGTGTAGTGTACCTGTTAGACCAGGTCCATTGGCCATCCGTTGCTGGACAGAGCACAGCAACGCAAAATGACTATTGGTGTAACTTTGGCTATTTGGGCAATGTTTGTCTATGTCTATGGTAGCATGCACGGCTTTAACCGGCCTTGTTAGATTCATATATGCTATTGTAGCGTACATTTGTCATTTGTAAATTATAGTTCTTTGTTTCTGTGTGTGTGTGTGTGTGTGCGTGTGCGTGTGCGCGCGCATGTGCACGTCGGGGGCAAATGCGTGGTGACTCTTGTGCAGGTGCGTTGTGTTGTTGCTACAGTGCGTGTGTATATGTGCGTGCATGTGCCTGCCCTGCCTGCCTGCCACAGCGCAGCAGCATGCAGAGATTTGCCTTGTGTCTGGTACCAAGTCATCCGGCTATTAATCGTGTTTGCGCCGCAGCTGTTTGCATGGGTCCCGGGCCAGATTGGGAGCAGTGCTACAGGGCCCTTCTGCCTCTCTCTCTTCCACTGGGATGAGCTTCAAGACTGGCACATACCACACTGATCATCACATTGGAGCTCCTCTCTGTATTTCTCTCAGTGTGTTCTTTTTTATTCATCTCACTCTCTTGCTCTGTTTCTCAATGTCTCTCTCCCTCCCTCTCTCGCTCATGGTTCTCGTCTTGCTGCGAGCAGCACACTGTGTTGCTTGTCAAGGGCCTGTTATTTGCCTGTTATTTGCCATTTGCTGAATGGGTACCAGTCCCGAGATTATTCGGTGTTCAAGTCCGTGGACAAGCGGGGTTAAATTGAGCATCCTTGCGTGAGTGAGTCCATAAAAAGTTCAATGTCATTTCTTTGTTGTTAAAATATAAAGATGAATAGTTTAGCGTGAAATCTCAGGTTTAGCTGATAGACGGGTTTAGCCGATGTTGACAGCAAGCATTCTTAAACCTTTGTATTTTGAGATATGTCAAAATCGACTTGCAAGACTCAAACTTGCTCTAGACAGGTTGATCCATGCGTTTTTTTTAAATGCATGGTTGCCTGAGGATTTTCTAACCCTGGTAAAATGTTTAGTGTGGCATGTTCCGTTACATCCTCATCTAGTTAAGCAGCCGTGCACCTCGGTAATAAAATCTGGCGATCGGCACCGAGTGTTACTCGTGGCTCGATTTAACGAGGATAACCTGCCTGGTTGGCTGCATACCAAAAAATGGATTCATGGTCCATTTGAGTGGACCAGTTAAGCAGCCTAATACAGGTTGCCAATGTGACAGACATCTCATACGATGATGCCATTATGGAGTATAATATGCCTTTTGTATTATTTCTGTATTTGCAGATTTCTATGTTAGGCATGGAGGGAAATTAAACAAAAACAAACACCATTTATGATGTAACCAGTTAATGTTATTAACATGGATTCACAGGCCCCTTAAAGGCACTCAATGTGTTAACATCTGTTTAGTAGACCTTTTTGTTTTTACAAACAAAAATTAACATCAGCAATTTACAGATTAAAAAAACGACATATAACAAAGACAAAACATGAAAAAAGACAAGACAAACTAAATTAACTAGATGGCACTATGGGGCATTAAAATCCCACAAATGGTCGATAAGGTTACCAGAACACATCAATTATCAATGAATGCCCTATTAATTCCCTTCTTTACTGCAAAGCGATACATTTTAAGTGCTACGAAGATGTGTTTGTGCTTGTGAGTGTGGATGTTTATTGTCACCATTACCATGCACATGTCATTCACACTGGTGCAACTAAAGCACATTATGCATCAGTGGCTGTTTATGAGCTGCACAAACCTGAGACAGCAGGGAGGCATTTAATAAGCATGAATTCATGGTGTAGTCGTGTGGTCATACATCCTTACAGCACGTGTCTAACGATGCTCATTTTGCATGCCTAACAACAGCTACTGCTCACTGGCAGCACCATGGGGAGGAAAAATACAATTGTGCAGTCCTTGAGAAAACAGAATATCCATTTTATTTATTATTGGTGTTTGTCATTTGATTTGATTCTATGCAGTATGATTTACTTGTGTGGGAAATTGTTGTCCCGCTATGGATATCCAGGAATCCAATCTCATCCTCAGTGCTTGAGTGATGGTGATTCATGTGTATTTGGCAGAAAATGTTGTTTAACCAACTAATTCTGGGGGCCCTGTCTGGACCAGAGTACATGCCACGGTTCTCCAGATAAAGTGGGAAGATGGACATATTATTTATTTGCTATAGACACGGTTAGGGAGGGGTTGTTCATGTTGAGTCATTATGTCTTTGGTCGGACTTGCACATTGGAAATGACATTTTATTTAACTGCTGTATAAACTGTAGTTAAACTTAAAGGGATATTTCACTTTCCAAAAAGCTTTTGGTCATTTCATCCTCTACTATGGCTCATGTTAACACCCCAGACAGTTCTTAAATTAATCAGTTCGGTGTGTAGATATTTTGATATTCATTTTAGCTGCCCTGCCCCCTTCCTATACAAAGCCACTGTAACTTAAAACTCCATTTTAACCATGTTAGATTCATCTTTTTCTGGTGACTGTTTTATTTGTTTGTGCCCACATTGTGTGGGTCAGAAACTGCTACATTTTCTGAAACAATATTTAAAAAAGAAACAATGAAAACGGTAGATTAAATTCCAATGCCATCTCACGTAGGAGGGCAATAGCAGTCACAGACTGGGTGTTTTTGATCCATCTAATCTTGGTTGGAGTTTTAAGTTACAATGGGTCGGTATAGGAAGGTGGCATTCCAGCTAAAATTAATCTCAAATATCTAAATACTGAATTGTGCAACTTTTTTTTTGGACATGAAAGTGTTATTTTGAGGTCGCCATGTAAGTCATTGTAAGCTTGTCTGCAGTTTTGACTGCATTTACTTAAAGGGACATTCTGAATTGTAGGTATTCTAGTCTCTGCTTTTGGTACTTTTAAGTGCAGCTATATTTCTTCCTGTGTCATAATGTCCCTCATGATGACCATCCTTTTCTCCCTCCTCAGGGCTCCGCGCTTCAAGGGCTACCAGCAACAGGACAGCCAGGAACTTCTGCACTACTTACTGGACTCCATACGAGTAGAAGAGACCAAGGTGAGTTTGGATTCTGTGTGAAAAAGATTCACCTGTATGAAAAAAATAGAGTTTGAAGAGCCGTGAAATAAGGACAGTAGGACACGATGACAAAGAAGGTGGAATGAATATTCCAAGAGTTACTTTTAGCTCAAAGTTCAGATTTAGAGAGCACTACAGTTGCAAAGAGATAAGAGAGAGGATATGTCCACAGAGTCTTGAGATGTTGCTCTGAACAATATCACATCAGTTACACATACACATTTTATACCAAGAACACACAGTTTCAATTGGTTGAAGTCTCATAACACAGACATATCTTATAATGTTGTCATCTAGTGACATTTGGTCCATTTTTGACTTCAGTCAGGTTGAATCCTTGCTTAAACATGCAGACAAAACATTACAGAAAATAGTCAATGGAACGACAAGGCGCTCCTGCACATACAGATGTTATAGGATCTCATCACAAAACATGAACTAATAAATCCTAAAAAAAAAAAAAAAAAAAAAAAAAAAAAAAAAAAATATATATATATATATATATATATATATATATATATATATATATATATATATATATATATATATATATATATATATATATATATATATATATATATATATATTAGGGGTGTTGAATGATTAAAAATTTTAATCAAATTAATCACACCTTCCAAATTAATTTAATCATGATTAATCACCATTCGGACTATTTCGGACAATATGCCATGTTTTCCTGTGTATTGTTGCGGAAATGGAAAGACAGCAGGGCTATTCAACTAAATTGTTCAGGAGTCCGCATTGCCAAAAACCCAAGGGGCCCGGGGGCCAGACTGCCACAGAGACTACTCTCCACCATGACATGTGTACACACACAGCCACATTTTTAAAGTATTTCACTTTTAAAATGCTCCATTTATAACAAAAGTGCAATGTGCATCTGGTCTTTCTAACATGCATCATATTTGAACCAAATCAAAATACACGTTTATAGTGCAGCTTATGAAAAAGTTCTTCATATCTGCACAACAGCAGCAAATCACAACATCTAAGGCACACTTATTGTGCTCTCTTTTTAATTCTCAAAAGGCTTGCAACAGGGGACAGGGCTAGCCTACAGCCTGCAACTAATGACAGTGATGGCACATCTTTGACTGGCCAGTGGCCATACAATAGGGCCCACCATGTTCATTTCATCAAGACAGACGTACACATATTCACTAATGCAAAGCCAAAACACAAGCAGCAAATCATAGTGGAGGTAAACAGGGAAAGAAATTGGCTCTACCTCCTGCAGCCAGCATGCACTCGACTCTTCATCATCTCAGCATCTCTGGGTGTTTTTTTTTCTTCTTGACAATAATCCATGCAACAGTGGCGTCTTTTACCATCGGATTATTTTGCGACAGCATTGACTTGGTTACAGAGCAATACGTCTGCTTGCGCTCCCTATGGAGTTTCAATTTAGCCATTATTTCTCGGTCCACTCGTTATTAAACTGGCGATTTTCTGAATCAACTTTTCTTCTCAGTTTCGATGGCGACGCGGTTAAACAAACACACCATTCATTCATTCATGCATTCATTCATTCATTCATTCACACCACAATAGTTGGGAGTGATCCGAAAGAGCTGCGTGTTTGGTTTGTTTACATCTGCATCTGGCTTCACGTGCAGGAAGCAGGAAGTGGAAGGGGGCATAGAGACTAGTGACAGACTAGCGACATTGAGGGGTCACAGAACAGAGCGTGCGCTGCTATTCAGTTAGCTGTACTCATGCTCAGTGGAAATGAAGAGCAGCCGCCATTAGACCATTCCATGGAAGTGAACAGAGATGTGCTGAACATGTCAGGCCACCAGTTTAGTAGCCCTGAGGCCTACTCGCTCGAGCCCATAGACTCCAATGCGTTCCGCAACTTTGTCCCTATTTGTTGTCCCCCTTTAATAGAGTCGCCAGCGAACGGAATCACATCCGAGAAAGAGCACGCGCGCGTGCGCGCGCGTGTGCACGCGCGTGCATGTGCGTTAATTGCGTTAGAAAATTTAACGCTGAAAACGGGGAAATTTAATTAACGCCGTTAACGCGTTAAAAATCAACAGGCCTGATATATATATATATATATATATATATATATATATATAGCTGCCCCCAAATGTAGTTATCATTGCTAGTACAGCTTGTAGCCAAATTTTAAAATCTAAAAAAAAAACCTTTTCAAGTTGTCATTTAATGTTTTTCAACTGGATCGCTGAACACAAGTGTAGCCCCAAAAAAGAATAACGCATGGCCTTCCATTCCGTGAAACGCCCGGACCGTATTGACAAACCGTAAACAGCCGAGTTAGTTTGACCACAACAATCGATGCAACAACGATTTGGCGGAGTAGGAGTTGGAGGGCAGCTGAATCAGGGGGTTTATAAAAACACACAGCCGACCTTTCCTGTGTGTGCTCTGCTGTGGGGATCAGCGTCCAAAACAACCACCTCTACAGCAAAAACAGCAAATCTCAGTCTCGGTTTGGAAAACGTGACCCCATCCGCTCGCCCACCCCCCCAAAAAAGTTATTCAAGACCAGTGAGAAAAACGTCATGTGGGACATTGAGACAATTTGTACAAACACAAGGTTTTCTTTTTTCCCCCCTCCTCCCAGTCAGCTCCATTCTTTGTATTCCAAACCTTATGGTGCCATGTTTTCTGGCAAGTGGAGAGTGTTCCTACCCTGCGCGGTGGGGTGGGGGGCAATTAGACGAGGAACCCCCCCCCCCCCTCCTAAATTTGCAAGGGCTGGAGCTCCTCTCTCTCTCTCCCTCAGCCCCACCAGCCAATCCTTCGGTGGGCTCCCAAGGAGGAGGAGGAGGAGGAGAAGGTGTATAAGCGGGTGTTTTGCGTGGAGTGGTCACCCCTGGGGGGGCCTGGGAGGGGGCACAGGCGCATCCCACACCCCTCCCTCTACTCTCCCTCTGGTCCCCCTCCATTGAAACTTGTGAACGCGGACAGTTGTGCCACTTGGAGTTGGAGGGGGGCGGCAGGGGGGGACTTGCAAGTGGCACGACCGGCATCATTGTGTGATCTTGGGAAACCCACAGCTGGTGAGTGAGCTGCCGGGGCGACCGCGGCCCATTGTGCTAGAGGGTCATCAGCCCCACCATGTCCCCTCTCCCCACCGCCTCCCCTCCCCAAACTAATCAAGGCGACAGAGAAAGGGGGGGTGGACAGAGAGGAGGGGGGGGTTTACAGGGTAACGGGGTTAAGCCTGCTCTCGAGTATAGAAAGGATACAGTAACTTTCTACCCTAAATGTGAGTCGATTTGTTTAGAAAACGAAGGAAAGCGTGCCTTTATGGAGTGTCCGCGATGCCGTCGTACGGCTCGGAAATGTCCGGACGCGAGTGCTGATCGTCTCTGACGAGCATCCGTGGGTGTTTGATGTTGCTTGGATCAACGGATAACTTCATGAAAGTAAAGTCATCGAAACTGCAACAATCTTATATACCTGAACTTAACCCACGCGACCTCCCCTAACCACATCGACCCTTTATAGATCTGTAAACTCTTGAGATCATAAAATGATACCAAATGGACCCTTACGGCTCCATTTGGTATCATTTTATGCTCTCAAGAGTTAAATTATATTTAAGCATCTGAAGTGCTTACTTTTCAAGAATCTACACATTTGGAAAATGTCAGTTATCTCTCCTAAATTGGGGACACAAACTTGACACTCGCCTCGCCCAGTGCGACTGGTTCCGGGTGTCGCCTCCGCCGCCGCTGCGAAGGGTGTCGCCGCCGCCGCCGCAACCTTTGAGCACCCCTCCTAAGTGTTTGTGTTGATGGGCCATTAGCAACGGGGGAGGTCTAAATATGCTAATTTTAAACACGGCCAATTATCGCCCATTAGCCGAGACGCTAGGTATCACTCTCTCAGGGCATGGCCTGTCCTTCTTAGACCCATCTTCGCTTTTTTTTTAAGCTTACACCCCACCCACCCACCAAACAGCCAACAATCTCCACTGCACTTTCCCCCTCCCTCTCCCGTTCTGTGTGGGACAGACATCCCTGTTTGTTTGGGGAGGGGGAGAGAGAGAGAGAGAGAGAGAGAGGGGGACACTAGGGGGGTGCTGGTAATTAATTAGTACGGCTTGACCGTGTTGGCTGAGTGGGTTTTTTTGCGGGACAGGGTCCTATACTGGCTGGGATGGGATTAACAAGGTTTTTTTTGTGACCTAAATAGTCATTCCGCTGCGTGGGTGCCGGGACAATGGTAGGGGGTGGGGGAGTGGGGGGGCACACACGACTGGTCAGGGGGTCCACTACCACTGCACAGACACGGACCGCGCCAATTATCTATTGATTGGTGCTTTACTGTGCGGCAGGGTCTGGCGCCCCCTCTTCGCAACTCTCTCGCCAAACGCACTCACTGACCACGTCGACTTCGATGAGAGGACCCCTGTGGACATGACACTGACTCTGACACGCACACACACACGCGCGCACACACACACACACACACACACACACACACACACACACACACACACACACACTGACTGTACTCAGAAGAGTGTAAAATGAATCCACATGGACGCATGATGTTCACTTTTTGTTTCTGTTCTGCAGCGCACTCTCTTCGAAGTTTAATTAACGCAGTGGTTTTCCAACCAGTGGTCCGGGGTACCACCAGTGGTCCCTGAGAGGATTCCAGGTGGTTCCCTTCCCCCCCAGCTAAATGATGGACAGTTGGTCCCTTAATAGATCTGTAACTCCTGAGATCATAAAGTTTTATGCTCGCAAGTGTTAAATTATATTAGAATATACATTTAGAAAATGCCAGATATCTCTCCTAAAATGGCAACACAAATTTGAAAATCCTTTGTTTTGGGATCCTAGAGATTAAACTCAACATTAAATGGTGGTCTGTGGCTAAAATGCGGAATAAATAGTGGGCCCTGGTTTGAAAAAGGTTGAAAACCCCTGAATTAACGCAAAGGGTTATTAATACACATTCACCAGACAGACGGATCGTGCCTAATGCTACCGGACAAGTACAGTTGACTGCTTCATCCTAACGATGTCTCTAATATGTGTACCTGTCAAACCAGGGCCATTATCTAAGATTACATGTTAGGCTAATTGACGTAACACAGATCATTAATTCACTTCTACACGTAATGTTGTTTTTTTCCATCCCAAGTCTTGAAGTCAAATCATTTTGATCAGTTCTCTTATTCACATTGATGTGTGTGTGTCTGTGTCTGTGTCTGTGTCCGTGCATTTGCAACTTTTTTTTCCAGAGGGTGAAAGCCAGTATCCTGAAAGCCTTCAACAATCCCACAGAAAAGACCGCAGATGAGGAGACCAAACGCCAAGTGAAAGGTTGGAAAACAAACTCCACAGTCCACACACTGCAGACCCAACATGGACAACTGGAACAATAGCACCATCTTGTGGTCCCATGGTGGAACACACCTCGGTTACTTTAAATTTAAGCCTAACCTAAGTTTTCTGAAAAGATCTCAAATATACTGCAGATATAGCAGCATCACAAAAATTGAATTTGTCAATACTGTACATACTGTACAGAATCCAAAAATGGATTCCTGGCCTGAAAGGGTTAAGCAGCAGGGGGAATTTTGGTCCAACTTATAGTACTTTAACTAAAGCAATTGAAAGAGGTTGGGTTAATGTTGTTGTCGTTGCCAGGCTGTTTAAAACTTCCTGTGTGTTGTTATCAGAAGCCTCTTTAGTCTTGACTACTGCAAATGAAGTAATAAATACATAAGTGAATGATGCTCATTCATGGTGCTCTTTTATCTAGAGTGTCTAGTTTGGCTTAAAGGTAATAGAGGTAACTATAGTGTGTACAAACACTGTGTTTGTAAACAGATATGTTTAAAAACAAAATCTCCACCTCACCTCCACTCTATTGGCTCATCATGAATCAGCTGGAGACTGCTGTGCTGTGACTGGCTAAAACACTGTCTCACCCCACACAACTCCCCTCCACCTCACAAATTAACACCGCCTTTCCTGAGCCCAACAAATGTTTTGTTTTTATGATTTGTTGACAACAAAGTTGGACCGTCTGCAAGACGAAGCAAGTGTCTGTCTGCAGGAAGACAGCCGCAGCATCAAAGTCGAAGCAGCGCAGAGGGAAAAAATGCAGTAAAAAAGCTATACTAAGATATAAACTAAGTGGAATGGAATTTGTTTGTTATGGCTTTTATGCTGACTGAGCCGTTCTGATCATGGCGTGTCAGAAATACTTACACAAATCTCTTCTTTTTTCTTCCTACAGGATATGGAAAGGAAGGTGTCAAGATGAACTTTGTCGATCGTATCTTTGTAGGCGAGCTGACAAACACGATTATGTGTGAAGAGTGTGAGCACGTAAGTGGTTGTGTGCGAACGCACGATTGAAGAAAAGTAACATATAAAATCTATTTAGTCATTTGAGAATACATTCTCTGAACAGACGGGTGCATCATTGTGTTAGATTAGGTGTTCTAACGTGGTGTTCCTGGCATGCTGGTGATTGTCAGCAGTGTTGCCAACTTAGCACGTTTGTTTAGCTTTTTCAGACCCCCCTAGCGCCAAAATTAGTGAAAAACTCCTGGCGGAAAATCTAGTGCTTTTTGCTGGTGAGTGGGGCGAAATTGGTTGACAGGTGGCAGAGATAAAACCCTCATTTTTCACCATTTTTCCTCCTATGATAGATTCCTTCCTAGAAAGGACCATTGGTAACCAAATGGACCCTTTATAGATCTGTAACCCTCGAGATCAAGCTCTCAAGAATTAAATTATATGTAAACATCTGAATCTGAATTACCTAATTTTCAAGAATCTACACATTTAGAAAATGTAGAACAATTGCTATTTTGCCGAACATTTTGCCAGTTATTTCTCCCAAATTTGTCAGAGAGACTAAACTCAACATCAAATGCAGAATAAATAGTGGGCCCTGGTATGAAAATGGTTGAGAACCCACTGCTCTAGCGCATTCTAGTGCATTTTTGAAGTGCCACTAGTGCATTTTGGATTTTGGCAGTTGGCAACACTGACTTGCAGCATCACATTACCTGCTTCCCTCAGTCTGCCACTGAGGCCCAAGGATGTTGTCGTAGTTCACTCTTGTTTTGTTTCACGTCTTCAATAAAGCACCGGTGACTAGCAGCAAGACTAGCTCAACCAAATCTTTTGTCTTTATCGAGCACAATTACAAGGGTAGCTTCTAACATGGATGTTCAATTTACAATTACAATTTACAATTTAGGCATTTAGCAGGCGCTCTTGATCCAGAGCGACTTACAATGGTGAAAAGTTTACAATTTAATCTGGATTTACAATACATTTTACAACATACAATGAAGCGCTAAAAACATTGTAATACATTAGGCAACCTATATAAGTCATTGCAGCAAGAACTGTGGGTTGGTATATAATACAAGTGCTATGGGCTGAGATGGAGTCTGAAGAGGTGTGTCTTAATTGACCGCTAGGGGGACCTTCTTTGTTTCCTCTCCATTGCCGCGGCTCAAACCAGTTCGATCGGTAAAAAAGCCCTTATTTTGAAGCTCAGATCTCCTAAACAGGATGTGCTGTTTCTGTTATGCTGTGTCTGTTGTCTTGCCTAATCGGTCATCTGGCGATCTGCCCATATACATCCGGGTCACAAGTCAGGAAGAGCCGTGTAGCGCTAGTTGATTCACCAGTGCGACAACCCCATTCAGAGCGAAAACACAGGAGAGCCGTTTGAATGCATTGGATTGAATGGAAGTGAATGGGACAAAAAAAAAAAGAGTTGTCGCTCAATTCTGTTCCAAATGAAAGTTAGCAACGGGATGATCATCAGACGATGCGCACGGACTAATAGTTGGATTAAAGAATGAAATCTACATCTCGTCGTGATACGAGCCGTCCGCGTGACCGGCAGTGGGGTTCTCCACGGGAGGTCCACGAGCTGCGCGTCTTCGGCAGGAAAACTATTAAGACTGCGGCGGAAGATAGGTAGTGAGTCTGAGGTCCTGATTGCAGGGGGAAGTTCATTCCATAGTTTTGGGGCCAGGAGGGAGAAGAGCTTGGGGCGCGTGGAGCGTTGTCCAGGCGTTTTTAGTGGGGCTACTGCTAGCTTCCCAGTGTCGGTAGCTTCCCAGTGTCGGTGTCGATGTTCACAGTGTAGTAGTTAGGGAATATGAGCAGATATTTGAATAATCTTGGAACTAAATTGTTATGAAGAGATTGTTTCACCAATGTGTTTCTAATGGGGTCTACTAACATACTAAATTCAACATCTGTGGGAAACCTCATAAAGAACAGTTCAAAGTCAGCATTGAATTTCAACATTTTAGTACATATTATTTGACAACATGAGAAACACATTTTGTGAAGAAATGTCTTAACAATTTAGTTCCCTGATTTTCATAACTTAGCTCTAACTACGGACCAATCAACCATTGTGTCTGTGTGATTTTAGACTCTCAGATTGTTTCCATTAAAGCTGCACCATGACATTTTGCTCTTCTACCATGAATTTGAACCTGGTTTCCTTTCCTTCTCTGCCTCTCAGATTTCAACAGTGAAGGAAGCATTCATAGACATCTCCCTCCCCATTATAGAGGAAAGGGTAAGCCTTTATATTAACAGTGTATGTAATGACTTAAAGGGGAATTTCACCCATTTTCAACATTCTGCTGTGTCAATAACAGTATCACTGCCAAACCCTTGTTTCCCATGTTTTGTGGCCACTAGGAGGCGCCAAAGTGTATATATATATATATATATATATATATATATATATATATATTTTTTTTTTTTTTAGGGCAATGCTCTAAACCAGTGAATGTGTTAATATACTTTAGAGATGTTGTGTGGACATGATAAAATGTTTCCCCCATTCTGTGTTTCCTAGAAATGGAAAAAAATCATTAACATGTTGAAACTAGGGGTGGGACTCGATTAATTTTTTTGATCTAATTAATTTGAAGCCTTGTAATTAATTAATCTCAATTAATTGCATACCAATATTTGACCCAAGAAGCATTTTTTTGTCAATTAAAACAGGCTGGTATAGCGTGTGAGAGTTTTTCTAAATCACTGTGTCGACAATGCAAGTTGGTTAACCAGATCAAAATTTGGTTAACTAGATCAAAAGTTGGTTAACCAGATGTAACTCTTTGAGAGCGTAAACATGAAACCAAATGGACCCTTGCGGGTCCATTTGGTTTCATGTTTACACTCTCAAGAGTTAAAATATTCATCATGTGAATTAGCCCAAGTCTACACAACTAGAGAATGTAGAAGATTAATGGTCATTTTGATCTGTATGTTTGACTGTTTTGTTTCTGAAATCCAGCCTGGAATTGTGGACAAAAGCAAAAGAAATCTTTAGTTTTGGGGTCTGTGCGGCGATTAAAATGAGTTAATTTTGTTAATCGCGTTATTGTTTCTGTGATTAATTAATCTCAATTAATCAGTTAAAGTCCCAGCCCTAGTTGAAACACAACTTGATGACGTCATCATGTTGTGTTTTACCATGTTAATGATTTTTCTTTTAGGACCTTTTTTTTCTGAGGGTGTACAAATGGAACCAAATATTTGGTTCCATTTGTACGCTCTCAGAAAAAAATCTTAAAAATGGGTGGAATTCCCCTTTAACATTGATGCCAGACAATACAGACAATACAAGAATAAGACGATGGTGGAGACAATTTAGAGCAGAGATTTGTGGTTGATTGATTGACCAACTAGTTAGTTACTGTATGCAGTACTAGTTCTACAGCTAATACTGTATACAGGACCATTTCTTTATGGTTTTCATCATTGCAATGTTGTCATCTTTTCTTCTGGTGGGTCAGATATCCAAACCGTGTAACCCTGGACGGCTGGGTAAGATCCCACGGGAGCAGGAGGCTCACACGTCTCACACTGAAGAGATGAGCGCTCACAACAGGAACACCAGGAAGCTTAGCGGGCAGGTGTGTACAGCGTGAACGTGCAATGCACGATTCGTTGACAGTTGACTGTCCCATGTTCTTCTTCATTCCATTGAGTTAAAGAGTGCAGGGCTAATTATGTTCTTTTTTTATTACCCATTATAGTCCTAATAAGCCCCAGGAAATGTTCACATAGGATCTACTGACTGAATGTACCTGTTGTTGATAAGAGCTACATTGACTATTCATCAGTGTGTACGGTAATAGGCTCAATATGGCAGTTTGTCACATTCAGTAGATCCTGTAATCTTTTGTGGCCATATTCCTGGAGTCTATTAGGTTTATAGTAAATAAATAGTAAAACAATTAACACCCATCTTTTATTTTGTCTAATAACAACCTAAAACATGAGTGTTGGTGGGGTAAAAAAACAACAACAAAGTAATCCATTATACGATCCTACTATACTATGTGACCGTTGTTTGTTCCCTCTCCTCCCAGAAGCTGCAGAGTAAGAGATCTCCCGGTTCTGCAGAGGAGCGGGGAGGAGGAGGATCCGTCTTCGCTGCGGAGCGAACAGAGGAGGACATTACGGCGGCGGCGGCAGCAGCAGCGTCCAGTGGAGCGGCTGCCCGCGGCGTCTCGGTGTGCCGGATGGCGGCGGCGGGCAGCCTCTCGGACGGCAGCGAGAAGGACTCTGGCCCGCAGGACAGCAGCAACGACGCCGACAGCGAGGCGTCGGAGAGCGAGTGGGCGCCGCGGCCCCCGTCCTCCTCCGCCTCTTCCGCACAGCACTTGCGCGGCTCCACCACCCCAACGTCCACCTCCACCGCCACCACCACCCTCACGCCCTCCCCGTCGCCTGCCGGCGCCGCCGTCGTCTCCAGCCCGTCGCCCTCCTCGCCGTCCCCTTCTCCCAGGCAAGGCGGTGGCGCCGTGGAGCAGCTGGTCAGCGCCGTCTCCAAGATGAACCTGGGCCCCGTCGCGGCCTCCTCCGCGGACTGTTGCCCTCCTCCCGAAGACGCCGTAGAGACGCCCCTGCAGCCCCACCATCACCACCATCACCACCACCACCAACAACACCACCACCACCACCAGGGGGCCTTCCAGGCACTCTCCCACAGCTACACCCCCTGCTCCAAGGAGTGCTCCGTCCAGTCCTGCCTCCACCAGTTCACCTCGGTGGAGCTGCTCATGGGCAACAACAAGCTGCTGTGTGAGAACTGCACCGAGCGCCGGCAGAAGCAGCTGCGCAAGAGCGGAGCCGCCGGTCAGTAGGGGATGGATGGATGGAGCTAATTGGTTCATGTGCATTGATAATGAGGGGCTTATTTGAGACGGGTTCTTATTGAGCCCACTATTGAGCATTTGTAATGTGTTGACGGAAGGCTTTTTTTTTTTTTTTTTTTTTTTTTTTTTTTTTTTACCAAGAATTGGGACTGTTAAGTAATTACATTTTTTACTTTGAAAATAATAATAATAATTTTAATATTTGAAAGAGAAACAGAATCTGGGAACAAAGGTATGATTACTACAAAATAGGTGATCTACAAGCCTCCAATGTTTGTAGATCCCTCAAGATCTACAAAACATAAATCTATACGCTATGGCTCTGGTTACAGGGAGACAGACAACAATATGTCTTCGTAAAACTGTGCTATGCCCATTCTTTTTCTATTTATTCCTCGCCGTCTCTAAGCCCTGGCACTGAGATCGTTTTGACTTGACCTTGGTGTAAATGTGTCGTCTGCACAGATAAGAGAGCAGAGAAGGTGTACACCAGTGCCAGGAAGCAGATGCTGATCTCCTCACTGCCACCCGTCGTCACGTTGCATCTCAAGCGCTTCCACCAGGTTAGAGACGCTTTCCATCCTCTGCACATTTCTCAGAGGTGGACCCATATCCTCAGACATGTAATCCTGTGCTGTTGTAATCTATGTGTGTTTTGATTTTGCTTTCTTAAGGCCGGGATGAACCTACGGAAGGTGAACCGCCACGTTGACTTCCCTTTAGTCCTGGATCTTTCTCCATTCTGCTCTGCTACCTGCAAGGTAAGACATGCTGTTAATATTACTGTTAGTAGATAAGATACAGTTTTTAGTGTTTGCGTTGGTCCTCTCTCTGAAGAACGATGCCAGGATGTCACATATCCATGTGTGTTGCTTCAGGAAACATGATATTATTATTCTCTTCCTTGGTTAGAACCTGGCTTCTGCCGACCGTGTCCTCTACAACCTCTATGGGATCGTTGAGCACAGCGGCTCCATGCGTGGAGGACATTACACTGCGTACGTCAAGGTCCGTGCTCCCCAGAGGAGAGCGGAACCGCTGCGCAAGAACCTGCCAGGTAAGTGATGGAATTGGTTGAACACAGTTCAAACCAGAATTGTGTTCTTTTTTTGCCTGAAAATTCCCAGAAACCGGTTCCAAGCCTTCCGTGGCCCTGCCTAGACCCCAATGAGACTAGCATTTGCACTGGAATTGAGCTTAGATCAGTTTTTCCTTAGATCTCTGTTTTTGAATTGTGTGATTGGCGACCATGCTGGACCATTTTAGCTGTTTTGATCGCTGACCATACAGTACATGTTTTGTGCACTTCTGAAATGCCTTCCTGAAGTGCATCAGTTTTGTCAGTCTCGCTTCGAATAGGAGCTGTGCGCAGCTTGAAATCTTCGGCGGCGAAAGCTGTTTTTAGACGCAAGGGGGCAGCAGTTAAAGTGTAAATCGGACAACTCGATTTTTGGCGGTTATTAAAAACAAACAAAGATCAATTACATTTCTTGTGTGTGTGTGTGTTGCTACAGGTACGAGGGAAGCCAGCGGAAGCCCCCCGCCGGGCCAGTGGGTGTACGTCAGCGACACCACCGTTCAGACTGTGCCGGAGTCCAGGGTCCTCAACTCTCAGGCATACCTGCTGTTCTACGAGGAAATGCTGTAGTAATAGTAGTAGTAGTAGTACAATCTCAAGGCATTTTTTGCTAAATGATGTCATTCTTTTATCTGCTTTTCCGAAGCGAGAGTACTATCTTTCATTGCTATGATTATTATCTATAAATAGGAAAACAATTCTAATGGGGTTAGGGTTGGGGGGGGGGGGCTAACGGGGCTTTTTCATGTAGCCGTTGTCGTTTTTTGCTTGACAAGTTTCCTCGATTTGAAATTTGGCACTTTATATCCGACCGCGTAGGATCAATGAAAGGTTTGCCATGAATTACTGCTGAAGTGATGCGAGCGTACTGCTTTAGTATAATTTGAAGGTCCTGTTTCTTTTTTAAGTGCTCACCAAGGACCTTCCAGGCCTTTGAAACGAGTTAGAGAGTCGTTGAAACCGTTTGAAGAGCACGAGAGAACGCTGAAATGAAATGAACTTCTTAATACTGTACCTCCACAGCTCCCCTATAGGCCGGGGCTGCACACTGCATGAAGGGATTCTTTGCTATAGCCAACGAGAAACAAAAGCAAGACTTAAAACGCATGGTGGACTGTGCTAGGCACCGAACGGTTGAAGACGGTCGTTTTCTGATGTTTTTTCCTGAAAGTACTTAATATTTTTCTCTGTGTGCGCGTGCGCAGCAGAGGAAAACAAACATTTGCTTAAAGATTAGCACAAAATGGGATGTTAAGTTATTCGCAACCCGGAAGTCGTGGAATGGAATGTATTTTTTTTACACCTGAATACATGAATGTAAATCGCTGATTTTTGACAGCCATAGAAGAGTTTGGCAATCGAACGTTCCTAGCAGAATATACACGCAACACCCAAGGTGTTTTTTTTTGGGGGGGGGGGGGGGGGGATTTCCTTGTCGCTGACGTCTTGGAGTGTCGCAACATTACAGACTTCTTACTGTAACAGAACAACAACTCACTCTGCCTCTTGTTGTATATCAACTACAATTCCAGACACGCAGCTGTAACATACTGTATGAGTGACCTGATATCCCTCTGATGTCGCGGACACAGACGAATTTGTTTTATTTTTCTCCCGCTTAATACCATCACTAATGTTCATTAGTTTCTTTTTTAAGAGGGGATATTAAGGCTCCAAGCCTGATCAAATAGAAAACATCTTGTATGAAAAATGCATGGGCTAATAATAATATAGTGAATGCCTACTATTTTATTCCCTTCCCTTAAATTCCCCCCTGTCTTGTGAGTTATTTATCTTTTTATATGAGATTATTTTAAAATGAAAATGCTGTTTTCATTGCTTGTCTGACAATTGCCAAAATATTCAGATGAGGCGAGGAATTTTCTGTTCATTAAGATAAATGGATATGTCAAGCAACTTCTCAGTGCCTACATGTGTGCTTCGGATTGAACAAATGCAAAGGGGAATGTGTGGCATAATTGTACAGTTATAGCCTTCTGTATGCAAACGTGTACAAAAGAATTTAATTCATTGTCTATTTAGGGAGAAACAATATAACATGTATGTATGGTAATGGTGCCTCAGGCTTGCAGGATTTTTTTCTTCCAAGCTGACATTTCCTGGTTTGTTTCCTGAAAAAATGACTTTGGATTTCAGTTATAAACTGTTAGGATATGTACAGTATATCAGATAGCGGGCTATATATATATATATATATATATATATATATATATATATATATATATATATATATATATATATATATATATATATATATATATATATATATATATATATATATATACAAAAGAAAACAATAAATCTAATTTATGAACTGTATGCACTCTTAAAGGCTATTGTTTTTCTTGGAATGATTTTATATGTTTCCGTACAACTGTGTAAAAGGTGATTTATAATGATTTGGCTCAGTGCAAGGCATCTGTAAGAAGATGGCCAAGTCCCTGGCCTGTCACTGCAGATGCGGCACAGCCATATTCACTCTGTCGTTGGTGACTATGCGTCCTGACAGGTGCAAAGCAGCGTTGTTTCGGAACATGTCGCGAGCTGGTTGAAGAGGAGGTGGGTGTGGAATCGGGGAAAGGGCAACAGTCTGAAACCATCAGCGTAAACCCATCCTCTCGTTCCGACGGAGCATGACATCCGGATCACACTGTTGCGACATGAAAACAGGTTGTCAAGCCGCCCACCAACGTAACAGCAAAATCTTTTTGAAATGTATTTGTCTATTTTTAAAAAGGGAAGAGGAAGGCTGCTGCATTTTTTGCTCGGGGACATGCTGCTGATTCAGGGATTAACTGTGATTTTAATCCCAGTTAATGAAAGGCTCCCAGCACTCCTGTTAAACGGCCACAAAACAAGAGCGTGATGGTAAAGCCAACACTCGTATCTTCAAATCAAGTACTGAAGGGTTACATTACACTGTGTGTTGCTATGTGACTCAAATTAAACCATGCCAAATACACCTTTATCAGTACCACACTGCACACTACATTGGGACACACCAGAAACAATGTAGCAACCAAAACTATTTGCATCACACAGCAACTGCCATTGTACTTCGAGGTCACATTGCAGCAAGAACACATGATTAACAGACATAAAAATAGATTTGCATATTTGGTCCACATTACTCTAATTGAAAGAAACACTTTTATGATAATTTTCTGCTATCCTACAATTAGAAAATGATGCTATCCTACAAGGCCAAGGGCATAGTGTGCAACTCAGATTAGGGCTAATTGGGCAATATTACTTAAGAGAGTGATATCTTTACTTACAGTATGACCCCATAGAAAAAGTAATATTACTTTACTCATTACTAGAATCTAAGAATACTATATTACATATTACAATATTGGTCCCTGCTCCACCGCAAAGGAATCAGGATGTACACAATCTGTTTGCTGAAAACTTGGGACAACTGCAATAACCTGTAGTGTAGGTCATGTGTGCAGAGTGTGGTGGATTAGGATCTGCAAACTACAGTGTTACATCTCTGTTCGCTTGTAAATCTGGTCTATTTTCACATGCAACAAGCTCAAAGGAAATAAGTACCCTAATGAGGCATGTTTTGGTAGAGTAACATATTACTTATTGCACATTTTGGCAGAGTAATATATTTACTTTTGCTGGAAAGGGTAATAATACAGTAATATGGAGGTTGTTTTCATGGCCTTTGAGCAGCTGTGGTAGGCTACCAAGAGGTGTAGAGTCCAAGAAACCTTGTAGGCCTTGGATAACCTTCAACCACAGTAACCCTGAGGTCTTCAGGGTATACTGTGTTTGAAGGTTATCCTATATCTTACGTGTTGTTATGAAGTGTTACCATTTACCATTATGCTATTATGTCAGGGGTTTTCAAGAGGTGGTCCGGGGACCACCAGTGGTGCCTGAGAGGGTTCCAGGTGGTCCCCAGCTAAGTTGGTTAACCAGATGTAACTCTTGAGAACGTAAAAATGAAACCAAATGGACCCTTGCGGGTCCATTTGGTTTCATTTTTACACTCTCAAGAGTTAAAATACACATCATCATGTTGATCTGTATGTTTGACTGTTTTGTTTCCCAAATCCAGCCTGGAATTGTGGACAAAAGCAAAAGAAATCTTGAGTTTTGGGGTCTTTGGTGCTTAATGTCCTCAAATGGTGGTCCATGGCTCAAATGCTGAATAAATGGTGGTCCCTGGAATCAAAAAGGTTGAAAACCCCCTGTATTATGTTATGAGGGGAGGACTCCAGCAGCGCCCACTACCGTCCCTCCTCCTCCAAAGAGGGGCCGCGTGCACGAGACCGTAGCCGAGTCCCGACCCGACACCAGCACGCACGTGTCGTCTCACAGGCACGGTCAGGCTCGCGCCCGCCCCTGTCGGCCCCAGTGTTGCCAACTTGGAGCATTTGTCACTATATTTAGTTTTTTTCTGACCCCTCTAGCGCCAAAATTAGTGAAAAGCTCCTGGCGGAAAATCTAGTGTTTTTTGGCTGGTGAGTTGATTGACAGGCCCCACACAAAACTCTAATTTATCACCATTTTCTTCCTGTATAACAGTGGTTTTCAACCAGTGGTCCCCAGGCTAAATGATGGAAAGGTAGTTTACCAGATGTAACTCTTTGAAAGCGTAAAATGTTTACGCTCTCAAGAGTTAAAAAAATATTCATCATGTGAATTAGCCCAAGTCTACGCAACTGGAGAATGTAGAAGATTAATGGTCATTTTGATCTGTATGTTGAACTGTTTTGTTTCCCAAATCCAGCCTGGAATTGTGGACAAAAGCAAAATAAATCTTCAGTTTTTGGGGGTCTGTGGGGCTAAAATGTCCTCAAACGGTAGTCCTCTGTGGCTCAAATACTGAATAAATAGAGGACCCTGGGGTCAAAATGGTTGGTCTTACTCTTACTTTAGAAATTAAATTATTATTATGCAGACTTTAGTTCAGCCTTTAGTCTTGGCTTCTCCACAATATTTTATGTATCTCATTTGGCCCCGTGGGGAAAATAATTGCCCACCCCTGATGTAGTGCATTTTGGAAGTGCCACTAGTGCAGGGGTGCCCAAAAGGTAGATGGTGACCTACCAGTAGATCACACAGGCCATGCAGGTAGATCACATGACAGTCCCCCCAGCACTTGGACTCTTATAGATCTGTAACTCTCGAGAGCGTTAAAATGAAACCAAATGGTTTCATTTTACACTCTCAAGAGTTAAATTATATTTAAACATCTGTATCGCACAATTAGAAAATGGAGAATAATTGTTATTTTGACCAACGTTTTGCCAGTTCTCTTTCCCAATTGTGGACAAAAAGTTCTTAGTTTTGGGTGCAAGAAACTAGATTCAACATCTCAAGCTGTCAACTCAAATTCATTCATTATAAATGCATTATTCTTAAACTTTCAAACTTTCTAGGGGGGCTTGAACTGGAACAATCACATTTTTGATGTGTAGATCTTGTTGTGTAGATCATTTTGAAAGTAGCTCTCAAGTCAAAAAAGTGTGGGCACCACTGCACTAGTGCATTTTGTCAGTTGGCAACACTGGCCGGCCGTGGCTAGCAGCCAGCCTGCTCAGCTCAGTTGACTGAAGCCATTTTGATTGTCTTGCTAGTTCTAAAAACACGGTGGAAAATAAGCTGCTTTTTTGGGGGAGAAAGACGAATAAGGTGGGAATAATAATAATAACAACAACAACACTGGGGGCCAGAGGAGCAACTATTATTTATCCCAGCCTCGTAAGACGCGAGACTGTATTATGACAAGTCTTCGCTGAACATTGGTATCTTCTTCCAAACCGAGCGGACGCTCAACGCGACATATTTTATTCGGTGGCGTTAGCATTTTTAGCTAGCGAGCTATCCCTTTCCTTCTCCTCCTCCTCTTCTCCTTTAGCTCCGAGACGTTTCTTGGATCAACAGCGGTTCCGAGGACCAGATTTTAGTCCCACGGGAGGCTAAGTAAACATTAACCCACACATTCGACTACGCGAACCGAATAATGCCTCGCCGCGGAGGTTCCGAGTTTATTAGTAGACCGGGGAACGGAGGCTAGCTGTTTCGCTAGCTGCTATCGGTCAGAGGAGCCATCTAGGAGAGTTGCGACATCGAGGGTGCAGAAAACAGCCTGGTCACGTGTTTCACGTACTCGCGCGAGCATCATAGACTCCAATGCATTGTCTAACTTCCGCTTGTCCCGGTTCAATAGAAGCGTGCAGAAGGGACTGGCCCTGTGAAGTGAACGAGGATGTCGCAAACTACTCTGTCTGGAGTAGCCTTATCGCTCCGGGTCAAATATGCGGTTTGCTGTTATTTTGTGCTGCTGAAGCTACCTAGCTGTAGCCGTCCTTCTGTTTCTGCCCCGACCCGGTGTCTTGTGCGTTTATAAATGAAGATGCCTGGTGGTGTGTTGTAAATCACTATACGCTGTGTATTTTTGCAGGGACAGCAGCAGGGATGTGGGACCAGGGAGGACAGCCCTGGCCGCAGTGGCCTCTGAGCCAGCAGCAGTGGATGCAGTCTTTTCAGCACCAACAAGATCCAGGTCAGTGAGTCACTACAGGATCTCCTGCTCTCGTATTTCACTCAGATCCGTGATTTTCAGCCGTTTTCCTATCAAGGGCAAATTGTTTATTCAGAACCACCATTTGATGATATTTAACCTCATAGATGTAAATCTATTGTGTTGATTATTAGACATAACAAATCTTCTACGTCGTCTAATTGAGCAGTACTTGTAGATTTAGAAATGCAAATGCAAAAAAACCCTCTTGAAAGCATGAGAATGAAATAAGATGGACTGGTAAAGGTAACATTTGGTTAATTTTGGGACCATTGGTGGGTTACCAACTCTCCATCATTTAGCTGGGGACCCCCTGCTATCCCCTCAAGGACTATTGTTTGAAAAGCACTCAGATACATTGTTTCTCTTCATCAGATCTGGTTTGACTCGGCTGAGCCAGCCTTTGATAAAGGATACTACTAGCAAAACAAAAAATGTTACAAGTTTTTAAACCCGTTTGGCTTGTTTCTTACACAGGACAAGTGGACTGGGCAGCGCTTGCTCAGGCCTGGATTGCACAAAAAGAGTCGACAGGAGCGGAACAGCTCCAACCCAACGGGCAAGATATCCCGGGCCTGGACGCCGTTCCACAGAACAACCATGGAGCCTTCCACGGTGACCCATCTTTTGGCAGAATGTGGCAGCCTGGTACACAATCATATGGAAATCAGTGCTCTATTCAAATCATCATCCGAGATGATCTGTCTGGAGTAGCCTTGGATCAATAGCGTTATATCGAGTCTGGCTTTTATGTCACAGTCGTTGCCTCTCTAAAAGTCACTAGACGGTAGACATCTGTTTGGAGTGCCTGTACTTTCTGTAAATGTACAAAAAAAAAACAAAGTGCTGACCATGTAGCTACGGATGTTTGTTAACTCGACATTTCTCTGTGCTAGTGCTGCAAGAATTAGCTAGAATATAGCTTTTTAAAATGCAGTGTCAACATCTAATGCAAACCATTTTAATATAACATTTTGTAGCCTAGTGTGCATCAAACCATTCTTTCTTTCTCTATGTGCCGGCTGCAGTTGGTGCTGAGAAACGTCACTTTCTTGTGAGATCAAGTGATCGAATCTCATCCATACTTAATTTAATTAATTAACTTAATTTAATTTTAACTTATCCCAACTTTTGTAACGGGTTAGTTTAGATAGATACTCCCAACGATGTCTTCGTTGTGTGGCGATAGATAAGTCCTGATCCAAGGCTAGTTCGGCAGCATTTCTTGTCCAATACATATTCAGTATCATTGACTTGAGCTTCCGTTCTCACAGAAGGGGGAAAAAAAACATGAATGAGCCTTTGACCATTTTTGGCCTCTGTCCATCGTCCACAGAATGGGGAATGCACGGCCAGCCCCCTCCTCCCCCTCCCCCGGACCAGGCCTGGATCCCGCCAGCGTCGGTGCCGATGGACGTGGTGAACCCCAACGAGGACAGCAACAGCCAGGACAGCATCGACTTCACCTCCGACGCCCACCACGGGGTTTACCCCCAGAACAGCCATGGGTATGGGGCTCAGCCCGACAGCTACGCCATGGCCCCCTTGGCCATGAACCAGTTTGATTATCAGGTAGGCAGATGTCCCAGTAGGATTTGTTGTAGCCTTTGCGTTTTTTAAGTGTGCCAGCCAAGTAAAAAGAAGGAGGTGGGATCCATAGAAACTGTGCTGATTGCCAGAATCTAGGCGCCTTCTAGAACAGTCAGTGCTTTCTTGATGCCTTGCAGAGAATGTTCGATTGTTGAAGACCCAGCATGGTTTGGTATGATTTTTTTTTTAATCAGTTAATCATTTCTTTTACTTTTCATATTTTTATCTTTTTTTTTGAGGATTGGATTAACATTACCTGCCTTGTTCCTGACACAAACCTCGCCAAATCTTGCCAACTTGCGAGAGTCGGTTGTGTAATTGTTTTAAGCGTTAACTTTAAATGTGTGTTCTACCATTCTACAGCACGGCGCTGCTGCAAATTACGGTCCTGCTGGCTTCCATCCCCCGTACTGGCCAGGCCCCCCTCAGGCTAGACGAGACAACAGAGCCCCTGGGTTCAGGGACCGCCCCAGGTCACCTATCCAACTCCCTATCAAACAGGACGCCCCTGCAACACTAGGTGAGTGTGCACTCTTTTAACCATTGGCTAATGATGACCTGTATTAGCTTTTCCACTTAGTTTGTTCTTGGAGAGGTATTTCACATTTTGTTTGGACATTTGATATCCATTTGAGCAGACACACAACCCTATTTCTATTTTTACATTAGACATCCAAAAAGGGAAATAAGGAACAGAAAAATTACAGCCACCACTTAGAAGATTTGAATATTTAATGTGTAAATATTGACTTAAGAAACCCTTAAAACTGTCTGCCCGGATTCACACTGCACACACAAATCAGTAGATGTTAAACTGATTTCATAAGTGTAATGCCCTTTAGTCATTGTTGCATTAGGGAATTCCCTAATATACCCGTATTTGTTAGAAACAATCGTGGGAAACTATACAGACGGTTAGAAAGTGTCATGATAAAACTGTTTTTTTAAATAAAGTGGTAGCCTACGATTAGGAGTGAGCAATGTTAGAATGAACTGTAAGAAACCTTCTGTATGTACAATTAAAACACTACACCAAAATGTAGATCTGTTACTCTCGGCTGCAGATGCTGTGAAAAGGCGAACATTGCCTGCGTGGATACGAGAGGGCCTCGAGAAAATGGACAGAGAGAAGCAGAAGAAAATCGAGCGGGAAAGAATGGAGAAGGAGCGCATCCTGTCCGGGAAAGATGAAGGCCTTGACGAGGACGATGAGGACGATGGAGGGGGTGAGGCCCGGGTTCCCCGCAGGAGTAAATTTGTAAGTTAGCCAAGGCCATCTGGTAGTACTATTCTTTTAAAAGTTCTGTGTGCCCATCTATTTCATTGAATTTACTTTCCGACGACTGACTGATTGTCAACAGGACAGTGACGACGAGGAGGGGAATGACGAAGAAAAAGAGGAAAAGACCTCCCTTAGGAAAGAGTTTGCAAGCCGCAGCCCGTCTCCTCCCATGGAGGACAGTGAACCAGAGATGACCGAGGAAGAAAAGGAGTTCCAACTGGTCAGTGTCCCTCGTCTACCGTATAACTACACTATTCACGGCTCTTGTTTTGCCTTAAATGATTAAAAACATTGTGTTGGGTTTCTTCCCCAGATGTTCCTGACTAAAACGCTGCTGACCGAGATCTTGCTAGAGGTCACGAACGAAGAGATCCAGCATGTTGCCAG
This sequence comes from Benthosema pterotum, assembly GCA_039105355.1. Lineage (NCBI taxonomy): Eukaryota > Metazoa > Chordata > Actinopteri > Myctophiformes > Myctophidae > Benthosema > Benthosema pterotum. The sequence goes on along the minus strand of CM076967.1, from coordinate 40,080,701 downwards.
AGAGACGCACCGCAAGGCCACGAAAGGTCTGCTCTTGTTTTCTCCAGCTCATCCATCATCTGTGCCTGACGCTAAGACATTGTGTTTAAGTCTGAAGAGCATCCATTATGTGTTTTTCATAGTCTCTAAAATGGACTCAATTGTGCCCTGTTAAAAGCAGGCTAATTGAGAGGCACACTTGGGAATATCATGTCTGATTATGATATGCTTTCTCAACCATTCTCTGCTAATGCATCGGAAGGAAAGAGCAGAGCAGGGTGTTACAATGACAAAAAGAGAGACGATAAAAGTCCATTTGGTTCCTTGACTTTATGGTACCAGGACTACTTGACTGCTGTAAGTCTGACTAGCCTCTCACCAGTGACTGTATGATCACCTTCCGGCGCCCAACAGATACACAGGTTCTTGCTCGGTTTGAAGAGACAGTGCATTAGTACAGATTGGTTTCTATCCCTCCTGTCCGACTGTTTGACTTGGATTGTGTGGCAAAACGCTTGTTTGTTAACCCTCTCTCTTCTCTCCATTTTTTTTCTCTTGTTATCAAAGACAGCTGTTGTGAATAGTGCGTTATCTGTGACCTCCCCCCTACTCTAGCGACTCTCTTGCCGTTGACAAAGTGGTGGCTGTATGTGTTTTAACATGTTGTTCCTGTTGTTGATGTGAATCAAAGCTCCTGCAAAACAGCTGGCACGGTCAAGTGCATTGGCTTCTCTGACTGGTCTCAGTGAGTATCCCATTTCTGTTACTGGGCAGGGCACGAGGGTAGGATAACGGGTGGTTGGTGGGTGGGTTGAGATTGGGGCAGAGTTGACAACGTCAATGATTCCGCAGGGTTTTTGGACTTGACCGATAGAAGCATGCTCTTTAGAAATATCGAGAAGTAGATCTATTTTTAAGGGTTGACGATGAATTAGAACTATGCACAGCTCTGTTTTGAGATGGAGGGGGAATGAGCGTGCAGTTTGAGCATACGATTTTGCTCCCTTCTTGTCTCAATAATCGGGGACTCTGTTGTGGCAGGCGGGCTCGGTGATTATGGTTCAGACGAGAGCGAGGACGAGGATGACCACAGCACCCGGGGGTCCGAGTCGTCCGACACAGACGAGGAGGAGTTGCGCCACCGCATCCGCGAGAAGCAGGATGCCTTCCGCCGCAAGGAGAGGGAGATGCAGCAGCTACAAGAGAGACAAGCCCTGGAGGCTTCGATGCTTGCACGTGGTGAGAGTTCAATCTTGGCTTCTCTCAGCATGCTCAATGGATTGATGTCAAGTCAATTTGAACTTGATTTATATAGCTCATCTGATACATTTGTTCTTCTGTTTTCACAGAAGAGATGGTGAAGGAGAGATTGAGCAGAGAAAGTGGGGATTATGACGAGGTTCAGGCAGAGAGTTTACACAAACAGGAAGCTAGGGAGAGAGAGGCGGAGCCTGTGGTAGAGAGGCGTAGGTCCCGTAGTGAGAAGGAGGAAAGCGAGGGCAGGCCCTCGGGGCGAGGGAAGGACAAGGCGGCGCGAGGCGGCAGTGAGTCCCCGGCCAATGGCCACAGCAGCAGCTCCCCGTCCAGCTCCAGCCGGAGCTCTAGTCGTTCCTCTTCCCCTTCCTCCTCGTCCTCGAGCTCCTCCCGGAGCTCTTCGCGCTCCTCCACCCCGCGCCGGAAGAGGAGGCGCAGCCGCTCGTCCTCCCGCAAGGCTCGCGGCCGCCGAAGTCGCAGCCGCAGTTCTCACAGGCGCCACAGCGACCGTAGTAGCGACAAGGTCAGGGACAGGAGGCGCAGCAGCACAGAGCGCTCAGGACGGCACAAGGGCGGCCGCAGCGTCTCCAGGGAACGCAGGAACCACAGGAGTAGGTCCAGGGACAGGGGCAGGGCCAAAGAGAGCCGTAGTCGCAGCCGAGACAGGGACAGGGAGCGGAAGAGGAGTAGGGAACGCAGGGAGAGCAGTCATAGTCGGAGTAGCAAACACAAGCAGCGGGTCTCCAGCAAGGACAGGGAGAGGAAAAAAGACCGGAGCCGCAGCCGCGAAAAAGACGGCAAAGATAAGAAAAAGAAGGATAAGGACAGGGAGAGAGAGAAGGAAAAGGAGTCTGATAAGAAGAAAGACAAGGCGAAACCTAAAGAGAAAGAAAGGGACAGGGAAAAGGATAAAGGAAGCGGCACTGTGGCCGAGGAGAATGGGAAGTCGAAGAAGAGGAAAGAGAGCGACTCTCATGCAGACTCTCAGAGTGACAAGCACTCCTCCAAACATGAGAGCAAGGCCAGCAAGAAGGGCTCCGCCAAAGCTAGCAAGAAGCGCTCCGAGTCAGAATCTAGTAGGTCCCCGACCCCCGAGGTTAGCAAGGAAAAGAAATCTAAGAAATCCAAACGTAGTCGTTCACGATCCACGGAAAAATCTCACAAGTCTGGTAAGAAGGCAAGCCGCAAACACAAGTCTAAGTCACGATCAAGGTAGTATTCGTTCTTTTTTTCCTCTTTTTATGTAGTATGTCTTTGTTGTATGTCTCTGTATGATTTACAGGAATTCTAGCCTATAATGAAATCACTGTAAAATTCAGGGAAAATGTAATTTCATGCAGCTTGTCCATATTCTACCAACATAATGCAATCATAACAATTTCCTCTTACAATTTGATCAGCATTATTATTAACGTTCAAGTCTGATATTAATACAGTTTGTATACATGAGTGCCAATTACGTGATGTTGCATCATAGCATATTTTCTTTACATAATCTTTTATCTATTGCCTCTGTGCCTTTGTTGAGCCTTTACTTTTAGTTAATTACTATTGTGTTAATGTTTTATCTGGCTGCACTTTAAGTGGATTTGATTTAAATGTTAAAATCATTGAATATAAAGGCACATATGCTAAAACAAATCTGAAAATAATAATTATCAGGGCTAATCATGTACACCACAAGTACTAATTAACTGTAGGTTTGTGTGTTGGAGGGAATGGGGTGTGCTTGTTTTGCTGTGTGTGGCTGGGTGAAACTAGTGCAGTACTAAAGTTTTGTCCCACGGCTCTCTTTCAGGTCCACGTCTCCTTCCCGCCGCAGCAGGCGCTGAGGAGTACAGAGAGTGCCTCTTGAACTGTGCACTTTTTAAATTCCATGAGTTTAAAAACAGGCTTGTCTCATTATAGAGGCAATGGTGTAGGTGAAAAAAGAATTGCCACTCCTACCCCCCCCTCTTCCCCCCTGTTCATCTTTGTAAATAATGTTATTTTTAAAAGTGAATACTGCAGAAAAGAAAGGACTCTTTGAACGTCATCCCCCCCCTCCCTCTCCTTTTTTTGTTTGTAACATTTGTGGACATTTGAGAACTCTGAAGTTGTATTGTTTTAAAACCCATAACAGGAGTGACAGTATCCAAATTGTGTAAATTGTCCAATAAAACTGATTGTACCGTGGCTCTTTTCTTTCATGATGCATGCTTGCCATAAATCGGGCATACGAGATTAAGTTAAAATAATTGCCAATGACAAGACATCAGGTTTCAAATTAATAACAAAGATGACTTCATCAATATCAAGATATTAAATATTCATACAATCCAAACCAATAGCAAAATGTGTACCTGAAATATGAACAAGTATTTTTGAATGTTTGAAGATCCTTAAGCAAAGAAACATTAGACTGGGCATGATGGAGTTATAATTTTCATGATTTATAATTCATATTTCTTGTAATAAGACTCGTGTGAGTTCAACATAACAGACATTAGCATTGACGTCAGGTCAATGTAGAAACTCCATATAATGAATAAGGACGACCTCTTGCATAAGTCTTCATGACAAAGCATTGAGCTGACCCTATATAAAGAGTTGTACAAAACTAATCGGGGAAATGAGCCAAAAGAATAAAATGCAATGTGTGTGTATTATGTAATGACCTGCTGTTGGTCATTCGGGTGAAGGGGAAGCCCTACTATGTGTCCTCGTCCTGAAAGCTACTACTAGGAACTATAAGGAGAGTTAAAGTTTCTACACGAACCCAAGTGAAGTGGGGGAAGCTGCGGTCACATTGGCGGCTAACAGCTGCTAGCATTAGTAGCAGTAGTAGTACTGCTGAGCACATATGTTAGTGCATAGCCAATGTAAACGATCAAAATGTACTCAAAGAAGTTCGGGCGTCTGATGCTTGGACTCATTTGCACAAGTCCAAAAGCGAACGCGGTGCAGAATGTGGTGCAGCTGAAGAGCGCAGCGTTCAGCTGGTCCTCCGTGTGTCAACAGCACAGAACACAGCTGTTGCAGAGGAGGACCACTGCTGTGGAAGTGCAATGTCATGTCAGGTAAGTTTTAGCTTATAGGTTATGGATAGACGATTATATTGATAACCTTGTTGATCAAAGAGAAATTGAGATGGCCATGGTGAAATGTGAAATTAATATAAGGTCATCTTTAAAAAACAGCAACCATTAAGTGCACATGGTTTCATTCAATCCAGTTCAAAATGAGCTTTATTGGCACGAGAAAACACGTTTACATTGCCAAAGCGAGTGTCAGAAATACAACATAACAGTATATACAGTGTTGGGAATATTACTATATTTTTTCTAATAAATTACTTAATCATTACCTCCATTTAAAGTAATATATTCATATATTAGCCTACATATTACTGTCTGAGCAATTGTAATATATTAATTAATATTACTATTACATATTTTACTCTTATACAAAACCTTTTACATAATATATAAATATTTAGTGTCACTATTAATTGAATTTTGCGTAGGTCAGTGGCATACCTAGCTCTGGTCCAGAGCTCCACTGCTTCTGTCTGACTGCAGACTCAGATGCAGTGGAGCTCTGGACCAGAGCTATGGCATACCTACAATAAAGCAAGCCCACTTGGCTATCTGGACAAATCCATTTGAAAAAAGTCACTTCTGAAACCAGTCATGGTGTGTAGACCACCTCATCCTACTCAGCTATGGACACTTAAAGGTAGGGGAAGTGATTTCACTTTTGTCAGATATCACCCAAAAAATATTTTTTTCTGTTAAAATGCTCTATTATAAGGTGTGGAAACCACATATGGAGTTTCCCCCTCCCCCACGTTAGCAGAGGAGCTAATAAAAGTTCCCCTGGTCACCACCAATTCTCCTCCAATCAGGATCGAGCAGCAGGTTCACATAGTGTAGCTACTGTTGGGGGCCCCTAGTGCACCAGGCTGGTACTACACCATGAATTTCAAATCACTTCCCCTACCTTTAAAATGAGTTAAATGTAGTCCTTCTTCATCTTACTCAGCTATGGACAGTTAACACAGGAGTTAAATGTATTCCTTGAATTCATGAAGCCGGTAAATAATTTGATGAGAAATTATATAAAATAAGTAATTATTTAACTTCTGCAGTTGAGATAATTTGACAAGAACACTTGCAATGAGACAGATTGACAGAAAGTGATATAGAAAGTAGTGCAGTAATGCAGAAAGAAAAGTATAATATATTAGTTTTTCTTTTTTGCTAAGTAATATATTTATATTACAAGTTACTGGATTTGGTAATATATTATGTAATGTATTAAGTTATGTATTGCACATGTCCCAACACTGGTTATGTACAATGTTTAGAGTTTAGAGTTTTTTTTTCTTCTTTTAAACCATTATCTTTGGGACAAATGGCAGAATTTCTGCACTGCCCAGACCCACACACGGCCACTAAACTAGAGGTAAACTGTGCTCTGGTGAATTTGGGTACTTCTTACCTAATCCAGGAGAAAATATGAGACAATTTTACGTGGAGGTGTACCCATGCTACATGGTACATCAGCACAGGCTTGAAGACTGTGAATTGTTAATTTATATTTTGATCTCCTCTAGTGTTCGCTCAGCCTCCCAAACCACAGTGGACCCCAACGAGCTGAAGAGGTTCCAGTCACTGGCCAGCAAGTGGTGGGATGAATCGGGAGAATTTGCTGCTCTTCATGCCATGAATGACTTACGAGTCCCTTTCATACGGTGTGTGTGTATGTGCGCGTGTACGCGTGCACATGCGTGTGTGTTATTCTGCATTTAACCAGTGTTGGGACATGTGCACTACGTAACTCAATATATTACATAATATATTACCAAAATGCAGTAACTTGTAATATAAATATATTACTTAACAAAAACAATCTAATATATTATACTTTTCTTTTTGCATTACTGCATTACTTTCAATATTACTTTCTGTCAATCTGTCTCGTTGAAAATGTTCTTGTGAAATTGTCTTGACAACTGCAGAAGTTAAATAATTACTTATTTTCTATAATTTGTCATCAAATTATTTATTCAGGAGGACGTTTTTTTCAAGTTGATTTCATATGGATTTCCCAGATAGCCAAGTGCGCTTTCTTTATTGTAGCTATGCCACTGGCCTACACAATATTTGATTAATAGTGACACTAAATATTTAATTATATATTTTGTACAACATTTTTCTTTTAAGTAATATGTAATAGTAATACTAATATATTACACTTGCTCAGGCAGCAATATTGTAATACAATATATTGCTTTAAAATGAAGGTAATAAGTAATAAGTAATACATTAACAAGGTATAGTAATATTCCCAACACTGCATTTAACACATACATTTTAGCCTATTGGACCCTCAACAAAGATTTTGTCCACATTTCCATACTCTATTGATGTTGGTATCATTAGGGTAGACGGCAGGCAAATTTGTGCAATTCCTTTAAAAGTTATTGGTCTGCTGCTGATTCAGACCAATAAGTAAAGTTTTGAGAGCATAAAATTAAACCAAATGGGCGTGTAAGTTAATAATAATTAACTATTTTTGCGCTCTCAAGAGTTTAAGATCTGTAAACGCAAATATGTTTACCAACTCAATGATTTAACTGGGGACCACCTGGAACCCCCTTCAAGGGTGATACCTGGACCTCTGGTTGAAAGTCACAGTTTTTATGGTTATTACAATCAGCCACTGTCAATAAAAATCAGGTTGATGTACTAAAAAAAGTCCAGAAGGCCGTGAAAGTTAATTATGAGGAAAACATACCTATACATACCAGCATTTTCTATTTTTAACACTAACTCAACCAATAGGCAAAGTGAATTCTCCTTCCAAACGCCATTGCCTGTGTACTGTACTGTCGAGTGCATGTTTTGGTTGCTGCTTGGGGGATAATAATATTTTGATTGATAAGATCTGCTATTGAAGATCATTGCATTCTCTGTGCACTGTGGAGCCATTGCCCTACCCTCCCCCCCCCTCTGTCTTCTCTGAGATGATGATGAGTCCTTAAAGTGGCAGTGTGACATCTACTGCCACTGTAGTTTGAATCCCACACAGGATGATCCTGGTACGACTCTGCCCTCAGGCCGTGTTTAAATGAGGCAGTGTGACAACACTGGCCCTGTTGCTGCTGCTTTATCATATTTTGTTATAACTGCAAGTACTAGTCCCCAGTGTACCCTTTAGAAAACTCTCTAAGCCTGCTTTTATTTGAACTAGGTTGAGTAGTTACTTTCAGTGTTTTCCTGAAATAAATAATGTCAGGTAGTGGATTGTTGTTGGGAATACATGAAGGCTCAGCACAAATAATACCCAGCTGAAATGTTGAGGGGTCAGAAAACTGAGCTCTTGGGAGGGCTGTTGAAGCCTGAAAGAGGGACAAAATAGGGTCACTTCCAAAAATTTCCTGAGAGTGTACAAATGTGAACCATGGAAAAATCATTAACAACCAAAACATGGTGAAACACAAGTTGATGATCGAGCCACCATTAGACTGATCCCATGAAGTGAATAGAGTGTGCGACAGCGTAACTGTCTATACTCGTGGCTGAGTATTATTTGGGCTGAGACTCCCTGTTACGTTGTTGGGGGACATAGCATTACACAGTCGTCCGTTGGGACAGCAGTAGTCCATCAGTTGGTCTTGGACAATCCGCCTGTGATGAACTTTTCCTGCCTCACTGCTTGTGCCAACGGTATGGCACCACAGCTGGCCTTTAATGAGGCCCATACTGTATGCAGACAGACGTGTGCCTTGTGCCTGAGGGAGACAGCTGTCATATACTGTAGCTTGGGAAGGGAGTGGGGGGAAAAGGAGATGTGAAGGAGAGATAAACAAATGGGGGAAACGGGCAGCTAGCCTTATAATTTCTCCAGAGGATGATTGATGTTGAGCATTGCTTTAGGACAATAGTGGTTGTGAGTGACAGTAAATAGTGGGGAATACAGTAAATTGACGTTACCAACCAACGCCATTCTTAGCCCAAAGACCCAGGAGTGGCAAAATCCATTTGCGACCGTGTTGGCCGTCACAATGGTTTTATAACCGTCAACATTCGATACAGTTTTGCGAGGGTTAAAGTTAGGTTTAGGCATAGGTTCTACTAAGGTTATGTTAGGTTATGTTACATTAGGTGTTAGGATTAGCAGGGAAAACGGTCGACTGTCATGCAAAATGGCTGCGACTGTTATGCAAAACAATCGATTGTTATGTAAAACAGTCGTGACTTGTGCAAAGCGGCTGACTTATGCAAAACCGTCACAAACGGTTTTAAAACCATCGTGACGGTCGCAAAATGTATTTCGCTGTCTCTTTAAAGATCTGTAAATTTTCCATCTGAGATTACATTCCCTGTCCTTGCATTAAAATAAAAATGCATGTTAACGCTTAACAGTGACTTCCTTTTCGTCCATGCGCTCAGGGACAATCTGTTGAGTGCGCGTGGAGGACAGCCAGGGAAACCCTTGGAAGGACTGAAGATACTAGACGTCGGCTGTGGAGGTGGCCTGCTCACAGAGGTAAGTGTTTGTGTGTGTGAGTCTGTGGGTCCTTGGAGTTAAATTATAGATGCTTTGTAGGCCATGAAGGTCAGTGTTGTTTGTTTGAGAATATTTTGACTTAGTCTTAGTCTTTTGAGTAACACACATTTAGTCTTTTAGTCCCATTTAGTCTTCTGAAATTCATTTTTTTAGTCTAGTCTTAGTCGATGAAATATCAACATTGATTTAGTCTTAGTCTCAGTCTTAGTCTTTTTTTAGTCTTAGTCTTTTTTTAGTCTTAGTCTTTCAGTCTTAGTCTTGGTAGTTTAGTCTTACATACAAATGCATTGTAGGTTTATATATGTTAGTTTTTAGTTTGAAAGATGTCTCGTTTTATTTCTTTGTATAAAATTACTGCATTAGTAATAAGTCCCTTTCCTGAAAATGTACGCAATCTACAGATATGTTCACATACTTAAAAAGAACGAGAAAAGAAGTTAAAGATGTTTCCTATTTCCATTAGTCTTAGGTTATGATTTAGTCTTCGTCTTAGTCTTAGTCACACATCTTTTAGTCCCAATTAGTCTTCTGAAATTCATTTTTGTTAGTCTAGTCTTAGTCGACTAAATATCAAAAACCTTAGTCAACTTAGTCTTTAGTCTTAGTCTTAGTCGAGTTAAATTATAGCTGCTTTGTAGGCCATGAAGGTCAGCCTTGGTTGATGCCGTGAGGTCCCAATTGTTTGAATTGCTGCTGCTCAAATCAGAAGTGCCTAGTAGAATAGTAATCTGTGTGAGTAACGGAATAGGATTGTTCCTGTGGCGTGGTGTTCTGGTGTGTTATATGATGCCCTTTCACACACCAGTGCCTTTAGCTGAGCACACAGTGCCTGTAAATGTCAGCTGGGAGGCGCGTCTTTGTCTACGCTGTCTTGTGGATTTGGCTGGTTGTGGTTTGGTGGAGAGGGATGGGTCAGGTGGCTTACGGTTGTTTATTCGTTTGCGGCTTTTTGATAGGTAGGTGTAAGAGGACAGGGGGCTCTTGTCCACCGGCCCCTTGATTCGAAGTGAACAAATACCAGCACTCTGGTGTGATCCAAGTAGACAAAATCAGGTCTCATGAGAGAGGTATCCTATTGAACACGCTGGCACATTTAGACATGCCCACAGACGTGTGTGTGTGTGTGTGTGTGTGTGTGTGTGTGTGTGTGTGTGTGTGTGTGTGTGTGTGTGTGTGTGTGTGTGTGTGTGTGTGTGTGTGTGTGTGTGTGTGTGTGTGTGTGTGTGTGTGTGTGTGTGTGTGTGTGTGTGTGTGTGTGTGTGTGTGTGTGTGTGTGTGTGTGTGTGTGTGTGTGTGTGTGTGCGTGTGTGCGTGTGTGCGTGCGTGCGCGCGCCCAAAAAACAGATTATTCTCTCTCTGACATACACATAGTGTCTGAGGCTGAGCATTCAGATTCTGTGTGTCTTCCTTCAAAAATACTGCCTCTATAGACTATTCCACTCGGAAGAAATCATCTGTGGGAGAGTGGAGTGATTTGCCTTCAGGCGACAAACTCAAACACACAGTCACTCTGACACGTGCAAGCAAGAAAGCAAGCAGGCATGCACATGTTTTGCTGTGTGCTCACAGCAGTTCACCAGCAGAGGGCACTGGATATCACTGTTATTTTTCTCAACCACACAGTACAGTCCATGCATTTTGGTAACATCTCATGTTAAGTCTACCAGAGTATTGATTGAATAAACTTATTTTGCCCTATAATCATCTTAACCCTTTTGTTGACTTGATCCCTTGTGTTGAAAATCCTCTGTGAATTTCTGCAAATGAATGATATCAGACAGCTTAATGTGTCTACTTTAAGGAATAAAATAAACATAAATAAAGTTGAGGTGTTTGTTAAATACATTTTTATTCTATTTTATTCTGTTCTATTATTTACATGGGTGATTTTCACCTGGACAATTATATTTTTGCAATTTTCATAGTGTTGCCAATGCTGATGTCTGAGGTGGGTGGGTCTTTCAGTAGCTTCACGATGCTCAGTGCTGTCATGGTATGTGGGTTTGTTTCCCGGCACACACCCTTAGATGTTTCTCCAGTAAGGTTTTGGGTGAAAATTATTGTATTTATTTATTTATTTGGACCAAAGGAAATCAGTCACTCCAAAAGTCGTGCTAAATCTGTCGAGTGTTAATATAGCGATGAAATATTTCCAAATTGGCACATTGTCTGGTGGAATTATTATACCGGTATACGGTATAAATCTCCTTGAATTAAACTTTTACTTTATATCAGGGATTTTCAACCAATGGTCCGGGGACCACCAGTGGTCCCCAGCCAAGTTGGTTATGAAAAGTAGACCCTGGCAGTCCATTTGGTTTCATGTTTACACTCTCAAGAGTTAAAATATTCATCATCTGAATTAGCCCAAGTGTACATGAAAAGATTAATGGTCATTTTGATCTGTATATTTGCCTGTTTTGTTTCCCAAATCCCAAATTGTGGACAAAAGCAAAAGAAATCTTTCGTTTTGGGAGTCTGTGGGCCAAAAACATCCACAAATGGTGGTCCGTGGCTCATATGCTGAATAAATAGTGGGCCCTGGTATGAAAAAGGTTGAAAACCCGTGCTTTATATCAAAGATTGAACACAATTCTATCTGTTGTTCTAAGGACGTCTCTTCCTTGTCAACCTTCTCCTCTGTTCCATGCACCAGCCTCTGGGTCGCCTGGGAGCCAACATGTTGGGCATCGACCCTGTGGAGGACAGCGTCGGCACGGCGCGGCTCCACTCGTCCCGCGACCCGGACCTGCGCCACCGTGTCCGCTACCAGGCCCGCACCCTGGAAGACCTCACCGGGGAGGGGGAGCAGGACGACGGCTTCGATGCCGTGGTGGCCTCCGAGGTGGTGGAGCACCTGGCCGACCTGGAGACCTTCGCCTACTGCTGCAGCCACGTGCTGAAGGTGGGGCGACGGGGCGAGATTTAGCTTTTCACTCACTGTTAACATGGAGCCGGCTGAGATTTCTTATTTGGAAGGGCCATATATCTGTAGCTGGGTGTTAGGATGGTGTAATGGTGTGTGGTATCGGACGTTCCAGATGTTGTCCTTTCTCTCTTGACCGCAAGTCTCACAGCGCCTGATCTCGGCCATAAGAAAAAACAGTCCCTCTCTGAGAGTCTGAGCATTCAATCCAATTCAGCTCAAAGAGGCTTTATTGGCATGAGAAAACAAACATTTACACTGCTAAAGCAAATGTCACAAATACAATAAATGTTGAAAATGGGGAAGTGCTGTATATGCAGTTGGAGGGGGTACAGACTTTTGTAAAGTTATGTCATTGCATCCTGTTTTGCTGTGTGTTGACAGCGGTTCTCCAGCAGAGGGCACTGGATGTCACTCTTGTTATTTTGCAGTTATGTACAGTCCATACATTTTGGTAACTGGACATGACATGTTGAGTCTACCAGAGTATTGATTGGACTAATTGAGCCCCAATGACAGGGCAGAATTAAGTCACCTCTCTGTTTCGCCATGATCGGCAGTCTCTGTGTTAAAGAAATAAAGCCCAAAATCAAAAAGGATGTATACAGTAGCTATATTTTTGCCTGTTTCCCCTCTACGTTGCCTCTACTTTGATGCTGCAGCTGCTTCCCTGCAGACAGACACTTATTTTGTCCTGCAGACGGCCAAGAACGGCCAACAAATCACAAAAACAAAACATTTGTCAGTCTCAGGAATGGTGGTGCTAATTTGTGTATGTGTGTGTGTGTGTGTGTGTGGGGGGGGGGGGGTTGTCATAGTATAGCCATTTCATTTAAATGGTGAAAAATACAGCATACACATAGGATCACACATAGAGACGTTGCAAAGCTTTCCGCATCATATTTCGCCCACTTTTCTAAAGGTGAAAGCCACATACGGCGTACGTGACCATGAACATAATCTCCTGGGTCAGTGGGTCGCTAAACAACACTTTGAGAGGGGGTGGTGGGTGGGTGGGTAAGGGCTTCCGGTAATCTCCGCTTAATGCAGCCGCTTTCAGGTCAATTGAAGATTCGATGTACGGTCTATTTTTTGCATGCTGGACACCGTGATGTGTTTTGCAGCACGTCCACTTGTGTATGTGAAATGCTTTTATTATGCAGCACTGGCATCTCTGAATAGAACAGTGGAGTGTATGAAAGCAGATGAACCACATAAAGGCTTCAGTTTGTCGAGCGTGCGGCAGGCTCCTTTTTATGTCCATCTGATTTGCCCGCGGTGGAACTCGGTGTCATTTGGCAGCGAGCAGCGCGGGGCCAAGCCAAACGCGATGTGTTAAAAAAAACCTGTTGTGACTCATGAGGGAGCCACTCTTGGAAAACCATTAGTACGTTTGTAGCTCAATATTGTCTATAAAATCAAAGCAAATAAAAGCACCTTTTGAAAACATTTTGTGTGTGTGTGTGTGTATGTGTTGTGTGGTGTGTGTGTACAGCCTGGCGGCTCGCTCTTCATCACCACCATCAATAAGACCAACCTGTCGTACGCGCTCGGCATCGTGGCAGCGGAGCAGCTGCTGCGCATCGTTCCCATGGGGACCCACGACTGGGAGAAGTTCATCAGCCCCGTGGAGCTGGAGCGCCTGCTCGAGTCCTGTGAGTCTTAAAGGGGAAGTCCACCCATTTTCAACTTTCTAATATATCATTAGTATACCCTAGAGGTGCTGGTTAGACATGATAAAAAAAAGTTCCCCCATTCTGTGTTCCCAAGTAATGGAGGTCTGAAGAAAACCACTAACATGCTTCAGTTTTCTGAGAGCGTACAAATGTTTGCATTTGTACGCTCTCAGAAAAAAGTTGAAAATGGGTGTAATTACCCTTTAACTGACCCCATCCTTCCTTCTCTCAGGCCTTCTTCCTCCTTTCCCTTCCCTGTTCAAGAGCAATTACTATAGGCCAGTGGTTTTCAAACTTTTTCACACCAGGGCCCACTATTTATTCAGCATTTGAGCCACGGACAACATTTTAGCCCCACACAGACTCCAAAACTAAAGATTTTTTTTGCTTTTGTCCACAATTCCAGGCTGGATTTCAGAGAAAACAAAATAAACACATACAAATCAAAATGACCATTAATCCTTTACATTCTCTAGTTGTGTAGACCTGGGCTAATTCAGATAATTATTTTAACTCTTGTTAGAGTAAACATGAAACCAAATGGACCCTTTCCATCATTTAGCCTGGGGACCACCTGGAATCCTCTCAGGGACCACTGGTGGTCCCCAGACCACCTGTTGAAAACCTCTGATATAGGCCTGATATACACAGAGAAAAGAAGGGGGTAGTTTTTAACCCAAATTGGGTAGTTTCCCAACCCAGCCCTGGTTACATATTGGACCTGCTACATGCTGGGTTGAATCAACCCAACAAGTTGGGTTAGTTCATTTAACCCAACACTTTGGGTAGTTCAGAAAACCCAAATAAGGGTTCACATTGGCCACATTGTTGGGTTGTTTTAACACAGCACATTGGGTAGTTCAGAAAACCCAAATAAGAGTTCACATTGACCACCTTGTTGGGTTGTTTTAACACAGCACAATGGGTAGTTCAGAAAACCCAAATGAGGTTCCAAATTTAACACCTTGTTGGGTTGTTACTGTATAGTTATTTTTCATTACGAATAATATATTATTTTTCATGACTAATAATTATTATTATTAATCTTTGTTATTATTACACTTCTATTATAATTATTATATTCATATGATCACAGTTGATTCATTAATCAAATATATTCTCACACCAAAATGTAACAATATAAAACATTTATTAAATTCAACACAACAGCTTGCCATTTTTGTCTATAAAATATTCTTAAAAGTCCTAAAACATGATACAGTGCATCACTTTAATTTATTTGGCTTACTTATAATTAAAGCTTATAATTTTGTGCGTAAATGCAGGTGAATATCGCAGGCCTTGTGTGCAGATACTATGTCACGCATGTTATAGAACATTACACCACAGAAATGTAGTATGTTTCACTAAATGAGAATTTTTAAACAGTTTTTCACTACTATTCACCACAAACCTGTGATAATACTTCAGACCATTAGGAAAAGTATACTATAGCCATCTTTAGGTTAAATTTAAAAATAAAACACTTCAACATTGCATACTCAAAGATATCAGTCAATCAGGCTTTAAATGAACTGTACTTGTGGGTGAAAGGTACTAAAATGAAATTGTATTGCCCCATTACTCAGACTTGGTATAGTCTTGTAATAAACTAATAAATAATAATACTGCAAATATCAAAACAGTCCAGTGACTTTATGAATGAGCATACATCAATGACCATGTTGCTTAATATAAATAAAACATGAATGTGAAGGATTTACATTTAATTTAATTATCACTGAAAGATAAAAATTGATATTATCTATTTGTTACACTCATTGTGCATAGACATATAGACCAGCAAGCTCTCAAATGCGTTGCCAACGCGGCACGTTTAGAACCTGCAACGCGCCTGTCCCCACACTGCTGTTTGCAATGTACATGCTAAGAGCTTGTAGAGCAGTCTGTTTTGCAGCACTGGTGTCACGGTTCTTGATATTAGGCATGACAATGTGACACTGTGCGGTACAGGTTAATCTAGCTGCATCCGAGTTTTGAGAAAGTTCACTGAAGGTGTGACTGTTCCTTCAAGATCAAATACCAGCTACTGGAAAAATTCCCACGTCGGCTTGTACTGGTCCAGATATTTTGTGTCAGCAGTGAAGCAGGTATCCACTGCTGTAAGCGCCGTCTCAGTTCCAATAGCCTTGCCCAGGATCACAGCAAAGGCTTGTGAGCAGAGCATCCCATCACCCAGCAGCAGCACGAACGCCTTGGTCTTGACTCCCTCCAAATACTCGACCATGTTTGTTCAGACCTATAATTTAAAAAGGGAATAAAGACATACTTTAAGCATTTCTGCTAGTGCAGAGGTTTGTACACTCCCAGAGTTAACACATGGATTTCACTGCAGAATTGTGGGTCCCAGAGATAGAAATGCCATTAAATGGTGGTCCGTAGACTAGAAGAAGAACAAGGAAAAGCCTTGTTTTGGTCAATATTAAGTAGTTTTTTTTGTGGGAGTCCCTGGGGCCACACAGTAAAAGTAAATTAATCCACAAAACTAACATAATTGTTTTGCTGAATGATTTCTAAAATATTAGGACCTCCCTATCACATGGAACTACTTTTTGGGCATAGTGATATGGACACAAAATACATAGTTCCCTGTGATAGGAGTCAAAAATGAGCAAAGGATGTGCTGATATTTTAGAAATATGTCAACAACATAAAGTTTCTTTTGGATTCATTTACTTTCACTGCGTGGCCCCCAGTGACCTCCCAAAAATGACTACATATTTCTCCAAAACCAGAGCAGAACTCCCACCATGGAACTATAGAAATCAATCAATACAGTTGACACCACTATATTAATGGCAAGCATTCCATACAGCTTTTCGACGGTGTCGCCGACGAAACCCTGGTGATACAATTATACTGTATTAAATGGTATATCACCCAACCCTAGTCCCCATCTGTCGCTGTGCTCCAATCACGTCTTGGCTTAAGACTATAGACCTGCGCAGTGAAGGCATAGCCCCTGTTCCAGAAATGCAATCCTCATAGTGGTTAATAAAAAAAAAAAATTGCGCCGCGGACAAAACCAACTCATGACAACAAACACAATATTATCATATAATATCTAATTAGCAAGAAGGAGACAACACTTTTTGTTTAGTTTTTCATCTTATATTATCTTATTTGATTGTCTCAAAAGATTGTGTGTGTCATCATGATTTGTCACAACCTGAGTTGGTTTTTGCCTGTGGCACAATCATGTTTTTATTAACCATTTTCAAAAAGTCTGAGTACAATTAATGGGGAACATGGGTGGTGGCGTCACTGCGCAGGCCTCTATGTTCAGGCCTCAGCCACCCAAGTTGCTCAGTCACTCCCACTCCAGACAATACAGGACTCCAATCAACTCAACTGGCTACCAGAACACCAACGCATGAACATAAAAATCACAGCACCAAAAAGCCCCCTCATACCTGACTGATATCACTCCATCACTTGCAGCCTCCTCAAATGCCAACCTGCTCAACAACATCACCAAGCAAGTAACATGCCTTATGAGACAAAGTAACTAACCTTGTGGGATATTTTCCTCTGGAACTGGGAGCTTCTTTTCTAGTTTTGCCGGAAGGATGATCTTGTCAGCAAACAAAGAACCCAGGTTTCAAAGAGCTTGGGTGCAGCCTCTACATGAAGGATTGAAAAGTCTTGTGCGATCTAAAATATGGGGACAAATTCAGAAACAAGGTCATGTAGACAATATGACTATACAAACAAATATACCTAGTGCAGTGGTTCTCAAGCTGTCGGCCCAAAAAATTGGGGGGTCCCCAGATGATGATGAAGTGATAATTTAAGGACTTTCTAGACCCCCAAAGAAAATGACCATTACTGCATCAAAAGTAGTCAACGAACTAGGCAAAAAATGAGAAAGTTGTCAAATTAAATATATAGGTAAGAAAAAGGCATCTACAGACTCACAACACCTTCCAACGTGAGGCGTTCTGAGCCTGTAGATTTGCTATTCACAGTATTTATCATTGGAACAGAGTTAAACCAAATTGAGGGGTCCCCAGTTCAAATATGTTTATTTTGGGGGATCACAGTCTAAAAAGGTTTGAGAACCACTGACCTAGTGCATAATAAGAATATTCCATTGCGTAATTAAAAAGTGAAAATGGGCGGAATCCCCCTTTAACAATGCTCATAGTACATGTTGAAAGCCAGGGTTATGAATATCTATGATTCCGTCCATATCAGGATGCAACTACAACTGCACTGACACAGCTAGCCAGCCTTTGCAAGTTGCAACGCTCGGCTTATGTCAAAATTAACAGATCTACAAGCTCGTAGCAGGGCACTCTGCGCTCAAAACAGCTTGTGTCACAGTAAGCATGAAACCCAGTGGACCCGCAAGGGTCCATTTGGTTTCATGTTTATGCTGTCAGGAGTTACATCTGGCTAACCAACATTCCACAATTTAGCTGGGGACCACCTGGAACCCTCTCAAGGCCCACTGGTGGTCCCTGGACCACTGGTTGACAACCACTGTTATAAACATCTACCTTTTAGTTTAATTGGCTTTCTGCTCTTGTTTGGTAAACGTTTTTTCTCTATTTGATACCAGGGTCCATTTATTCAGCATTTGAGCCACAGACCACCATTTGATGATATTTTCATTCCACAGACCCAAAGGTTTCTTTTGCCCACAATTTCAGGCTGGATTTGGGAAACCAAACAGTCCAACATTAATCTTCTACATTCTCTAGTTGTGTAGACTTGGGATAATTCACATGATGAATATTTTAACTCTTGAGATCATAAATATGAGACCAAATGGACGCTCTCAAAGAGTTACATCTGGTTAACCAACTGACAATATCAAGCTTTATATAATATCAAGTCAACGATATGATAAAACAGGGGGTTTCAACAGGTGGTCTGGGGACCACATGTGGTCCCTGAGAGGGTTCCAGGTGGTCCCCTGGCTAAATGATGGAATGTTGGTTAACCAGATGTAACTCTTGAGAATGTAAAAATGAAACCAAATGGACCCTTGCGGGTCCATTTGGTTTCATTTTCTCACTCTCAAGAGTTAAAAACATTCATCGTCTGAATTAGCAATATTTAATTAAGAAGTCCACACTGTTTTGGCTCAAATTCTGAATAAATGGTGGTCCCTGAGATGAAAAAGGTTGAAACCCCCTGTGATAAAACATAATAACAAAATGTATGTAACAAACCTTGCTTCATGGAAAAAAGGCACTTCCCAATCCTCCTCCGGCTGTCGTAGCATGTGTTGATTTTGGACATCAGTTCCACTGGAGCAAATGGCTCTGCAGTCTGCATCGCGGTGAAGTTAAATTCAAGTTGAATATCCACCCAGATAGATATTCGCAAATCTTAGGGACCGTCAACAAATTACAGGTTTCATTTTTTGCTAAATGCAATATCTCCTACAAAAAACACAGCAAAACCACGGCTGGCTCTGCACTGGCTTCCCTCCATAACCTACTGGTCGGACTGCACAATGCGCATGCCCAAACAAGTTCAAAATTTAACCAACAAACTGGGTAAATACCCAAGTAGTTTAACTACCTTGTTGGGTAAACCAAGTCTACCCAACAAACTCCATTGGAAATTCTACCCAATACAGAATTACTACATACCAAACACAACAACCTTGAGATTTGGGTTATCAGACAACCCATTTAAAGTAAAAATAACTAAATTAAATTACCCAACTAGCCCTACCCAGTAATAATGTAGCCCAATCTACCCAACAATTCTTAGAGAGTAGGAGGACGCGAGTACAGTGATTCACAAGGATGCAAGTACGGGTGAGTATGGGTATTGAAAAACGGCCATATTTTTCCACTATGCGGGTTAGTTTTTCCCTCCATAAAACCTAATGGCAATATTTAAGGGTTCAACATTTATTCCCACACTAACTTGTTTTTTTTAAGATGCCTTTTTATTGGTACTTAAAACAGCTAAGTAAAGTATGATTAATACACGCAAGAATTAAAATGAATAATAAAAACCTGCTGGAAGAATAAAAGCAGAGTCAACAACATCATTGCGATAAACCAAAGGAAGGAATGAATGGTACACTGTGGTGTCCTCTCTCTCACTCCCTCTCAAGGCCTGGTAGAGAGCTGCGCAGTGGCGTCACCGCCCCTGTTCCAGAAACGGATTCCCCATTAATTTTTCTCAGACTTTTCGAAAAATTATTCATATAAAGAAGATTACGCCGTGGACAAAGCCAACTCGGGTTGTGACACACACAATCTTTTGGGACAATCCAATAATTTCTAAAAAAAAAAAAACTTGTTTTGTTTTCTGAAAAACAAAACAAAAAGTGTTTTGCCGTTTTCTACTTCTTGCTAATTAGATATTATATGATAATATTGTGTTTGTTGTCATGATTTGTCACGAACCGAGTTGGATTTGTCTGCAGCTCAATCGTGTTTTTTATTAACCATTTTTAAATGTCTAGGGGATAGTCTGGGGAATCCGTTTCTGGAACAGGGGCGACGTCACAAGGGGGCGGGATTGCACAGCTCTTTAGGCCGGGGCACATGGCCGATAGCAGGACGTCCTGCTGACAGAGGTAGTCAATCTCTTGTTTTATCTTTTCTTCTGTGCTCTCCACTTTGATTTAAATAGCTGTCGTGGTGGGGAGAGTAATGGGCCTGGCTTCCAGGAGGTGACTGTGTGCGCACGTGCACGTGTCTGTGCGTGCGTGTCCTTGTGTGTGCATCATGGTTCCAGTTGGCTGTAAGGAACAGCACAGACTCTAGAGGTTGCTATTGCTAACAGCGCTTTTTATTACTACACTCTAGTCCTTGTGTTAATGGCTCTGAATGTTTTCAACTGGCAGGGTGGGAGAATATTGTTGCTGTCAGGACGATACCACGTTACTTAATTTCTTATTTATTTTATTTTTTGAGAGAGAGAGATGCTAGCTGGATTTTATTAACAGCTTTTGTAATAGGAGAATTCTGGTGAAATGTTAAATTTGCGCCTGTTTCAAGTTTTGCCATGTCTGATGAATAGAAATTACCTCAAAATGTCTGCTTTTTGTGAGAAACCTAAACATCCAAACATTAAACGCCATTGACATTGAAGGGAATCTTTGTCTTATACAAATGAGGAGATGAGCTAACCAATCCCGCAAACCCGCAAGGGTCCATTTGGTTTCATTTTTACGTTCTCAAGAGTTACATCTGCAAAATGTACAATATATTTTTGGGGGACAAGTGACCATGACCTGAGGGCAAGTAGAACCTGACTTGCACTTGCCCGATGGGCAAGTGCCTCGGAGACCTTAGTGTCAACCCCTGTTGACTATATAATGTCACGCCGGTATGCAGTATTACTTTGTTTTCAAAATATAAGGTTTTCTTAATTTCCCAACACATATTTTTTAATTTCCTGAAAATGTTACATTTCTGCCCAATAACAATGGCACCCAGAAGACTATCACCCTTTTGTTTTATTGAGGTTCCACTGGAGGTTATCTTGTATATACTTGGCTTGAATATGACTTGAAAAAGTCAGAGCGTTTTACCCGAGTGCTTCTATTTTTCCTGCCCTACCCTGTTTGTCTCTGTCCACTCCACTCCCTCCCTCTCCTCCTCCTCCTGGGCAGACGGTCTGTCGGTGCAGTCTGTGAGGGGCATGCTGTACAACCCTGTGTCTGGACGCTGGAGCTGGACGGACAGCACGGCCATCAACTACGCTCTGCACGCCGTCAAGCTGGGCGAGGAGCCTCAGACGGACACGGCCGAGGCAGACTGCCCCGACCCCCAGCGCCAAGCCACGTCCTAGAAGCCACGGCTTGTGGCCGTGTGTGATGTAGTGATTTGAGACTTTAGCGAAAAGATGGAAGATGGACCGTACAAAACCTAGCATTGAGTGTGGTTCTGTTCCTGCACTTAGGGTTTTGTTCAGGGTCGGGACTACATCCTGCTGCTTTTGAGTTGAGTTTTGAGCTGTTCAAGCTATTTCAGCACTTGTGTTAAAGGGGTTTTCGACCTTTTTCAGGACCCTCTATTTATTCAGAATTTGAGCCACGGACCACCATTTGATGACATTTTAGCCCCACAGACCCCAAAACTACAGATTTATTTTGTTTTTGTCTACAATTCCAAGCTGGATTTGGGAAACAAAACAGTCAAACGTACAGATCAAAAATGACCATTAATCTTCTACATTCTCTTGTTGCCTATTCCCGTGATGAATATTTTAACTTGTGAGAGTGTAAACATGAAACCAAATGCTTTTGCATTTGCTTTCATGCTTATGCTTTCAAGAGTTACATCTGGTTAACCAACTTTCCATCATTTAGCTGGGGACCACCTGGAATTCTCTCAAGGATCACTGGTTGTCCCCGGACCACCGGTTGAAAACCACTTGTGTTAAAATGTTCAGTATCAAAAGGTTGTCTAACATTGTCAGATGTCTAAATATCTAAAAGATATGTTTGTGATGATCATATTGTACATCTTGTCATGTCAAATCTCTTCACCTTCTCTAACATGACAACAGAAAAGAAAGCGTTCATTGTGTGATTTGCTGGAGCCAAGCGTTGCAGAGGGAAATTCACAACTGGGGTTAGTATGGGGGTTAGCAGTGGTCTCTGCCACTGCTGCTATACTGACTGTATAATTGGTCTAATGTGGATGCCTGGAATCCCTGGATGTTATATTACATAACCCAACACGTGACTCACTATACACATCATCTCTGGTTGACATCAAAGACTAGTAGGTTGAGTATTCCAGGGACACACATTCGCCTGTAGTGGCTGCATGCATAATAAAGAACCCCCCATAACTAAAGAGGGTACAAAAGGACACTTCTATAAGGTTCCATTTATTTTGTGCACAGTCTAGGGCTGAAGACCACTAAGGATCCACTTGGGGATCCCACACAAGGAAGCACGGATCAGATGCTGCAAAGAAGAGCCCAAGGTTCTATTATAAAAATCTTCATTTTCCACAAGTGAGAGTTCATAGTGATAGTAGTGACTAATGAGTGATCATCAAGACCAAATATGAATGGACACCTTAGACTAGTGAAGCTGAGTAGGCTGTGTTGTTCCATATATTGATTAGCTAGAGATCTACTATTTGTGCATTATTATCACGGAATTGATGGTGGCCTGGTCTATAATTAATCTATAGTACATACAAACACAACTTGCAATTGCATAAAAGAAGCTTGCCTATTTCTGTTTTTTCGTTTTGAATATTTTCTTATCCAATAGCTTGAGTAGCCTATTGATATAATATACCCTGGGATCTCCTAAAATGTCGTGACTTGACTTTAATCGTAGGCAAGCTTTTTTTATTATTATTATTACGAATATCTGTGTCGTTTTATTGCGTAAATGGAGGCATACGGTCGTTGTGTGTTTGTAATACTGAAACACTGACTGCTGATCGGTGTAAACAGACAGCAGCATTTGGCAGCAGTGTTTTCACTGGCATAAGAGGGAGCCCTCCCTCACCTCACCGGTGTGGGCGGGGGTGACATCACTGCTTTCCATTGGAACAGACAAAAGACACACCGATCGAACGAACGAACGCCTGCGGAAGACGCCGAACTGGGTGCGGGCGGCAGCAGCAGCAGCACCACCGGAACGGCAGAGAAGAAAGATGGTGCTGCTTTTTACCCCTTCTGTCTGGCCGATAAAGAAAACGTCGCCGTCATGCCGTAGGTGCGGATCGCCCAGGGTCTTTTGATGAAACCGAACGCGGGGACTGGTCGCCGTCGCAGTCGGAGGACTCGGATGGAGGAGGCAGCCGGCGGTGGGAGGAGGAACTGAGAGCCCGAGCCCGATCAGAGCAGAGAAGAATGTACTGGGGTGCTGGCTTCGCCTCTTCCCGACCGTGCGTGGTGGAGCTGGGGCGGAATCACAGCCTGCCCCTCGTCGGAGGGCTGTGCGGCGGCGCCGGCGGCGTCTCCGACGAGCACCAGTCGCTGTACGGATACATCATCGCGATCCCTCTGCACGAGTACGGCGGGATCATGTCGACGGCGCTGGGCTCCGACTCCTGGTGGAAGAAGACGCTGTACATCACCGGCGGTGCCCTGCTCGCCGCTGCTGCCTACCTACTGCACGAACTGCTCGCCATCAGGTTGGTTACATGTACTGTGATGTAATAACAACAACGCCTCCATCCCGTGTCGTTGACTGATGTGCGTCTTATGTGTTTTTGTGCCTAGAAATCAGTATTCTGGTCGTGATCGATTGGGCCCTGTTCTGTTTGGATGGGGCTGCGTGCCAAAAAAACGACATTTTCCCCGATCGTGACTAAATAGCTGCAGGTTTTTTTGGGGGGGGGATTCAGATTCGGCCATATTTGCCCCCCCGCAAGGACACGAGACTTGAGTTGGGATTGGAGGAAAAAAGGAGGAAAAAAACACGGGGTCACGCGTGTGATCGTGTGCCAGCCAGGTCTCGTGCTGCTATTTCTCTCCACAGAGGCGCTTGTGCGTAAATAAAGCGTTCCTCCCGGCCAGGGCCGGATCTAGAGGGGGGCAGGGGTGGGCAGAGCCCACCCAAACGTGCATCCTGCCCACCCAATGAAAGGTAATATCAGTGGGTTTTCAACCAGTGGTCCTTGAGAGTTCCAGGTGGTCCCCAGCTAAATGGTGGAAAGTTGGTTAACCAACTCTTTGAGAGCGTAAAAATAAAACCAAATGGACCCTTGCGGGTCCATTTGGTTTCATTTTACACTCAAGAGTTAAAATATTCATCATCTGAATTAGCCCAACAAAAGGAGAAGATAAAAAAGCAAAATAAATCTTTAGTTTTGGGGTCTGTGGGGCTGAAATGTCCTCAAACGGTGATCCATGGCTCAAATCCCTGGTGTCTGCTTCATATAAAAGACTTTGGAGTTGCCCACCCTGCCATTCTTCCAGCCCACCCTAGTAGGGCTGGCTAAATCCGGCCCTGCTCCCGGCGCTGCTGCTGCAGTGTCAGAACGACCTTTGCTGAACTCCTGTGTAACACGGCGCTAATGGCGTTAATTCAAGGGCTTTGGTGATTTCCCAATCATGCCTATTATTTTTCACCGAGACTGAAATCTGAAAGCCAATGAAATCCAATGCGATAATCTTTGCATTGCGAGATTACTAGTGCGGCTCGCTGGGCCTTGTTTTTCGGGCCCTATATTGTTGCAATGAATTGTGCTCCCTCTCTGTCGAGGATTATTATTATTTGGACTATTCCTAGTCCTGCTGCACCGCACATGCAGTGAGTGACCATGCATGACAGGAACGTTTATCATTTTCCCTCCGGTAATAATCTTCTGCAGCGTTGCATCGCGTGCAGGGCAGTGGAGGAGACGCTGCTGCTGCTGCTGCTGCTGAATCACGTGTAGGCTCCCCGTGGCTCGTCTGCTGCAGATGTTTACTTTCTCTAACATGTCGACAGAGGCTACTTGGGTTTAGTTGCGGCACAATCAAGATTTTCCAAACCTATATATCCTATCTCTGTCAGAGACGTCGTGTTTTTAAGAACGTTTCAGAACCACTGCGAATAGACAGCGTCATTGAAGGAGCGTTTCAGCACCACCAAAGTGGACAGCGACACCGAAGGCATATACAGTACTGTAGTAGCTACTGTTACAGTGATTTATTCTGGTTTGAATGAACAGAAGATTAACGTAACAATACAGAAGGAATGCTGATTGTGGGAGGCCATTAGAAAGCATTTCGAGCTAAATTGTCTCTCCAGTGATACATTCTCTGATATAGGCCTACGTTGTGATGAGCGTTTGGATCTTTTTCGTCTAAGGCGGCATGTGCAGTATATTCAGACAGACCTTTATGTTGGATAAAACGGAGTCTTAAATTAAGCGTGGGCGACTCGCAGTCCTGACCTTTAAGCCCTTCTATTCTGAGTTATTCCCAATCAAAGATATGTCAAGCTAGGAGGCTAGTAGCCAGACGAATTAACAGACCATTGTTGCTAATTATTTCCTATCACATTATCTCCATCATGCTACCTGGAAAAATACCAAATTGAATTTTAAATGTGATTATTCAGAGGCCCATTCTGGGTGGGTTGGTTAGTTGACTGGTTGGTTGGTTGGTAATGAACCAGTAATGTAATCTGTCCCCCCACAGAAGTGTACTGTATATCTGCTTGTCTTTGTTTAAATGTCCTGATCAATTGGAAATGGGAGACCCTTATGTAAATAAGGATTGGGAGACCCTTATGTAAATAAGGATGAGGGCTTTCTCTGTTTTGATTCTCTTTGCAGATCTTGTATTGACCTGTACTTTCATTGAACTGTACCCATTCTACAAAACTGTAGAAATCAGTCAATACAAACAATCAATGAATCAAACCCAACCACTAGTCCTCAAAGTGGCTAGTGGCTATAGTCAGTTTGTGAAGAGTTTGGGAATTTCACTGGAGCTTTCCCCACCACATGACTTAAAGCCGGAACACTTAACAGTACTACTTTTACAGTATAGGTTTTAACAGATCAGTAAATGATAGGGGTGCTATGAGGCTCAGCGAGGAATTGAAACGGATCATAAACAACAAAAGAATCCATATGAAATCAACCTGCTGCTGCTTGCTATTGATTCCTACCCTGGGCAGAATTCCATTTTCGGGTTTATGATCCATTCGGGAGCAGAGTGTAACTTTCATCACGTTGCAGTTAATGGTTTGTAGTCATATGGGGAGGAATCGGCACTATGAATGGGGAACGTCTTATTCCTGCTTAGTGACTACAAATCAGTGACGACAACATGGCGTACATTACGATCCGTTCCAGAGTGGTTCAACAGAGATTTTGGAACACAGTACCAGGCTTTCTTCCAAGGTGGAAAGCCTCACAGTGACGCATGAAGGTCGATTGATTCTACTGTAGGTTGTTGATGGCTGTATAGCAGTTTCGCCTGACACTGTGATTTTGGTCTGTGTAAATTACATCCCTTAGAACAGGGTTTTCAATGTTTTTAATCCCAGGGCACACTATTTATTCAGCATTTGAGCCACAGACCACCATTTGAGGACATCTTCTTCACCCCACAGACCTCAAAACTAAAGATTTCTTTTGTTTTTGTTTTCACAATTCCTGGCTGGATTTTGGGGAAAACAAAACAGGCAAACATTAATCTTCTACATCCTCTAATAGTCTATACTTGGGCTAATTCAGATGATGAATATTTTAACTTTTGAGTGTAAAAATGAAACCAAATGGTCCATTTGGTTTTATTTTTACGCTCTCAGAGTTACATCTGGTTAACCAACTTTCCATCCTTTAGCTGGGGACCACCTGGAACCCTCTCAAGGACCACTGGTTGTGCGTGTGCTCATGTGCGTGTAGGGGGAATAGGCATTGTTCTTTAAAAAACACAGCTCAGGGAACCAGGGACTCTCCATGCTGTGTCAACAGCCTATAATAAGCGGAAGGTGAGGGAGTCGATCGCTTCCTTGGAGAAAAGCCTCCAAATGAACAGCGTGCCCTGCTATACTTTGGACCAGTCACGGTATATATGTCACAGCGCCATGCATCACGTTACACAGCAATCGAGATTGCGTACGCTGTACGCTAGCCTCTCGCAGACAAATCCTGCAGCCTTTTTATACGTCCATGTAGTCTTGTCTTTTGTTGGTGTGCAGCGAGGCAAAGTACAGCAAAGTGCATGTAGTGAATGACTGGGTCTTCCACTATGCCGTATGTACTGTATGTCAGCATTATGTTACGCAGAGATCGTTTAATACGCTGGTTTCTCTCGAGGCAGATTGCTCTGCCTTTTTGACATGTTTGTTGAGGTCTCTTTCTTTGTGTTTGTGTTTTGCAATAGGAAGGAGCAACAGTTGGACTCTAAGGATGCCATAATACTCCACCAGTTCTCCAGGCCAAAGAATGGCGTTCCCAGCCTCTCACCGTTCTGCCTCAAGATAGAGACATACCTGCGCATGCTGGACCTCCCCTACCAGGTACAATGTAGGATTTGGTATAGTACCCTGTATTGTGCTGCATACATGCCTAGTAGTGCCTTTGTTCCAAAGGAAATACAGGGTCCTATTATAGTCAACGACCAGACAAATTTGACATTCTGGCCGTATTTTGACTTCCTTACCCTTTCAGGACGGGAATCCATATTTGGATTCTGTACAGTATGTACAGTATTACAGAATAAACTTTTTGATGCTGATATACAAATATTTCAAGTTTTTCAAAAACCTTAGGTCAGGCCTAAATTTAAAGGAGAATTCCACACCAAAACACATTGGGGTTCAATCTACCTTCATCCCTGTGCCATCATATATACTGTACTTGATTTTTGTCATAGAAATTTCACATTTCACCCCTGATATCCCCCCCCTCCACAGTTTGCATTGCCTCAGGTTTTCTTTATTCTAATGTTGGTATTTTAGTAGCTCTAAACCTATTTTCTTTTACACACATCACCACACTACAGAATAATCAGGCCAGATTATTTCATCCAGCACACACTACATGACTTTAAAAAACCTGGTCAGCACCACCACTACATGGTGGATATGCTGTGGATGAGGAGGTTTGACCTGAGTGAATGGAGAGGAGAGTGGCAGAAGGGAAGGGAGAGGAGGAATATATTACCTCTGGGATTACAAGTAAAGTCTGCCTCAGAGTGACATAAAACGCATGCATGAGTATCAGCATACTATTAAAATTTGATAAGTGGAACAAAACTACGTTTGGAACCTAATAAAATACCCACATTAGAATAAAGACAACTTGCAGCAATGCAAGCTGTTGGAAGGGAGGGGGACCTCAGGGGTGAAATGTGGAACAGGTGGCATCTATGACAAAAATCAAGCACACTATATACTGTATGCTGTCACAGGGATCAAGGTAGATTTTGGTGTGGAATTCTCTTAAGTATCAGGATTTATGACTTGCTGGTAAGTCAAAACTTGGAGGTGTGGCAAAGCTGTTTGACTGTTGTAAGACCTGATACTTAAGAAACTTACAATAGTAGACCCTTAGTGTTCTTTTTCCACAAATTGGACTAGACTTTGAAATTTGACAACACTTGAAAAAGAGGCGTCGTCTTATATTTGGCACAATACGGTATTTCATTCAAGTTGTTCAAATGGTACTTATTTCACAAACGTCAAGAAAACTCTGCCCGCTATAGCTTTGATCAAGCAACCATTTCAAGTGTTTACGCTTTGATAAAACATGAATGGACTAAGCTATTTATCCTCAAACAACGTGTGTACTGTGTACATGTATTCGACGTGTTGAACTACAGCTGCACATGATTCATTTGCCCTGCATCAGAATGTACAGTCTATATTTTAATCCAGTGGTTTTCAACCAATGGTCTGGGGACCACCAGTGGTCCTTGAGAGGGTTCCAGGTGATCCCCAGGCTAAAAGTTTGTTAACCAGATGTAACTCTTTGAGAGCGTAAACATGAAACCAAATGAACCCTTGCGGGTCCATTTGGTTTCATGTTTACGCTCTCAAGAGTTAAAATATTCATCATCTGAATTAGCAACACTTAATTAAAAAGTCTACACTGTTTTGTTTCCCAAATCCAGCCTGGTATTGTGAACAAGAGCAAAAGAAATTTTCAGTTTTGGTGTCTGTGGGGCTAAAATATCCTCAAATGGTGGTCTGTGACTCAAATGCTGAATAAATAGTGGGGCCTGGTATGAAAAAGGTTGAAAACCCCTGTTCTAATCGCCCCCATGCAGAATTTCTTCGACGGGAAGCTGTCGCCACAGGGGAAGATGCCGTGGATCGAGTACAACCACGAGCAGGTGTCTGGACTGGAGTTCATCGTGGACTTCCTGGAGGAGAAGCTGGGAGTCAACCTCAACAGCAACCTGACGCCTCAGGAGAGGGCCGTGTCCCGCGCCATCACCAAGATGGTGGAGGAGCACCTGTACTGGTGAGTTTGGCCAACGGCACACGACGGCGCCTCACCAGGCTCTGTTCCATGTATAGTAGTACGGTAGTTCTCCATAGTGATGGTGGCAATGGCGCTATTATATGTAACAAGATCACTTTCATTGGTAACAGAGAAACCTAACTAGGCAATTTAGCAATTTAGTGGTTAGTAGTTACTTACTTAACCCCCCCCCCCCCCCCCCCCACTACACATCCTGCGTCTATACACCCTGTAAGTTCACTTAAAAAAACATAAAGCAGTGTTTACAGGTAGCTTTTATTTTGAAGATGAAGAGGAAGTTTGCTTTGGGTTTATCATACAGCTGTCTCGACAGTCGACAGTCTTAGTGGCCACTACTGACAGTGGTAGTGGGGGTGGAATAAAACACAACATGCTTTTAACCAAAGTTCATAAAAAAAACGAGTGTCTTCTTGGACTTAAACAATGTGGGCTATACACTTTTAGAATTACATTAAACATGGTAGATCCTCCATGGCTGTGTCATTTCATTAGTTGAGTGCTAGTTAGTTAATTGTACAAGTTTCACGCAATTCATTATACTCCCCCACAAATAACATGAACAGGTTACAGAATTCCTTTTCTACAGTAAAGGATGGCTGCCGTGCCATCATGTCTTATACGCTGTTGTTCATTTATGTGGGCAACGTGGGTCCACTGAGTTGCTGTTCTTGCTCACGTGTGCCGTGTTGTGCGGTGTGGAGAGGGCTTCATGCGTGCGTACATTGCTCATCGGAGCGCACCGGTGCGCATGGCTAATATTGTTTATTCTCTGCCATATGTTTGTATTTATCTAGTAGTTCATATGAGGCAAGAATAGCTGTTGTTGGTGGTGGTTGATAGGTGCGCTGCGGTGCAAGACGTGGAGAGGTATACGTTCTGGCTGGTTGTTTGGACATATTGTACTCTATTGTGCACTCTTGATTTTATGTCCAGTTCTATGTGTATAGACGGCCTATTGTGGCGAAATTCATTAAAGTCAAGAGAGCTGTAAAGAGGATACCGTCATGGTCAAGAGTGGTGTATAACTGTATATCATTCTTGTTTAATTAATATGGGCCGTGATAGTGTGGCGCAATGACGATGCGCATACTGGTAATGCAATGTAAACAGCAAGCATTAAACACAAATAAAAGGGTTTTAATTCCTGGGTAACAATACTTACTTTTCTCAGAAGTAAATTTGTAACTTGATAATCTTAGTTTCATAAGCACTAGTAACCCAACAACGCTATTTTTAAAGTGTAACGATGCCCAACACTGGTTCTCAAACCTTTTAATTTCAAGGCCCCCATTACTTACTGAGAGTAACACAAAATGGTTCCATTTATCCACTCTCAATTACAGACCTGTACGGGGCCATTTGAAACCCTCAAGGACACTTTCCGACACACTTGGTGCAGCAGAGTGTTTCCAATGACTGTTTAACCAGAATGGAACAGAGCCTTCATTAGGTTCATTGCTAACACCTGTGAAGGGAATTGGGCAATTGGCTTTCCGCACACAGAGCCAATCCAAAGACAGATTTACAGAACCAAATAAGATTATGGTGAAGATTATGGACCTAAATTACAATATATAAGTGAGAACACTTGTGTGGCAAAGTGTGGTAAAGATTTCAATGTGTTTAAGATGTTTTAAGGGACATTGGACTTTAATAACTATCACAAATAGGCAACTAGCCTATACTGTGTCTTTGTAACATACAGTAAGCAAGGCATCAAAACTCGGTTGTGAGAAATGAGTGACAGAGGACCCAAACATGTCACAAAGGCTGCTGTACTAAGGGGTCTATTGCCCCGCCCTGTCCCGTAATTTGAGGGGGGGATAATGTTTATGTGACCGTCTGCGTTGTCATTAGCATGATGTCCTTTGTGGTATAGTGATGAGTCATACGTCTGCTGAGAAGCACGGTGTTGCTAGGAAGTCCTGTAGCAATCTCTCTCTCGTCCCACGGCGGAGTAGGATGTTTTCCATTTACCTAAAAGCATTATCCATCATCATCCAGTACTTTCCACTCCACAACGAATGCTGTCACCATTTCTCTCCTCCTTGTTGCTTGACAATGTCAAAAAGAGATGCCTGTTGGTATTGTTGTTGTAGTTGTCTTGTCTCGAGACCAGTCTCAGGACAAAGCTTGTTTTTGTCTTGCACTCAG
Source organism: Benthosema pterotum (assembly GCA_039105355.1). Lineage (NCBI taxonomy): Eukaryota > Metazoa > Chordata > Actinopteri > Myctophiformes > Myctophidae > Benthosema > Benthosema pterotum. Next base: position 40,049,250 of record CM076967.1, on the reverse strand, counting down.
TTGTCTTGGTCTTGTTTCGCTCTCGCCGCTTTGCACTTCATTTGTCTCGTGGTCTTTTCTTGGTCTCGCCCTCAATTTGTCTTGACCTCGTCACGATCTCGGAGCAAATGTCTCCGGTCTCTTTTCGCCACCGAGACCACTGGAGGCGGGACAATGCAAGGAAATGTTCTATATCCATTGGGCGGGCCGAGGACCCCCTTCATAAAGACAGCGGTCTTATACAGAGTGCAGCGCTGGATGACGCGTATATCACTAGCAGTCCACAAACTGTCAGTATTGTACAGTAACAAAAAGTCTCTGTAATGTGTTATGTTGTACTATTACTACAGAACAATCAAAAAATGCCTTTTTGGCCTTGACCTCGTCTTGGTCTTGTCCTCGGCCCCTCTACGTGCTAGATTCGTCTTCAACTCGTCTTGACCAAGTCCATGACTGTCTCGGTCTCGTTTTGGTCTCGACACCCCTAGCGTCTTGTCTTGGTCTCGATTTAGTTGGTCTTGACTACAGCACTACCTGTTGGGCCTCAGTATCGCTATATTCTCACATGTTATCTGTCGCTTTTGTCCCCATGTGTGGAGGTATCTGTCTCAGTCTAATCACCATCTGGCCTTGGCCACTCCCCCCCCCCCAAAAAAAAAACATAGCAGTCTGCGAGGACCATTAAAATATCACTGTGGAGATATTATTGTATGGTTCTTCTTTGATGTGAAAGATCAATGTGCCCAGGGCTAGGTTTTGAGTGGCGCCAGCCGCCTCCGATGCCCAAACTTTGTGTGTGAAGACTGGTTTCTAGGTATGCCATTATATGAGGATATCGGCCTGATAGGGGTGGTTCCGAACAACCAGACTAATATGGGCTTGGCCGTATTGGTCAGTCAGTGATTTTGGACAGGCTCCCATCTGACCACCTTCCCACCCAGGAGTTGAGAATTGTGTGGTCAAATGGGTGTTTTTTGAGGTTTTGAAGTCCAGAAATGTTTGGTAACCATTGAACTATGGTGTTAGAGGAGTGCTGTCTATTTAAATGGAAGGCTGCTACTGTGTTACACCAGTGGTTTTCAACCAGTGGTCCTGGGACCATCAGTGGTCCTTTAGAGGGTTCCACGTGGTCCCCAGGTACAGTAAATGTCCAAAAAAAGCCCAAGTCTACACAACTAGAGAATATAGAATATTAATGGTCATTTTGATTTGTACGTTTGACTGTTTTCCCAAATCCAGCCTGGTATTGTGGACAAACCAAAATAAATATTTAGTTTTAGGTCCGTGGGGCTAAAATGCAATCAAACGGTGGTCCGTGGCTCAAATTCTGAATAAATATTGGGCTCTGGTATCAAAAAGGTTGAAAACCATTGTGTTACCCAGTACAGACACTAGGCATTTAAGGAGGAGGAATGACAATATTTAGCTTTTAGCTGAATCACATTATCTGTATCTGAGATCCAGAGTGCCATTTTTCACAAGCTGCCAAGTACTGTATATGATAATATGACATTTTGTTGACTGATTCCCCATCCATAGACCCCCCTGCGTCCTCCTTATCTCTTGCACAGTCTTGGCATTTAATCCCCCCTCTCATTTTGATGTTGGCACTTGGCTTGTTATGTAACGCACAATTATAATCCACAAGCTTCAGAATAGTAGACTCAAGATTAATCATTCAATTATAAAATCGCATTATATTCTCTCTGCTCTGTGTGCACTGTGAGTACAGATAGTAGCTCAGAGAGCAGCGCAGTTCACTGTGAATTACATAACCCAGACGGCCCCTGCCTTTATTACAACATATTGTTACTGTCACATGGAAACCTCATATGGGACCAAATCTATTACTTTTCAGGACAAACGAAATCCAATGTAGGTTGCAGGTTATACAATATGAGAAACAAACATGTGCAAAACCCACCCGTCAGTCAGTCAGCTCATGTCTCCATATAATCAGTCCATGCCTTGTGACATCACACCTTGTGACTGTTATGCCCATTTACTGTATATGGAGATCCCTGATGTCATCAATGGCTTAATGCCGGGGTTTTCAACAGGTGGTCCGGGGACCACCAGTGGTCCTTGAAAGGGTTCCAGGTGGTCCCCAGCTAAGTTGTTTAACCAGATGTAACTCTTGAGAACGTTAAAATGAAACCAAAGGGACCCGCAAGGGTCCATTTGGTTTCATTTTTACGTTCTCAAGAGTTAAAAATATTCATCATGTGAATCAGTCCTATTCTACACAACTGGAAGATTAATGGCCATGGACAGAAGCAAAGGAAATCTTTAGTTTTTGGGGTCTGTGGGGCTAAAATGTCCTTAAATGGTGGTCCGTGGCTCAAATTCTGAATAAATAGTGGTCCCTGGCATCAAAAAGGTTGAAAGCCCTGGCTTAATGCCCTGCATATACTGCATGTTATTGTCGACATAACCAGCTTGCTAAAAGAAGAAATATCAGACTATACAGTCTCAGTGTTTGCACCACAACACCTCGTAGATTGGGTATTTTCGCTACTTTTTTGTGGAACTGTAGTGTGGCAATAATTTACAAAAAAAAAAAAATAGGGAAAAAAAGTTGAAATATATAGATGCATGGTTGCTGCGCTATAATGATTGAATATGGAGTGGCACGATTTTGTTCCCACCCTAAAATCAGGTTTTAATTAGAAAATATTCTTCCTCCTCATACAGTATAACAATAAGTTATTGTTATACTGTATGAGGAGAAAGAATATTTTCTAAAATTAACATTTTAACAAATACAATTTTAGAAAATATTTTCTAAAATTAACATTTTAACAAATACAATTTTAGAAAAATATTCTTCCTCCTCATACAGTATAACAATAAGTTATTGTTATACTGTATGAGGAGGAAGAATATTTTTTATGTATGAGGAGGAAGAATATAACAAATACAATTTTAGAAAATATTCTTCCTCTCATACAGTATAACAATAACTTATTGTTATACTGTATGAGGAGGAAGAATATTATCTAAAATTGTATTTGTTAAAATGTTGTTGTTTTTTTTATCTGGGCTCCCCCACCAGTTCATTAAGTATGCCTGGTTTGCCTGGTGGGTGGTGATGGGTGGAGATCCACCTGAACTGAAGCCACACCCACTGCTTTAGTTGTATGATAGGGGGAGGAGAATTGGGGAGGGGGCTGTGCGACATCGCCATATTACATTTTTTTTTTTTCATTGGCATGTTTGACTGGAAAGGTCCAGCCCCCAGAAAGAAACCGTAAATTCAAAGGGAAGACATCATTGTACATAACCCCCCAGTCCCCCACACCAACTAAGGGTTTAATTAAGCACTGTAACCTCTCAAACATGTACAGAATTGGGGAAAAAATCTCAGCACTCTCTCTTTAAGGTATAGTCTCCGCCTTGCAGGTCGTTGTGCCCTTGTGTTTCCTGAAGGTCTGAGTTGTAGAAAAGCTTGCAGAGGTTATTTCACATTAACCTAAATATCTCCCCATTTAATTCTTCTCTGCCTTTCTCTCTCTTCTTGCCTCCTCTCTCTCCTCCTTTCTCTGCATTTCCACCAGCCCCCATCCAACCACCACCTCATGCTATGTTTAGAGCGCGGTTTAGCCCCACGTATTGATTGAATTATTTATGTCAAGGAAGGGCAGTGGGGCATCTTGTTGCTCTGTGTAGGGCCATCTGCTGACTATCAGCTGTCGCCATGGCGCTGTGTCTGCTCACCAGGGGCGGATCAAACGCGATGGATGCAAAAACAACCCAATATATTTTAAATTAAAGTGCTTATAATTAAAATGATTTGAAACACTACTACTGCTAATAACTAACAACAGTTGTGACACCACTAAACCAACATCATTTCATCATTGAAAACAGAAAACTCTCTGGGTCAGGCCTTTAACTTTATGCATGCTGCGTGTCTGTTGCAACTTCAACAACTGATGTTATCATTGATGCTTTACTTGCCTATTATAAGTCCTGTACGAGATATAAATCTTGTGGGTCACATAACTAAATAATTTAAATGAAAATGGTGTGCCCCCCCCCCCCCCCCATTGGGAAATGTTACATCCGCCCCTGGTGCTCACACAGACACGTCCTTTCACATCCATGCGCGACACTGATTGAAGTTACTGTAATGACTGTATAGCTCCAGGAAGTTCCTGGGTTGCAACTATGCAAATCTATAAACGGGAGAGGGTTTGGCTTTCTATCCCAACAGACGAGACTGTTCCTAGAAAACTGAACTATCATATCTACACATCAATCTTCTACAGCAGTGTTTTTCAACCTTTTGTTACAACAGGGCCCACTATTTTTTCAGAATTTGAGCCATTAATACGTGTAGACTTATTAATGAAGTGGTAGTAATTCAGATGATGAATAACTCTTCAGAGTCAAACACTTTATATTATGCATCACAGATGATGAATAACTCTTGAGAGTTATTCATCATCATGTTTACACTCTCAAAGAGTTACATCTGGTTAACCAACTGTCTAACCAAGAAACCAGAAAGTTGTATGGGCAGCAAAATGGCAGATTGTTAGCATTCACACTGGATCTGAGTTGCTTAGTGATTGGATGATTGTACTCTCTCATAGTAATAACATGAAAAACAGTGGAATAGGGGAAACGGGACTGATCTGTGTCAATGGTGTATACGGATTTGACACGATGCATCATGCATGTACATGTACGTGCAATGAAATGGTTTTAGTCAAAGTCAACCTCATGGTGTCGCTAGAACAGGACGTTCAGAAGAATTTGTGTCAGAGGTGAGTCATTGACATCTGTGTTGACTGTAATATTACCGTCAATAATCTACCTCACTGGTTATAGACGCTGGATCTGGGGACCAACCCCATTTGGAATCCTCAAGTCAAGTGAACTAAATAGACTGTCAGAGCTGGGGACCAGTATAATGGTCCATTTGGGAAATGTTGGGAAAACGGTGGTCTATCTGCAGTCAAACTCTTTATAATATGTATCACTGCTGAATGGTTTGGATTGAAATTGTCTTTGTAGCCTGTGATGTAGAATTTGTGGTATTAACTGAAAATTGCTGATGATCCTTAAACTATATACAGTACATATATTTTAGTACGCTGATGATTTTGCATCATGCATGTTCTTTTTTAACATTTTCTTTAGGGGATTTTAACCAGCATTACAGAAATGGTCTCTTTAAGAGTGAGAGTACTGTAAACTGTATATCACGTTACAGGGAGGACAGAGTGTAATGTATGAGCACCGGGGCAGTCAACAGAGATGCACACCAGATGCTTCTTATTTAATTTCCATGGAACGGCCAGCAGTCAGTCATCCAGGAGACTGCGGACTGGAGCCATGCAGCTCTAAAAAAAAACATCACCGTTATTATCTATAGGAACATCACACCCAGGATGGAACCACTATCGCTAATCTATAGAGTGTTTTTACTGTCTATATCCGAACAGACAAGACTGCTCCTTCTGTGAACACATACTCATCCAGGGGTGTTTTTGCCTTTAGGCAGACTAGGCAGTTGGCTGGGGCCACCAGACATGCTTTTAAAGGATCCCAGGCTAATAAGCCTCATATGGATAAATGCATTACACTTTATGCCCTCTATAACTAGAATTGAACATCTAAAACACATATGTTCGTTAGTTTAAAAATAGTTAATAATTTTATCCCTTGGGGTGCGGCATTTTTACTGTGCCTGTCATATAGGTACAGTATGACGTCATAGCAGATTTTCCCAAATGGATCCTTACTTGTCCATTTGGCAAGGGGGGCTCCAGGGAAAATCTGCTATGCTTAGAAATGCCATTGCTTAGAAATGCCACTGTGCTCATCGGTTAAGCCTGATATGGACAGACAAAGATTGCAGCTTCGAGTCTGATACATAATTGAGACAAAGGGAGAGAATCCAGAAAGTTGCTGATAGTCACCAGATGGCCGGCTAATGTGTGGGTAGTGCCAACATGGCAAATGGTTGGTATTCACACTTGATTTGAGTGGCTTAGCGATTGGATGATTGCTGAGCCGTGTTCTATCCAATGAGTATAGAGATGGGGCTCCATTTTTCGTTACACGCTAAACCGGGTATCCCAAAACCCTTATCCTTTTTTTCCACTATTTTGATAAACTATTTGGAATAGTTCAACATGTCCATTTATTGACACATTGTGAGCTTGTAGACCATTTTAACTATTGAAAAATGCTTTTTAAAATAGTTAAAAAAGGCAAAAGCGGTTACGAAAATCTAGGCCATGGTGTATACCGATTTGTGTGATGTATGGATGAATGTGAGTAATATGGAATATGGAAGTGTTTGTGGTTTTCAATCATTTTCATGCCAGGACCCACGATTTATTCTGCATTTTAGCCACAGACCACCGTTTCACTGTACCATTAGTCTCTCAGACCCAAAACTAATCATTTTCAAGTTTGTGTCCACATTTTAGGAGAGATAACTGGTAAACATTCGTCAAAAATTCGTCAAAATAACAATTCTTCTATGTGTTCTAATTGTGTATGAAATCTTGAAAATAATGTATTTCAGTTGTTTGAAAATAATTTAACTCTTGACAGCGTAAAATAAAACCAAATGGACCCGGGAGGGTCCATTTGGTTTGACTTTACACTCTCAAGAGTTACAGATCTATGAGGGTCCATTTGGTTATACCAACTGTCCACCATTTAGCTTGGGGACCACCTGGAATCCTCTCAAGGGACCACTGGTTTAGTTGATGGACGGATGAAGTATAAAACATCCTCTCTCCCCCATGCCTTTGACTGGTGGAGACTGGTGGAGACTGGTGGATAATAAGCTGCTAAAATATCATGCTCTTTGTGAATGCAATCTGTCTTGCAGGCTCAGTGGCCTTGTGGGTAGAGTGTCTGTCCTGAGGCTGTGAGGTCAGGGTTCAATGACGGCTGGGTCATAAAAAACAAGACGATAAAAATGGTACACAATGGCTCCCTACTTGGCACTCGGTATCAAGGGTAGGTTGGAACAGGATTAATGCCTCATGCTAAGGAAACAGGCATCGACCTAGTGGTTACTTATAGGTTCCTCTGGGATGCTTATACATTATACATTGTGCCCAAGCCGTGTTTTCGTCAACTAAAGCTGTGCCAAAATAATTTCATCGACTACCTTTTTTTCATTGACGAAAAAATCTGACATAATACTGAGTGGTAACTAGCTGAGCTATGATGACTAAAATAGATTAAATTGTATGCGGTTTCGTCAACAAATTAGACAAAAATACGGAGAACAGATCGAGTTGAAGATACCTCATTTTATGTTTGGTTGTTCTGGGGTGAAAATAGCAGATCTACAAGCTCACAGATCTGCATGTTTGCAGTGTACGACTCAGGCATGATTTACTGCAATATAGATCTAGATATGACCCAAACTAAATAAAATGTAAAAATCCGCTGTCATAGGCAGAATGTATGGTCTTTTAGAAATCGTTAAACTAGCAGGTTTTCACGTTCAATGTGTCACAAGTCACGATACTTCGTGACATGGATCAGCTATTTTCACTCCTTTTTTGCCGCACTGTCATATGAAGAAGTAAGGCGTTCAGTTGTGAAATTAAAAAAGATGATATATGGAGATAGAGGGTTTTTACACAACAGTGAAGAAGATATAGTACATACAGATACTGTATATAGATATGACGTTAGTTGGTGTCTGTCGAACTTGCTTACTACATCACTGCATCTTGCAGCAGTGTGCAGCCTCTCTCTGTCTCTCTCTCTCTCTCTCTCTGTCTCTCTCTCTCTCTCTCTCTCTCTCTCTCTCTCTCTCTCTCTCTCTCTCTCTCTCTCTCTCTCTCTCTCTCTCTCTCTCTCTCTCTCTTTCTCTCTGTAGATGAGGAAATGGTGCATACAACTTTAGCTGGCTTCAATGATAGGAATGCGCAAAATACAAACATCTATTCTGAAGGATCAGCTCTTCAGACACTTCATCCCCTAGGGCTCCCCTCTCCTTGTGTGTATCTTGTACCTTTTTGTGTTCTTTTTTGTCTTTTTTTCCTCTGATAGATGGTATTTTTTATGCCCCATGTACTTGTTCAGGTTATTGTTTTATAGTTTTTCATTTTGTTTTGTCTTTTTATCTCTAATGTTAAGTATGTGATTTAGAGGGCATTTTGTTTGGACATATTATAGGTTAAATGTTTACCTGGTATCCTGCAGTAGTTTCTTTGAGGCACCACATTGTGCTCTCTTCACTCTACCTGTGCGACTATTTACCATGCTGTTTGTTGCCTATAGGGATCATGCTTACTCCTATGTCACACTTGTAAGTTGTACGTTGTAAAAGCAACTGCTAAATGTCCAAATTGTATTCATTTTAAGTGCAGTGTCAGTATTTCACATAAAGTTGTCTTAGCTATACTGTAAGTGTTTAAGCTGCTTGACAGTTTTTCATTACCTTTTACTATCACCTCAATGAAAGTCTTATTATTGCCTGAATTCTCAAGTTAAAGGTATTCTAGGCAACTTTAGTGTGTACAAACTATGTATGCTTGTAAAAAGATATTAATCTAACTCTACTACACCTCCACTCTATTGGCTCATGAAACTGCTGGAGACTGCTGTGCTGTGTTTGGCTAAAACACTGCCCCTCCCACGCACTAGCATGAGCATGTCCTCAATCATTTGTTGACATCATCAAAGTAAAAGCAATGTAGAGGGGGAAAGGGCAAATAATATTTTCATTTTTGGCCAAAAAGTTGCCTATAATACCTTTTTAACTCAAAGCATTGCATTTTGTTATTGTGTTGGATCATCAAGATCCATTTATATACAGAGTTTGACAATAGCTTGATTTTTCTTTCTTTTTTTTGTGGTGTATTCCAAATTTCAGCATTTTCAGGATTATAGTTTTATGTAATGTCCACGGATAAATATGGTATCATACCACGTTAATGCATTGTATCATTTCAGTACACGTGTCTACTTGGTACTGTGGGGCTGGCTGGCAGCCTGTTATGGCAACTGTGATACTGTACACATACAATTATAGAATATACTGTACATAAAATCCTCTATGAGAGAGTGCCCTGTCAGAGCCATGACCAAAGTCTATACAAATTCTATCCAAAAATGCCTTCCTTCTTGGCACTCAGTATTAAGGGTTGGATTGGGGTTAAGTCCCTGTGACATGTTATGTCCAGAGGGGTGTACTTGTACATCAAGCTGCCTCAACGCCATATGGCCTGGGAGAGCATTGGTTCCCAAATGCTAATTACTTACGTAACATGGAAATGCAGTGTGTCATCACTCTGAACATGTGACTTTACTGGCATCATAACACTGCACATATCACACTGTAAAACCATACACATAATATAGAACATCCGTAATCCGCTCCTTTCTGCTATGAGTTAATGTTCCTTGATTTGTCCTGGATGGGAGCCAGCCCCTCTGCGTATACAGTATAGAATATTATGATTGTTTTTTAGTAATGCACCGATGTATCAGACACATAATCGGTATTGATAAATAAAGCTGACCAATGGCAGTAGCTGATGTGTATCTGTTAAGTATATATTTTGCTTTGCCTATGTTGCTATGTTGATCATCTGTAGTCTACCAAGCAGTAGAATCTAAAAATAATACTATTGTATTCATAGGCTGCAGTGTGGATCTGTGTCCCTGCTGTGACTCTGCTATGAGTATACAGTATGTTATATTGTGTTGTATTCCATATCGTCTCCAGGACCACCAGCCTTGCATTCTGCGCAGTATGCTAGTTCTGTGGTCCCCAAATAAGCTTTCAGGACAGGACCAAACAAAGAGATTCTATGATTGCCCACAACCCAAAAGAGTGAAATCTACAAGCACACAAAGCGATGCTTCTGCGCCATATTGTGAGCTTGTGCCGTAGATCTGCTATTTCTACGATTTCTTAATTCTGTTAGTACCAGCATTTCTTGAAAAATTGTGATTAAATAATGCCCACGTTTTTCAATGATGATTATTTTCAAGAACTAACTTTCCAGACGTGAAGTGATCATCTTATTATGTTTACATGATCGACGACCCGTAATAACATTGCAGCCTCTATGGTGACCACTGTGGCATGGAATATACACCGTTTTGACCAAAAATGCCATCTGAGACAAGGAATAGGAGATATAGGCGGTTGGAAGAAACAAATTTAATGGCTGTTTATGGGCACAATGAGCAATCTGGTGTTATTGACAACTGGTAGCAAGACGGGTAGCAAATACTATACTGTATGTGTCTCCTGTCTCTTTCCCCTGCAGGACGATAGCGTACTGCCAGTGGGTAGACAACCTGGAGGAGACCCAGAAGCTGCTGTCGGTCAGTGGTCCGCTGAGCGACGCTCTGCGCTGGCTGCTGGGACACCTCAACGGCAGCATGGTGCGCCGGGAGATGTACGGACACGGCATCGGACGCTTCTCCAAGGAGGAGGTCTACGCCCTGATGGAGAGGGACATGAGGACACTGGCCACGCTGCTGGGTATGTACCAATGAGATCCCAGCTCTGGGTGTTTGTGTATTCCATAACAGTCATTGGATTGGCTTTGGCCTATAGCTAAGCCCCTCCCCCAAATTGCTATGGTCCAATCCATGTTCTAGCCAAGCATAATGGGTTAGACAAACCTCTCCACTAATGGTTTTCTTACCGTATATGACGGAAGCCCTTGTTGACGGAACTGAAATAGATTTTGAAGGTTTACTTCCGAAGAATTGGAATTACCTTGGAATTATTTGTGTGTGTTTGTGTGCTTCACTTCCTTCAGTCAGTCGTTGCCATGTCTGCTTATTATTGTCATTGAATTATTGTTGGCACAAATACTGACATGACATGTTCTATGTGTATTGAAAAAAGTGAAGGTGGTTGTTGAGGACTTTATAGTCTGTTTTATGGTTATTTCGGTGCAGTTCACAGTAGATGAACAAAGTAGATGAACAAAGTAGATGTGTTTAGTGATTCAATAGTTGAACTATCGCTAGTGGTCTATGAGTTAAAGATATACTGTTTGTAAAGAGGTAAATATACACAAGTCAGAATCGATAACATATCTATGACATTTGGCACATTTGCATATCTATGATAACTGGATTTCCAAGACAAACAATTTGTAGCAATAGCGCTTGCAAAGTTCTTGCTCGGGTGTTCTCAAGATTTTGGGTCCGTAGCTCTGTAATACTCAACCTGTTTAATTTCAAGGGCCCCCAGTTTGACATGCATATTTGTCTACGGATCTCCATTTAATAGCATTTCTTTCTTGGAGACCCTAATTTATACGGTGAAATCTAAGTTGGTTTACCTCTGAGAGTAGGCAAATGTTTGGTACACTCATTTGTACATTCTGACTTACAGACTTTATGTCAGTGGCTGCTATTTTGAAGAGGAAGTCATTTACGATTGTAGCCAAACTTCTTAACCTGTGGTCTACAGCACTGATGCTGTCACCGCCTGAATGAATGTGGTGTTATTAAATCAGAATTCACTTTAGCCTGCTTATATCATGGCCTTAAATAGTACTTGTACTTGGAACTGTTTTCTTTGATGCGTTATTAATATTATATGATGTGATAATATTCTATCGCACCGTCCATAATGCATCGTACATTAGTGGTTTTGGTGGTGGGGGGCTACACACAGCTGTACATCAGAGGTAATACTGCAATACTGAGTAATATCGAGTGCCAGCCCATGATCTGCTGGTAGAACTCGGTCGGTGTGCCTTTGGCCTACATGGCAGAGACGATGATTCTTGCTCCAGTTGAAACATGCTGATTTCTTGCAAAACTTTGCATTGCCGGGCACGTCCATGACGTGGCAACAGGCCGGTGGTGAGGTGGCGAATGGTGACGTTTTCTACATCGCTGAGAACCACTTCCATCCATCCATCCATCCATCCATCCATCCATCGGGTTTTTGAATGTTACACCTCATCTAGACGCTGGTGCTGACCAGGTCGTAGCTCTTCAGAACATCGGCATGATGAAATTCAAAATAGCATAGTTTGTTGTGATCCATAATGTATTATCTAGTACCATCTACTGCAGTTTAATGCAACCAGATAGAACTTTTTTTTATTTGCGTGTATTGGCTGTCAATCAGATAGGACTTGTGTGTTTGGATGTATGCTATCAGTCACATAGAAAATGTGTGTGTGAATGTGTGGGCTGTCAATCAGATGAGATATCCTCTGCAGATTGGTTCTTGGTTTATGTAATCAGATGTTTGATTGCAAATAGAAACTGTGTCTGTCCTTTAAGCACGAGTCATACCAGTTTAATACTGTCCTTTTACCCACCAGTAAGAAGCTGCGCGAAAGTTGTTCACTTCTCAAATACGCTCCATATTTTGGCATGCACAAATATGAAGTGTGGCACACAGACTTGCACACATTTCTGTCTGCCTTACATCGTTATCACTGCTTAATGCTGCCCAGTTGGCAGTCGACACTGACTTAAGTCATAAGACCTGATACTTAAGACAATCAAAATAGGGCCCTCAGTGTCAGGATGCATAAATCGGATTTGAGACGTTTTAACATGTTTTAATATAAGTCACATCCCTTGAGCTCCCTTTCTGTATAGTGGTATGCAGTCTGGGGGGCATTAGTTGGTACAGTCATCTCATCACCATCATTTATTACCCTCTATTTATTTATATTACAATATTTTTCCCTGACCAAAGTTCTAATCCAAAGACATTAGACCCAATCTACTATGCATGACCCAATATTTTACACAATGTAAATATCTATTGCTTGCTTTCCATCTGGCATTAGTGCATTTGACCTTGATAATAAATATATAAATAAAATAAATAAATAAATAAGTGTGCCCACCTCACCACAATGTAGAGCACAATGTACTCTACGGACTATTGGGGAATCGGGGAACTTACGCAGCCTTTCTAGACTACACAGGTTGCCCAGGTCCCCCTTATCGGCGTACGCGTGTGTGTGTGTGTGTGAGAACCGGCTATTGTGGCATGTGTTTGTGTGACAGGCCTCAATCACACGTGTTACATGGGCATGGCGTGGGAGTTACTCGGACAGAATTTGCATTGCACATTGAAGGAATTATTGAATGCAAAAAGGGCAAATGAAAATTAGTGCTGGTGTATGCTGATAAATACAGCAACAGGAAGGCAACGCTTTGAGGAGGCATTATTTGGAGGCTGGCTGATGAAGAGACACTTCTCCAAAACGACCGATTCTGAGAGTCTGCTGGCATCTAAAAGGTGAGATAACTTTAACCCTGTTTTCATTGTTTTCATTAGAATGGTTGCTTTCAGAACAACGTTGTGAAGATTTGTTAAACTATGGTAATATTCAATCAACTGAATTCAAATCCAGACGTGTTTTTTTTTCTCTCTCTTTTGAACCAGCTGCAGAGTGTGCACACCCAGAGCCTTAAAATGAACCACACCCTGGAAAATGGCACCGACTTCTACAACGACACCTACACATCTCCAGATGTTCCAGATTTCATTCATGTAGCAATTGCCTTCAACTCCATCAACCTCATCCTGGGTCTCCCCATCACCTGCTACGTCGTGTGGCTGATACTGAGTGGAGCTGGTGGGACCATGGCCTCGGAGTTCTTCTACCTCAACCTGACTGCATCCGTGACCATCTGTTCCCTGTCCTCCGTCTTTTACCTTGCATGGATCCTGACGCCGTACAGAAAGTTCAACCACGTTCTTGTATTTACTATTAATGTTTTCATCTATTCCGGTTTGTTGTTCGAGTGTTGTATCTGTGTGGAGCGTTACATGGCGGTGGTTCACCCTGTGCTGTTTCTCAGGTACAAACCTCTTCGCTACAAGGTGGCCTGTTGCTGCCTCGTCTGGCTGATGGCTCTTGGGTTCACCTCGATTGTTTTTGTTTTATATTCATTCCACTTGTTTCGATTTGAAGTGGTGTGTTCCATCGCCATGGGCTTTGCCATTGCGTGCATTTGTGTGATGTCTTTCTGCTGCCTCTCTGTCCTCAGAGCTCTGAAACAGCCTGGACCGGGAGAAGGACAGACTAGGGACAGTGTGGAGGGAAACGACATGAAGAGGAGGGCTTTTAAAATCATTCTGATCACCTTAATAGTGATGATACTCACCATGATTACTCTTATTATCTATTTTGTAATGATTCTAAATTTTAATGAAGGCAAGGGTAGGAATGCTGCCATTCACATCACATATGCAATAGCCATGATTTCAGCGCTTGGTCAGCCTTTGCTCTACGTCTACAAAGCTGGGAGACTGCCTTGTTTCAAGAGGTTCTGATACTGTAGCAGGATAGATCTCTTACCAGATCTGTGGTTCGAAAGTTTGTGTGACATGTTTTGCCTTTTTTATCTGCTTGCAGAGCTGAACTATTTATAGTCAAACTGTTACGTGATCTAGTAGCAATGTAGTGGTTCCCAAACTTTGTGTTACCACAAACCAAAACCCCAACAACCCCTATAACATAATGTATGCAATGGAAATATTCATATAACACTATGGCATTGATTAATTTAATGTAGTTTATTAGTAGGTGAAACTTGTAACCTCTGATTACCCATCTGTTCTTCTCTGACTCATTGCTGACATGCTGTTCCATGTAAGGAATCTGCATCTATTGTTACTCTCTGTGTGTGTAACCTCAATAATAAAAATAAGTTTAAATCCTGGCCACGGTGTCCTGCATCTTCCTGAATCATTGAATTACTTACACTAACATCAAAAGCTGCCATAGCACCTCGCAGGGTAACTGTTACCTTTCATTGCATGTCGGTAGCCACGGGTTGTCATAAGCTTATAAGCTTTGACTTTTTTTATTTGTTTGTTTTTATCTGTAAATGTCTCTTGCAAATTTTGACTTGATTAAAGACTAAAGTGTACAATAGTTGCTTATTTGGGCTTGGTTCCTAATGATGTTTAAACAAGTGGTTAATCACACACTACTTCACATCAAAGAACCCCAGATTGCCATGTGATTGTCACACACAAATACCGGTAGATTGAACACAATCACATCAAAATGATCTCAGGAAACTCAAGAATAAGAAAACACTGAATATATGAATGGATAAATAAACAAATATGTCCTGTATTAGAAAAGGTTCAGACAAATAAAAGCCCAGATTAATAGTTGAGGAAATTTGGTAGTGATTTCTGATTTGATTTTTTTTTCTTCCAGTAGCAGATATCCTGATATATTGTTGATGAATTTCATGTGATATTGACATGTCTCAAATACCGCAATATATTAATATCACCTACTAAAATCGTATCGTGAGGTAGAAATATTGCACCAGCTCTAGTGCATCTACGGAATGGGTCCTTGTGGAACTAGGGCTATTGAATGATTAAAAATGAGTCTTGAAAATGAAATTAATCACAGCTTCAAAATTAATTTAATCATGTTATTTTTTTAGTGTTCATCAAAATAGGAGATCTACAAGCCCCCAATGCATGTATATTGCTCAAGCTATACTCTATGACTCTGGTTACAGGGAGACACACAGTTATATGTCTCTGTTAAAGTTGGTTGCATACAAAAAATCTGATTAATCAACAAAATTAATTAATTCCATTAACTCGATATTTTCAACAGCCTTATTGATTACATAATAGAAACTGTCCCTGTCCTTTTAAGCATGATTCAAACCAGTTCAATACTGGGCCAGATCCCTCCAGTTGGCACTCGACAAGCTGTCTGTTGTGTCATCCATCATCTGTGGAGGAGTTAAAGCTCTGCTGACACGCCCCTCTCGGAGATAATTGGTTAATCAAATTGGTAAACTTCATTTATGATGTCAATTAGGGAATGCAAAATTAACCAATAAGATTCATCCAGTGTCTACTGTATTGAGCTACTCTCTCTACTGTATCTGCCATGCAGCATCTTGTGTAATGTTAATGTATGGAAGAAACAAATTAGTTAACTTCAGGCGTGACAATATCCTGAGCTGCTGAAACCCAGACCCAAAATTTGCAAAATGACTGTATGGGCCATTACATGTACATTTCCGTGAAATAGACACAAGACAGGGCATGAAAATGAGTGCCAGGTGTACAACCTATACGGAGGCAAAGTAGAAAGCACATCATTTGGAGGATTCGCCATCAAGGAGACGGCGACTGTCTGTCGAAGAGAAACTTCACCAAAACAACCTGATTCAGAGACTCCGCTGGCATCTAAAAGGTGAGATAACTTTAATCCTGTTTTCATTGTTTTATTTAGAATGTTTTTCAGAATGTCGTTATATTCAGTCAACTGAACTTTTTTTTTTTTTTTTTTTTTTACGGCTGCAGCGCCACACATGCACACAGAGCCTTGAGATGAACGACACACTGGAAAATGGCACCCACTTCACCCATCTTACAGACTGCTCAAATCCGGAAATAGGAGCTGCTGTCAACTCCATCAACCTCATCCTGGGTCTCCCCATCAACGGCTACGTCGTGTGGCTGATACTGAGTGGAGCTGGTGGGACCATGGAATCAGAGTTCTTCTACCTCAACCTGACTGCATCTGTGACCATCTGTTACCTGTCCTCCGTCTTTTACCTTGCGTGGATCTTCACAGGGTGCATGTCGCATAGTATATTACCCCACGTTGTTTTATTTGCCATGACGGTTTTCCTCTATTCCGGTTTGTTGTTCGAGTGTTGTATCTCTGTGGAGCGTTACATGGCGGTGGTTCACCCTGTGCTGTTTCTCAGTTACAAACCTCTTCGCTACAAGGTGGCCTGTTGCTGCGTCGTCTGGCTGATGGCGCTTGCGTTCGCCTCGCTTATTTTTGTTTTTATGTATTTATATGCGGTGTTGTCACTTGAAGGGTTGCTGTACATCTCCCTGGGCTTTGGCATTACATGCATTTCTCTGACGTCTTTCTGCTGCCTCTTGGTCCTCAGAGCTCTGAAACAGCCTGGACCGGGAGAAGGACAGTCTAGGGACAGTGGGGAGGGAAACGACATGAAGAGGAGGGCTTTTAAAATCATTCTGATCACCTTGGTAGTGATGTCACTGACTACTATTAACTGTATTATCTACTTTATAACAATTCTACATAACTATTCCGATGGCAGTGTCACACACATCACATATGCAATAGCCATGATTTCGGCGCTTGCTCATCCTTTGCCATACGTCTACAAAGCTGGGAGGCTGCCTTGTTTCAAGAGGTTCTGAATGATACTGTAGCAGGTTGGATCTCTTACCAGAGCTGTAGTTCAACTATTTGTGTAGTAGGTTTTGTCTTTATTATTGCAGAGCTGAACTATTCTATTCTAGAGTCAAACAATCTAATGGCGATATAAGGGTTACCAACCTTCAAGCCAAAACCCTAACAAACCTATTAACATAACCTCTGTGGTGGCGGCAAAATTCATATAACACTGTGGTATTGATTGTTTTAGTATGTAGCCATGACAGAAACAAAACAACTAAAACAAAAAATATATATATACCATGTAACCTGATTACCATCTGTTCTTTGCTGACAAAGTCATTAGCAACTCTGAGTCATGCAAACCTGTTTCATACTGAGTGAGTCAACTGTAGAATAGTTCCATGGAAGGACTGTACAACTCTTGTTACTCTCTGTATATTCTTGGCAGTATACATAATGCATGTGTAACACCAACAATAAAAGAATGATGTTTGAATCCTCATCATGACGTTCTGCACCTTCCTGTGGGGTTGGGGGTAGGGATTTCTACTCAGCCACAATGTTATGCCGCACAGTGTGCCCAAACATGCAAAGCTGCGCAGTGTATTTGTTGTTATGCCGCAGGAAGTCATTTGGCAGCACTCAACCACTGAAACCAAAACAGATGTCAAAACAAAAGTATTTCCAGTGCTGTTCGAGTGACAGACGCATTGGTTTTCATATTGTGAATATGTTCACACGGTTTATTAACAACACCACTGTTGACAGGCCAGCAGAGCCCAACTTAACCATTTCAGTTTCAAGTGTCATGGTGGCAGCTTGCTGTTTACAACTGAAATGAATTTTCACTGTCAAGAATTCTCTTCATAGCCTACTACTGGCGGACCATAGATCCCACTGCTGCAAAGGCTGCACTACAAAATCCAAAATTACTGCGACTTGTAGACACATAAAGTACAAGTGCAGCAGACACATGAAGTACGGGTACTGCACAGCTCACCACGCATGGTGGCTGCTACCGGTATGTGATTGCAAGCTCATAATACACAGACGCAAAGGCAAATGCAATGGAGAATTCAATTAGTTGTCACATTGTCTTTTTTTCTGTCCAGGCTCTGCACAGAGATGTGCGGCACCCTAGTTTGGTATTGTACCATCAAGGAACCCCAGAATCATATGTAATCGTCTCACACAGATACAGTATATAGAACAAGGTCAAAATGATCCCAGGAAACCCGAATGAACATAAAAAGAAAATGGTTCGAGTAATGAAATGGTACATTTAAAACATATCGTTGTGTTGTGAGTAACTAATGGGCTGTCAATGGGCTGACTTGCGTGTGTGGATGTGTGGGCTGTCAAGGCCAGAAAGGAATGCCTACTGAGAAACTCGGAAGGCATTCCTGCGTAACTGCCGGGTATGATGATCATGTCACACGCATAGTATACCCTCTACAGAATGGATCCTTGTGGAACTATGAGTCTACATGTAATCCACTGAGATGTTTGATCACATATAGAAACTGTGCCTGCCCTTTAAGCATGATTCAAACCGGTTCAGTACTGTCCTTGAAGCATGATTCAAACCCATTCAGTGCTGTCCTTGAAGCATGATTCAAACCGGTTCAGTACTGTCCTTGAGCATGATTCAAACCCGTTCAGTACTGTCCTTGAAGCATGATTCAAACCTGTTCAGTACTGTCCTTGAAGCATGATTCAAACCTGTTCAGTACTGTCCTTGAAGCATGATTCAAACCTGTTCAGTACTGCCCTGATTCAGACAAGTTCAGTCCTCTGTACTATCGCATGATTGAGACCAGTAAGTCCCTCCAGTTGTTAGTCGACAAGTTGTCTGTTCTGTCAGTTAATCCAACCAAAGTCCTGTAGGTTTCAAACCCAGACAAAATTTGCAAAAATGACCGCATGGGCGATTAGATTACAGTACATTACATTTCCATGGAAAAAACACAATATGGAAATGAGTGCAGGTGTGCGTGGAAAGAGTATGGTTAGTAGAGAGTGCATCATTTGGAGGATTCGCCTTCAGGAAGACGGCGACTGTCTGCCAATTGTTGCTTAATTTGGTTTTGCTTCCTAATGTTGTTTAAACCAGTGACTAATCCCACATTTCTTCACATCAAGGAACCCCAGATTACTATGTAATTGTCACACACAGGATCACATCCAAATGACCTCAGAAAACATGAGTAAGAAAAGAAAATGTTTGATTAATTAAATAGGACATTTACAATTAAAAATAGCATATTTTATTATGACCCATAATCTAGTAGACTAACTAATGTGCTGTCAATCAGGTAGGACTTGGATGGTAGGACGAGTAGATGTTTGGGCTGTCAAGACGAGTATGTAGTTTATTGCGTGCCGGGTATGATGATCGTGTCATGTGCATACAATCTACAGAATGGATCTTCATGTAATCCACTCAGATGTTTGGTTACATATAGAAACTGTGCTGATCCTGATTCAAACCTGTTTAGTACTGCCCTTTAAGCATGATTCAAACCTGTTTAGCACTGCCCTTTAAGCAGGATTCAAACGTGTTCAGTACAGTACTGTCCTTTAAAGGTAGTATAGAACACTTTTAAGCTTACATTAAAAATATACAGTATGTACTGTTTATTCATATATTTTGTATGGTTTCCCTCCTTCAGCCAAGTCTGCAGCAATACAGGTCTTGATGGCTATGCATTGGTTTTGTTCCAATGTTTATGTTGACATTCATCCCTTGGCGGGAACGCCTGTCTGTGGGGGGAGGAGGGGGATGGGGGAGCTCAGCAGGAGGGAGACCCTAGGTATTATGGCCCTATCGAATGGATCCCCATCCCCCATCCTCCCCACACTGACGGAGGCGTCCCCGCCAATGCATGAATGTCAACATAAACAGTGAAATGTCAACATAAACATTGAAACAAAACCAAAATAGATACTTCCTGCAGGAAACCACAATTATATAGTGCAAAATAGAGCAGGTAAAAGTCTAAATATACAGTATAAATATCCGTACATTTTAAATTTAGGTTTTAAAAGTTTAAGCATGATTAAAACCAGTTCAATACTGGGCCAGAAAGTCCCTCCATTTGGCAGTCGAGAAGCTGCCTGTGGTGTCATTCATCATCTGTTAAGGAGAACAGGCTACATGTGTAATGTAAATGTATGGAATAAACAAATTAGTGTCATGCCCAATGCTGCCAAGTTATAGAAAATGGTTCGAGGGAGATTCAGTGTGAGGATTCATTAGCCTGCCGCTGAAGGGTGGCGAGTGGAAAAAAAATATGATTTGACCTCTTTTAACGATTTTTTTAATACAAGACTAATGGCTTCACCTCCCTTGGGCTCTCTCTGTATAGTGGCATAAGGGTCGGAGGCCATTTCTCCATTAGTCGGCACAGTCACCACCATCATGTACTATCCCACTATTTATTCATGTTACAATCCATTTTCCTGACTTAAGTGTAACCTAAGCAGTGTTGGGCAGTAACTAATTTTAGATTACATATTACTGTAATATTATTACTTTTGCTCCAAAAAGTAAAGTAACGAGATTACTCTGCAAAAATGGGTAATAAGTAACGCATTACTTTGCAAGTAACGCCAAGTTACTTTTTTAAAATGAGCTTGTTGTTGCATGCAAAAATAGAACAGATGTACAAGCTATTGACAGGTACTGTAACAACAGATGTGCAGTAGATTGTAGATCCAGTCCACACGCTGCATCCTGCGCACAGTTATGTACACTACAAATCGCATTGCTGCTTTATTTTGTAATAAACGGATTATGTTGTACTTCTCTAATTTTTCAAAAGCGGTTTTGAGAACTTGGGAAAGTAATAACGTAATATGTAATATATTACTCTTCAAATCCAGTAATAAGTAAAGTAATGATATTACTTTGTCTAAGGGGTAACGAGTAAAGTAAAGAAGTTACTTTCCTAAGTAATATAGACCAACACTGAACCTAAGTTACACCCAATATATGCATTACCCAATATTTTATAATTTAATATGTATTGCTTTCTATCTAGTGCATTTGAGTTTGTCAGCCATGTCTGTTTGTCAATATTGTCCTTTAATGATCCAGCCTATTTTTCAATAAATGGATAAATAACATACCAGCCGTCAGATTACAGACTGCATTGAGGTCAGGTCAGGCTCTTACTTGGCCTCACTTTCCAAAACCACCTCACCCCTGCCCACTTTGACATATTGGGTTGGCTTAGGGTTGATGACACCACCAAAATACTTCACTAAGACACCCATGTACCAATCTACTCCACAGGCCATTGGGGAATCAGAGTACTTATTACTCTTTCTAGACTTTCTAGACTACCCAGGTTGCCTAAGCCCTGTGGGTGTGTGTGTGTGTGGGGGGGGGGGGGGGGGGGGGGGGGCTAGTGTGGCGTGAGTTTGTTTGTGGGGGCTAGTGTGGCGTAAGTTTGTTTGTGGGGGCTAGTGTGGCGTGAGTTTGTTTGTGTGTGTGAATGGGCTAGTGTGGCGTGAGTTTGTTTGTGTGTGTGAATGGGCTGGTGTGGCGTGAGTTTGTTTGTGTGTGTGAATGGGCTGGTGTGGCGTGAGTTTGTGTGATGGACGGACATTGCGTGAGAGTTGGTCACGCCTGATGATATCAAACCCGGACAGAATTTGCCAAATGATTGTACGGGCGATTAAATGTACATTTCCATGGCACGACCAGGGCAATAAAAATGAAAATGAGTGCAGGTGTCCACTAATAAACACAATGAAAAGATGAGCAGGAGGGGGAATGCTTTGAGGAGACAAAGTAGAGAGCACATCATTTGGAGGATTGGCCATCAGGACGACGGCGACTGTCTGACAAAGAGAAGCTTCACCAAAACGACCCGATTCTGAGACATTCTGCTGGTATCTAAAAGGTGAGATATCTTAAACCCTGTTTTCATTCTTTGCATTAGAATTATTGTTGTTTTCAGAAGAACGTTATGAAGATTTGTCCAAATACAATTATATTCAGTCAACTTAACTCAGAACTTAAACCCAGATGTTGTGTTTTTCTCTTTTGAATCAGTTGCCTTAAGATGAACGACACCCTGGACAATGGCACCGACCTCTCCGTCGAATCCTACCTTGCAGGTTCCCCGTTTCTGGAAATAGGAGCTGCTGTCAACTCCATCAATCTCATCCTGGGTCTCCCCATCAACGGCTACGTTGTGTGGCTGATACTGAGTGGAGCTGGTGGGGCCATAGCCTCAGAGTTCTTCTACCTCAACCTGACTACATCCGTGACCCTCTGTTCCCTGTCCTGTGTCTTTTAC
This sequence comes from Benthosema pterotum, assembly GCA_039105355.1. Taxonomy (NCBI): domain Eukaryota; kingdom Metazoa; phylum Chordata; class Actinopteri; order Myctophiformes; family Myctophidae; genus Benthosema; species Benthosema pterotum. Next base: position 40,026,812 of record CM076967.1, on the reverse strand, counting down.
CTTGCATGGATCTTCACAGAGCGACACATATTTCACATGGTTCTTGTATTTGCTGGTTCTGTTCAAATCTTTTCTGGGTCATTGTTCCAGTGTTGTATCTGTGTGGAGCGTTACATGGCGGTGGTTCACCCTGTGCTGTTTCTCAGGTACAAACCTCTTCGCTACAAGGTGGCCTGTTGCTGCGTCGTCTGGGTGATGGCGCTCGGGTACACCTCGATTGTTTTTGGTTTCATGTATTTATATCCTTTGTTGTCGTTTGAGGCAGCATCTTACATCGGCCTGGGCTTTGACGTTGCATGCATTTCTGTAGTGTCTTTCTGCTGCCTCTCGGTCCTCAGAGCTCTGAAACAGCCTGGACCGGGAGAAGGACAGACTAGGGACAGTGGGGAGGGAAACGACATGAAGAGGAGGGCTTTTAAAATCATTCTGATCACCTTGATAGTGATGTCACTGACTATGATTAATCATGTCGTCTATTTTATAACATTTGTACTTAACTATTCCAACGGTGCCGAACACACCACATATGCAATAGCCATGATTTCGGGGCTTGCTCATCCTTTGCTCTACGTCTACAAAGCTGGGAGACTGCCTTGTTTCAAGAGGTTCTGATACTGTAACAGGATAGATCTGTGGTTCGCTTGTTTGTGTAACATGTTTTCTTTTTTGTTTCAGCTTGCAGAGCTGACTGTATAATCAAACTTTTGTATAGTCATGTGATCTAGTAGCGATGTAGTGGTTAAAGACCTTCTGTGGTGGTGGCAAAATTCATATAACACTATGGTATTAATTAAGTTTTAGTATGTTGCCTTGAAAAAACGTGTAACCTCTGATTATCTCTTCTTTAACAAACTCATTAGCGACTGATGACTCATTTATAGGCCTACCTATTTTAAACTGTGAGTCAACTAAAGAATAGTTCCATGTTAGGAACTCATGTACATCTCTCGTTACGCTCTGTACCCTCCTGACAGTGTAAATGATGTGTGGGCGATGTGTGTGTAACATCAACAATAAAAGAATACAGTTTGAATCCTGAACACAACCTCCTGCATCTTCCTGACTTGTTTAATAAATCTTGTTTTTGATCTGTAATGTATTGCTTGTAAAATGACCAAAATAAACTAATCTAAACTAAAACTTGGTTCTCTTGCAACACTGCCAACACAGCAAGAGATAACAGGAACTTATGCACACACAAACACAAAGACTTGTGGGTTACAGGAAAAAGGTGGATCGGAAAAAGTGAGAAGAGAAAAGTTGAAGATTGAGGTTGGCTTAGCAACAGAATTGATAATAAAACACTATAGGATGGCTATTGTGATTGACCGGAATGTGCCTGATAGTGTCAATATTGTCCTTTAATGATCCAGCCTATTTTTCAATAAATAAATAAATCAATAAATAAATACCAAATAAGACGATCAGAGAATACAGTGAGCCGTCAGATTACAGACTGCAGTGAGGTTGTTCGTTGGCCTCACTTCCCAAAACCACCTCACCCCTGCCCACTTTGACATACTGGGTTGGCTTACCGTTGACAACACAACCAAAATACCCATGTACCTGTCTAAATACTTCACTAAGATACCCATGTACCCTTCTACTCCAGGGGCTATTGCGGAATCGGAGTACTTTATGTTTTCTAGCCTTTCTAGACTATGCAGGTTGCATGTGTGTCTGTGAGAACGGGTTGATGTGGCATAAGTCTGTGTGAGAGGCATCAAATGCGTGTGTCACACGTGCACTGTGTGAGAGTTGGTCGGATGGTCGCGCCTGATGACATCCAACCAATGTGCTGTGCTGTCAAAACCGGACAGAATTTGCCAAATGATTGCACGGGCGATTAAATGTACATTTCCATGGAACAACCAGGGACAGAAAAATGAAAATGAGTTCAGGTGTCCACTAATAACAGTGGATTAGCAGGGAGAGGAATGTTTTGAGGAGACAACGTAGAGATCACATCATTTGGAGGATTGGCCATCAGGCAGACGGCGACTCTCTGGCGAAGAGAAACTTCACCAAAACGACTCGATTTTGAGGCATTCTGCTGGCATCTAAAAGGTGAGATCTAAAAGGTTTTCATTGTTTGCATTAGGATAGTTGTTGTTTTCAGAAGAACGTTGTGAAGTTCTTCAATTATTGTATTGTATTGTAATTATATTCAGTCAACTGAACTCAAACCCAGGCGTTTTGTTTTTCTCTTCTGAACCAGTTGCCTTAAGATGAACGACACCCTGGACAATGGCACCAACATCTCCGTCGACACTTATCTTGTCGGTTCCCCGTTTCTGGAAATAGGATCTGCTGTCATCTCTATCAACTTCATCCTGGGTCTCCCCATCACCTGCTACGTTGTGTGGCTGATACTGAGTGGAGCTGGTGGGACCATGGCCTCGGAGTTCTTCTACCTCAACCTGACTGCATCCGTGACCATCTGTTGCCTGTCCTCCATCTTTTACCTTGCATGGATCTTCACGGCACACCACATATTTAACATGGTTCATTTAGTTGCCGTTTCTTTTGTCATCTATTGCTGTTCGCTGTTCCAGTGTTGTATCAGTGTGGAGCGTTACATGGCGGTGGTTCACCCCGTGTTGTTTCTCAGGTACAAACCTCTTCGCTGCAAGGTGGCCTGTTGCTGCCTCGTCTGGCTGATGGCGCTCGGGTTAACCTTGATTGTTTTTGTTTTCATTTATTTGTATCCAATGTTGTCGTTTGAGGCAGTGTCTTCCATCGGCCTGGGCTTTGACATTGCGTGCATTTCTGTAGTTGTTTTCTGCTGCCTCTCGGTCCTCCGAGCTCTGAAACAGCCTGGACCGGGAGAAGGACAGACTAGGGACAGTGGGGAGGGAAACGACATGAAGAGGAGGGCTTTTAAAATCATTCTGATCACCTTGATAGTGATGTCACTGACTACGATTTATCACATTATCTATTTCATAACATTTCTACTTAACTATTCCAATGGTGCCGAACACATCACTTATTCAATAACCATAATTTCACCGCTTGGTCATCCTTTGCTCTATGTCTACAAATCTGGGAGACTGCCTTGTTTCAAGAGGTTCTGATACTGTAGCAGGATAAATCTCCTACCAGATCATTGGTTCACCTGCTTGTGTCCTTTTTGTTTCAGCTTGCAGAGCTGACCTATAATCAAACTTTTGTATAGTCATGTGAGCGATGTAGTGGTTGAACACCATCTGTGTTTCATATAACACTATGGTATTAATTATGTTTTAGTATGTTTGTTTCCTTGAAAAACTTGTAACCTCTGATTACCCATCTGTTATTTAACAAACTCATTAGCGACTGCTGAATCATGCATACCTATTTTAAACTGTGTGAGTCAACTAAATAATAGTTACATGTTAGGAACTTATGTACATCTCTTGTTACTCTCTGTACACTCCTGACAGTATACATGTGTGTGTGTGTGTGTGTGTGTGTGTGTGTGTGTGTGTGTGTGTGTGTGTGTGTGTGTGTGTGTGTGTGTGTGTGTGTGTGTGTGTGTGTGTGTGTGTGTGTGTGTGTGTGTGTGTGTGTGTGTGTGTGTGTGTGTGTGTGTGTGTGTGTGTGTGTGTGTGTGTGTAACCGACAATAAAAAAAAAGTTTGAATCCTGACCGTGATGTCCTGCGTCTTCCTGACTTGTTTAATTAATCTTGTTTTTGATCTGTAATATATTGCTTGTAAAATGACCAAACTAAACTAAAACTTGTTTCTCTTGCAAAACTGCCAACACAGCAAGAGATAACAGGAACAAAAACGCAATGACTTGTGGGTTACAGGAAAAAGGTGGATAGGAAGAAGTGAGAACAGAAAAGTTTAAGATTGAGGTTGGCTTAGCAACGGAATTGATGATAAAACGCTGTAGGATGGCTATTGTGATTGACCGGAATGTGTTTCACTGCTGACAGACACTTGCTTTGTCCTGCAGATGGTCCAGAACTTTATTGTGCTCAACAATCCATGAAAACTAATCATTCGTCTTGCTCATCCTCCACTCTATTGGCTCATTATGTTAAAAACTGTTGTCATGACAGCACAATAATATAGTGGCTGATTACTGGAAAACAATGCAAAGTATATGAAAGGTGCAATTACAGCCAATCCAAATTGGATTTGGATGCATCCTGTAATGTCTTGAGAATTATTGTGTTTACTGAGAGGGAGACCGGTGGTATTAGACAAACGCAAACGTGCATGTGTGTGTATGTGCATGCAAGTGTGCGTGTGTGTTCTATGTGAATCTGAGGTCTAAATGTGGAAAATGGAAGAAGGGAAGGGCCAAAGTTACAGGAAGAGCTTGGGGTCTTCGATCGCAGGGCTGCCTAAGTGAGACATCAAAATGGAAATAAGCCAAGTCGTTTCCTATGGAGGAAACTCGTTTTCCATTGATCTGTATATGCTGTTGGACAGAATGTGTCTGTATTTTCAGAACAGCACCATCATTTGTGCATCATTTGTGCATTTGTGCATCATTTGGGCATTTGTCTTCTCCAGAGCTTGTGAAGTCTGTGTATACATTCTAGTGTCTGCAAAAGGATATGATAAACATGGCCAGAGAAGCTTATCATCAAGTCTACCAGACATTTAATGCCAACCAGTTGGGAACTTGGATCCCCATCTGGTGTTTTCTTTGTATCTTGTAAAAAGTAGCAGGACACCATTTAATTTTTATCGCTTGTACTGATCAACTATATTTCAGCATATGGTTAGACAGATTATGTTTGGCATAGCTTATGCCAGTGGTTTTCAACCATTTTCATACCAGGGCACACTATTTATTCTATTTTCGCCATGGACCAATAATTTGTTGAGTTTAGTCTCTCAGACCAAAAACCAAGGATCTGTGTTCACAATTCAGGAGAGATGTCTGGCAAAACGTTTGTATAACAATTTTTCTAAATTTTCTAAATGATATACAGATATTACAGATCTATAAGGGTCAATTTGGTTACCAGCTGCCCATCGTCATTTAGCTGGGGACCACCTGCAATCTTCTCAGGGACCACTGCTGGTCCCTTTACAAGCCCTCCCAAAATAATATTTGAAAATAAAATTTGAAAGACAGTGATCTGTAGTGCTTGAGAACCACTTGGCTTATGCAACGATGTGCTGTGCTGATGTTGTGTAACATTCTGTGTAATCATGTATGAGAGGTGTTGACAATATGCTTGAGTGGATGCACAGGCGGGGGGCCCTGGCTACTCTTATACAAAACGCTCTAAACATGGGTTCTGTCTTGTTGTTTTTCTCTGTGTCTCACAGGTGATAAGAAGTACTTCATGGGTGCAAAGATGTCAACATTAGACGCCACGGTGTTTGGCCATTTAGCCCAGGCCATGTGGACGCTGCCTGGCACGCGGCCAGAACGGCTCATTAAAGGTTAGTCGCATGCTCAGTGTTAAAAGGATCCCTGACTAACAAGACAAATATGCCTTAAAACAGTATACTTGCCTTCTATAACTAAAACATGCAGATAAAAAACACCTTCAATACTTTATTTCTTTCATAAATAGATAATCTTTCTCTCAATAGGAAGTGCTCCTGTCGCAGGATGATGTCACATGAGCATGTTCATCCATATATCCATAGAGCTACAGCTTGAGTGAAATTTTCTCTCTTTATGAAAGAAATAAGATGCCAATGGTGTTTTTATTTGTTTATTTTAGTTATATAGGGAAAGTATAATGTTTTAAGAAATGTTTGCCTTATTGGTCAGGGATCCTTTTAAATCTGTACACTATTTTTTGTTTTAATAATTATTAATAATGTGATTTTGACCAGTGTTTATGGTAGATTCTGTACATAGAAGAAACTCCTGACTGCAGTAAGACCTGCAGTGCAGACTCAACTCCTAATTGTCATGGCACAGGGATAGTCACCGGATGGCAACTGCAAGGTTGCCGGTTCGAACACGGGTTCCCACAGAGTTAGTGTCGATGTGTCCCTGAGCAAGACACTTAACCCCTAAATGCTCCAGATGTGCTGGTCAGTATGCATGGTTGTGAATGGGTGAATGGGATCCCATTCACCCATTCACACACCCATGGCGGCAAAAAACATGCAAGGTACTGACCAGTACATCGGGAGCAGTAGCTCAGGGACACATTGACAAGCATTTTAGATAAAGGCGCTATATAAATATACCATTTACCCCTTTTTTCAACCTTTTATTTGGATGAATGCATTTGCTAAGAAGCTAAAATAGGCTTGTATTCACACACATCTTGGTCACTAGGCCTTATATTACCACAAATGCCAGTAGCCTGGAAATAACCAGACGAATCTACCACCCCAGAGTCGTGGGTGACCCATCAGAGCCCACTATTCAAAGTGGTACAGTTTTTGCAATGAATTTGTTTGTAACCGGCTCTTGGAAATAAAATATTCCTGGATAATATCCACGCAGTGATATTAGACTGGCCATATGCCAGGCTCAAATGTCAATGTCAATTTGGTTTAGATGCTATATGCTATTTAGACAGATGCTGTAGGTTCATTTGAATTGGCTGATTTGTTTAGAAGTTTCAAACAATCTATGATTTGGTTAGCATGTTGTTTTAGACAAATGTGCTACTAGTTCCTACATTGTAGGACCACCGGTGGAGGGAGGATTCCAGGTGGTCCCCAGCTAAATAAACCACATGGACCCTTATAGATCTGTAAGATCATAAAATTATACCTCAAGAGTTAAATTATATTTAAGCATCTGAATCGCTTCATTTTCAAGAATCTACACATTTAGAAAATGCCAGTTGTCTTTCCTTAGCTTTGGGTCCTAGACATTTAACTCAACATCAAATGGTGGTCCATTGCTAAAATGCAGAATAAATTGTGGGCCCTGGTATGAAAAAGGTTAAAAACCTCTGGTTTACTTGATAGCCTTCTAGTTCAGGCCCGGCTACATGGTTCTCTATGCATGCATATTGTCCTTGCGTATTGACTAGGGTCTCAGATAACGCTTGTAAAACTCACTGGATGAAAGCATGTTAAACGCCCCAACAATTTTAATTGTTAATAAGCCTACAACAGGGGTTTTAAAACAGTGGTCCGGGGACCACCATTGGTCCTTGAGAGAGTTCCAGGTGGTCCCCAGGCTAAATGATGGAAAGTTGGTTAACCAGATGTAACTCTTTGAGAGCGTAAAAATGAAACCAAATGGTTTCATGTTTACACTCTCAAGAGTTAAAATATTCATCATCTGAATTAGCGCCTCCAAGTTTACACAACTAGGGAATTGTGGATAAAAACAAAAGAAACCTTTATTTTTGTGGGGTCTGTGTTGCTAAAACATCATCAAATGGTGGTCCGTGGCTCAAATTCTGAATAAATAGTGCTCCCTGGAAGGTTGAAAACCCCTGGCCTACAATATAACACACAGTGGATGTATTTGGTTTCCCTGCTCTTCCATTGAGAAATTATTCTCCTGGTCTGGTCTGACCCCTAGTGGTGGACATGCGGTACTGTCTGAAGGTCAACAATTCAATAGTGTGTACCCTGAGCAATGCTATATGGCATCCTCTATTAGTGAAGTGGTAAACATGTAAGCACTTGTGCATGTCATTCTGAATCTCTGGAGAGAGTAGTTTTAATGAGCATGGGGATATTATATTATGTATCCGGTTTGTAAATATTAATTTATGTATAGGCTCCATGTATTTCCTTAGAATAATGTAGTGTGGAGCCCTGAAATTCAAAATAATATAAGCATGTTCCTGTTTTATAAGGGCTTGAATACGCAAAGGTCGGATACTGTATATTTCCAGGGTAGGGTTGGGACTAGTATCTGTTTGCCTCCACTAGATGGCACTGAAGCACTGCTGCATTGCAGTGTTTGATGATGACACAACACAGGCTTTGATTTTGTTTGTGTGTCACTTTCAAAGAGATTGTTAACAGCAGGGAAAACACCAGAGACCGGAAAACGTCCTTTGTTTTTGGATGCCGAAAAAGGATTGAAGGAATCAAAGTGCAAACATGAAATCGGATGTTGTCATTTCAGATGTTCTCGGGAAGGCATCACGCTGTGTCTTTTGTGGCCGTGTATAGCCTAGTTTTTGATCAGTGGGCTTACAATGAGAACATGAACATAAAACACCTCTGACTAAGTCATAATAAAAACAATGAATTTCACAGCCAGGCACGGAGGTGTCTGCTGTCACCTTGTGGTTCCCAAACTTTTCCATGTCAAGGACCCCCAAATTGGACATTTACTTGGCAGCGGGCCCCCTTTTGAAAAGATATGCCAGTGACCCAGAGAAGAGAGGATTTTAGCAGTGACTTAAACATTAAACATTAATTCCATGGACCCCCTAGTTTCACATGCATTAAATTTAACTCTGGGAGTGTACAGTACAAATGGAACCATTGGGTTTGTTCAGTCTCTGAGTTACAGACACACAATCGTCCATTTGGTTCGTAACCCATTTTGGACTGAGTTCATCTAAATCTTAAAAACGTGATTTTTCTTAAAAACTTTTTATTCCACAATTTTGTAACCCATTTTTTTCACCCAGGTCAATTATCTAGTGATCCTGGGTCCCTCCAGCATACATGGGGGACATGGGGAGAGCAACGACTTGAACCCACAATCTTCTATCTGTGAGGCGCTACCAGCTGAGCCACCATGTCCCCCCAAAAAGAGTTCAAATATTTATATATATAACAGCATCATAAACAAAGTTAGTTCATCGTCTTTTGGCTTTTGTGAATACCGAGGCGCAAAGTGAAAATGTGACATTTTATAGTGAGCGCGTTAGTGAGCACCAAATATGCAGATCCAGTTACAAATGTGAAAATGTTCAGATGAGGTGTCCATAATGCAAAGGTGTCACATACAGATAAAAATACATATCATTTTGGGGGTTCCTTGGAACAAAAAGATTTCAAAACTACTGAGTTGGAAAGCAGCCTCTTGGTCTACAACCATTCTGTATTGTATTTGTGGTGTGAACACCTGCTATTTTTTGGGGGGGATTGTGAGAATGCAGCACAATTTTTTCAAAATGTTCTTTCAGAGCAGAGTTTCATATAATCTACAATGTCAGGTCAAAATAGGATTTATTAATCGATGAGTTAAAAAAAGGTTTCCTGTCTTGGTTTTGACAGGTGAGTTGATCAACCTGGCCATGTTCTGCGAGCGCATGCGCCGGCGCTTCTGGCCCGAGTGGTTCGTGGACATGGAGGACCTGTACTACGAGGGCGACAGCGACAGCAGCTGCGGACCGGACCTGGGCCTTTTCTCGCGGACTGACACGCTGGACGACAACAGCAGCGAGGCCAGCAGCTGCTGCCACTCGGCGGCGCCCACCTGCACCCCCACCTCGCACACGCCGCGCTCCACCCACTCGCTCTTCGACTCGGACGTGGGCACGGGCTCGGACAACGAGGTCAAAGAGGAGGTGGAGTCGCCGTCGTCGAAGGCGGACCTGGACGACGTTTGAAGGTTTGAGGAGCGAATGGACCGGGGGGATTTGGCCTGGACAAAAGAGTCAAAAGAGTCCCCACCGACCCGGAAACCCCCCCGCAAAGCTCTTGATGAACCCGGTTGGAGGAGTTTTAGAGTTTATGACTGGGCTTTTTACAGACGTTTGGAGACGAGGTTCTGGTCCTGCTTCTTACCGGCCGTTCCTCTTACAGAGAAGAACCTCAACTCATGGAGCAAAAAAAAATGCTCTGCCGTTTCCATCCCGATGATGACTAAACATCCAAGAATAACATCAGTGTGTGTAAACCGTCTGTCTCATGGACAACACTGGGTATTTACTGTATGTATATGCGGGGCATATGAACTGAAAGCGTGTACAAACATGCCATTATTATGAATAAAGTCGTCGCTGTCGGCGTAGAAACCTTCTATTTCCATCTTTAAAACGTAATAGAGGCAACTTTTTAGCCAAAAATCTAAATAGATATACAGTATAGATATATAGATATATATTTTTTGCCTTTTTCCCCTCTATGTTGCTTCTACCTGGATGCTGCAGCTGTTTCCATCCAGAGAGACACTTGCTTCGCAATGCAGCCGATCCAGAACTTTGTTGTTGTCAACAAATCATGAAAACAAAACATTTGTGCCGGGCTCAGGAAAGGCGGTGCTAGTTCGTGAGGGGGAGGGAGGGAGGTTGTGTGGTGTGAGGCGGCATTTTAGCCAATCACAGCACAACAGTCCCCAGCAGATGCCAATAGAGTGGAGGTGAGGTGGAGTTAGATTGCGTTTTTAAACAAATCTGTTTACAAACACAGCGTTTGTACACACTAAAGTTGCCTCTATTACCGTTAAGCATATGTATTTACAAGATAACATCTATTTTCAACAGTTAAAGTGTGTCTACATGTGGGTATATGTATACAAAAAGGGTCTTAACTCTTAAGGCTCTTAAGGGTCTTAAGAGCCTGCTATGACTAAATACCATAATAACTACAGCGAGTGGAACAACAGGTTTTCCAGTTTTTCTGAGAATTAACCGTTTTGGACATACAAGGTTTCCACCCCGACAGCGGCGACGCAATTACGTTGGGGACTGTTTCGTCCAGCGGTTCCTCTTCTTTGCCTTATTGGTCTCGTCGTGCGACTGGTGAAGGGTTATCGGAAAGGTATATCCATTCGGTTTGGCATTTGTTTACGTTTTGAGGCAGAGACTCGAGTGATGGGGAATATACATGAAGGAAAAGTGAAAAATATCCGCACACTTGTGTTTAAAGCTTGCAAACTCAGGCTAACGTTGTGATTGGTCCCCTTGGCGATCGGATCATTCGCTATAGGCTGCTTTCTTTCTGGCTCACAGGTGCTATACGTTGTCATTGGCCAATGACTTTTGGTATAAATGTGACGCAAGAATGCGGGGCTAGCCGAAAGCCAAACCCGTCGGGACTGCCTGAACCGTCGCTACTCCGCTCTCTCCCATACAGTAAGTATATCTATAACATCAGGGTCTTCTTGAACTCTCACAGTGCTGTTGTCAGCTAAGCTGTCATGCAACAATGCATCCACACTTCTTGCCCTTTTCCTAGCTTTGCCCCTGCGCTGGTCGGTCGGTCTCCCAGAGTCGACAGTTTGCGTGGCTCTAGTTTTTCTGCGTACCTGACGCAGCGCCCTGACCATCTTTCTCTCTTGACTTTGTCTGTGCGCCCCGTGGTAAGAGGTTCCCATATAAATAGGCTATGATCCTTCGTGAACATGATGCATAAAAAAGACCTACTGTACATGCTCAAGAAAATCGTGCTTGGGAGCTTAAAGCGCAGTGTGTGGATATTTTAACTTCTGTTAGCTGCCTTGTTAGCCCTAAACGCAGGTTCCAGAGGTGCACTGCATATGATCTGCTCATTGGACAGTTATTGAAGATACATGTTGAAGACATGGCATGTACCGTCTACTCTTATAGGCGAAACACCGACCGCTCTGCTACCCTCGTGTCTTAACGCACAAAATCATTAGTGTATAATGTGGATACCTGGCTGACAGTCGTCTATTCTGTTGTTTAAAAAAAGGTCCACCTCCGGTCACTTCATCGCCGCACAAATAGTCGAAGCAAAAAGGGAATCACGAGTACTTGCACGATCCACAATCACTGCTGTAGGCCTAGAGAGCAGAGGGACTGGGATGGGGTTTAGAGGCTGTACGGAACACCTGTACCTGTTTCTGTTGGTTCAGATGTTTAATCTTTTGGTTGCTTTAGTTAGGGTTAGGTTTAGAGACACCAGGAGGGCCTTGAAGGGGGTTCTAAGGGATTCACAGCCCAATGAGAAATATACAACAATTCAGCCGAGTTAGATTTATTTACATCACAGGTTAAAGGCATTATAGGCAACTTCATACTTTATTGTTGTCAACAAATCGTTTTTGTCAGGAGCACCGTGCCACGATTGGCTGAAAAATGCCAACTCGGAAACCGGAAGTCCTGCCTTTTGATAGTCTCTCTGGGATATCCTGGGTCCAGGCTTTCATTTCGCAGCACGGAGGTAAGCCTGGAGATCGAGGCTGAGCCAATGGAGTGGAGATGAGGCGGAGTTAAGATTCAAATCTGTTTACAAACACAGGTTTTGTATCCCACTAAAGTTGCCTACATTGCCTTTGACAGGTGTGAATCGGTGGGTGGAATGCAGTGTAATATATCACATGTACAATTTTCAGTCATAGAAAAGACATTTTACAAACAATACCTCTTCATATCAGGGCCTATAGGACAAATCATTCGAGAGGGAGGTGTCTAATTAAAGTATTGCCAGGCCCTTGTGCGACTTGGGTTAGGTTTTGGTTGGTTCAATGGAGCTGCAGTTACCACGTGCGGCCGCTAGAGGGCGGCGTGTCCTCAGATCCAGCCTGCATGGCGGCTTCTGTCTCCTCTGTTCCATAACCTCAAGGTCGTCAGGAGGCCTGGGCTGTCAGTGCTCCTTCATTCACAGGCCGAGGAATGTGTGTGAATAGAAATTATGCAGTCATTTACTTTTCCCCCTCAATCTTCAGGCGCGTTAAGTGATGCCCTTCCTCTTGATGATGACTAGATTGTGTGTGTGCGTGCGTGTGTGCGTGCGTGCGTGTGCTTGTAGCCATGAATACATATATTTATTTCAATGGAAAGACATACCGTAACGGTGTGTAGCAGAGTGCAGCACTCGAATCAGTAGCGAATGACGTGCGAATGTGCGGGTTTTTGGTTTTATTGCCATATATGGAATCGTATAGTTATGTTATTTAATATCAGTGCCACTTTAATATTATTTCTATACCGACTTACGTGTCAAAGCTGTCTATTTATTTTCGTCGTGTTAACCTTTGTTTCCTTATTGCTCTCAAAGAGAGATATAATTTTTTGCACTATAGCGTGAATTTACTGTGTGTGTGCGTGTGCGTGCGTGTGTGGGTGTGTGTGCGTGCACGTAGAAGATAAGATGTTGATTATGAATGGCAGTGTGTAATCTGGCTGACGTTCCTTCAGGAAAAAAGGCTGGATGGGAGGAAAATGATGAAATCTACACACACACGCAGTCACAGTGACAAAAAAAATACCAAATGAACTACAATACAACTGCGTGTGTGTTTTAGTTGTTAAAAAAAGCTGTACCTCCTCGTATTTTAACCCGGAGTTACAACACGGACCAAAAAAACATTTCAGCAAAGTGGTCAAAATAACGTTAGTCCTCTTTTCCGTTTAGGTTCTGAAGGAGGTAACTCGCAGTAGCATTATGATGATTGTGTATAGAATAAAAAAAGATAATGTAGTACTTGTACGTACGTAGAAGACGGCGTTAATGTCGGGACGTTAATTGTGAATGACGAAGTCTTGTTTATGGAAAACGGACAAACACAGCAGCAATCTTCAGGAAGTTTTAAACTCTGGAGAGTGTAAAGACTGACCCATAACACCACAACGCCGGAATTTATTCCTGTCGACTGCGCCGATAATTGTAAGTTGATTTGTATCCATTTGTTACCTCTGAGAGTGCGCAATAGTTAAAGGTAATATACACAACCTTTCAGCCAAACTTCAAAATATATGTATATTCATATATTTTGCATTGTTTCCCTCTATCGGCCAGTATATGATTGTGCTGGGGTGTTTTGTTTTGTTTTTCTGCAGAAAGATGCATCTGACTGGCTGTATTTGGTCAAAATAAACATTGGTGTTTATGTTGACGTTCATCCCTTGGCAGGGACGCCTCTGGAAGGGGGAGGGGTTTAAAGACGGAGTTCAGGAGGGATGGCCAATGTATGGCCCAATCAAATTGATTAATCTAGAGCACCTGCATGAGCTCACACAAGGGGGGAACGTAAACGTAAACAGTGAAATGTCAACATCAACATTGGAACAAAACCAAAATACAGCCAGGGGTGTGTGTCTTTCTGCAGGAAAATACCCCAGCACAATTAAATGTTTTGTGATAGAAGGGGGGAAAAAAGGTTAAATATACACATTCACATATTTTGAATTTAGGGTTAAATGCTGTCTATACTATCTTTAAGAGGTTACACACTCTCAGAGCCACATTCACCCCAGAGATGTTTGTTTGTTTTCCCTGTGTGGGGCGAACTGCCTTGAGAATACGACATTGTGTATGCGGCCTGCCCTGGGGGTTGTGTTTGTTGGGTTTGTGTCCATGCTAATCGCTACGTACAAACATGACGGACGCCATATCAATTCTGGCTGCTTTAATCAAGCCATATTAAGAGAAGACATCCAACAAAAACACAACGTCTTGTTATCGGAAAAACATACTGTAACATACATTACAGCCGTGTAAATAACGTGTGACAAACTGTAACATAATATACTATAATAATTACCCTGTAGACCTGGTGTCATCATATTCATATCCCAGAGTGGCTTGGTGGTTGACGCCGGTCACTCCTAACAATTTCAAATAAAGAATAGCTGTGACAATTTTACATGTTTTTTGTAGTGGTCCTTGACTCTTTTTTTTTTTTTTACATGGCTTGAATGAATGCTCCAATCAGAAGCCAGCGTTCTGGTCATGTGAGTGGTCACATGTCACAACAATGGACCGCTCTGCTCAACAACAGACCTTACGTGGATGAACGTATAGCCTACAAAACTGCAGATAAATAAAAGTAGCCATGTTGTGTACTATTTCTGTCAATTATTAGTTATTTATTAATGTATTAAGTCATGTAATAAGCAGGATAACACCCTAAGAACCAGTGATTCGCCGGTTGTTATCCCTTACGTGTTGTTTGTAATGTCTGTTGAAAATAACCGACTGATGTCAATTCACACACGCACGCGCACGACCTGTACTTTAGCGTTCAATCAACATTTTTACATCTCGATCTGCCACGCCCGTGTGTGTCTGTGCGTGCGTGCGCGTGCGATGGAGAGAGTGCGAGTGTGAGTGTGTGTGTTTTCAATCAGCCTAACAAGCGGCAGTCACCCAGGCACGAAGGAGGAGGCTGATTAAAGGTTCTGCACAGCCGCTGGAGGCGAGGACGTGGCAGGGAGAGAGGAGGAGGAGGAGGAGGAGGAGGAGGAGGAGGAGGAGAGGGCAGAACGAAGGGATACTGGAGAGGTGAGTGTAGCGAAGAGGAAGAGAGAACCGTACAGGGCTGGATCCAGGCATGGGCCAAAAAAACCTTTTGGTTATTTTATGGTCTACTCAGTCTCATGTGAACACACCAGACAGTTTATAAGTTACTCCTTTCAGTATAGATATATCACCCGTGACACGGGTGATGAAGCCGCACCCATACCATTTTCACCTGCCCCCAATTATGTAATGTTCCATCCGGTCCTGGAAGAAAAGAGTAGTCTGGTGAAATGAGAGAAGTGCAAAGTACTGTATATACTTTTGAGACCCGCAGACTGACTCTAAAAACACCTGTAGGGCCCACTTACCTTTTTTCGAGCGGCTCCACCCCCTCCCTCCTATATTCACCTACGTGTTGATCCCACACAAACATTCAATTCCCACTGACAATGGCTGGAGGACCTTTACTGTACGTCCTAGTGCTTGAGCAGTCAGTTTAGTGTCTATTTTTTTGTCTCTCATAAATATTAAATACCCCAAAACTAAATTTAAGATGATAAAAGTCCCTCACTTCAATTCAGGTGTGATTTTATACTTCATACTCCTACATCTCTTATATTGTACTTTTTACTCCACTACAGCTTTAGTTACTACATTGACTTACTTTATAGCATAAATTAACCACTTAACCTGTGTCTTATAGTATATTATTTTGAAAAATGAAGCATTGCTCTTCTGTGAATAATGTGTTGCTCCTGTAGCGTGCAGTTTGGCGGGTGTATGCTTTATTTTGCTGATGTACTTCTAAGTGGAGAAAAAATAAACTCACTCGACATCACTGTACATCAAGAAGATGGAATATAGGGAGGAGGAGGAGAGCTGCAGCTTATTGGAGAATGTTTTTTTATATTATTCCACAGGTTAGCGGATAGGTTGTACAAATGTTACAAAAATATATAACCCCTTTTTCCTTTTTTATACCCCACCCCTTTTGGAGAATGTTGAGTGAAAAGAGACAAGAGAGGAGAGGGTACAGTATGCATCGCATAGACTGCATGGGGCTTGGAGAGACGAGAGAGGGGGCTGTGCTGTGTTGGGGCTGGGCTGGTCTGGTCTGGGGGCTCAGGGAGAGAGCCGAGAGGGCCACGGATCAGGAACCAGGCCCTCCCTCGGGGACGGGAGCAGGTGCAAGGCTGCAAGCAAAGCCTTCGGGCCCGACGGAGCAGTCGGAGCTTAAAACAATCTGCACTGCTCCTTTTTCTTAATTTGGTTCTCTGTCTGAACCCCACCCCTCTCACTCACTCTCTCTCTCTCTCTTTCTCTCTCTCGCGTAAGATCAACACGTAGCGCAAAATTAAAAAGGGGGGGGACTCCCCCCCCGGCACGCCAAAACAAATTAGTGCAAACAAATTACACCGAGTCAACACACAAACACCGGCGCATCTGGACCGGCGGAGCCCGGCGGTGGCTGTACCTTCCACGTCACACTGCTGCTATCACTGCATTTTGGCTGCAACCACCTTCAGTCACAACCATTTTGTAAATACAGTTTTGTGCTTTTAAAGTGTTTTAAGCGATAATCCCTTTTGTTGCTTTCAGCAATAGCTAGGCTTAGCTTTAGCTATTGAAGGCTTTCGCAGCTTTTCGAAAATGGCAAACCTACAAGCTCATAATGCACCACTAAATGGCGCGTTATGAGCTTGTAAGTCTGCCATTTTTGAAAAGTTGCGAACATGCGGCACAAGTCTTTGAATATTCCGTCATGGCGAACGTTTTTAACTCCATTGTTTTGCTTCCAGTGTTGTCCATAGAGTAATAAAAATATAGACGGTTCACTGGAGCGATAGCCACGCCACCTTGCCGTACATTTCAATACAAGTTGCTCAGTGGTCTTTTGAAGCACCCGGAGGACCACCAGAAGTAGCGTTTACTTGGACACCAAAATTTGGTCCCAAATGTTACACTTCAGGGGGAGCCGGGATTCCTGCCTGCAGTTCACCATACAACCACTAGAGCCGACTGCTTCAACGTTGGAGAGGCTCTCTGGGGATGTGGCGTTGTCCCTGGAACTACATAGTTTCAAAATGGGAGCCGGCTGCCATATATAGCCGATTTTGGAGGTCCTTGACGCATGAAATATCGAGCACCACTGACGTAGAAAGCAGGGTTTTTATTCAGAAAACTCAGGATTTAGAAGACATTTTGTAGAACCAGTTTTCGGGTCAAAACGGGTTTCAAAAAAAGAACAATATTCTCGGCCTGTATTTCTGCAGCGAGGCTGCCGCCACGCCCTCTGTGATTCATGCCGTTTGTGTGTGTGTGTGTGCGTGTGCTGTGTTGTTGAGGAGTCTGACTTGGCCGGCCCTCTCCTGTGCCCCCTTGGCCCCCGTGGCCCCCCCGGTCCGGCCCCTCTGGCAGTGGCTGTGGTTCTGTCCATCTGCCTCCTACTGCTTGGCTCTGGTGGGACAGGGGGGCCATGTGAGGCCCCCGGGCCAGCTGCTGCTCAACACCCCCCACCCTCTACCAAACAACCTGCCTCCTGCTGCCAGGTGGGACCCCCAGGATACATACACACACACACACACACACACACACACACACACACACACACACACACACACACACACACACACACACACACACACACACACACACACACACACACACACACACAATGCCCACGTGGTACACAGTACTCTGAGATGCCCAGTAGTGCCCAGTATGTTTACATGCGGCAAACAGCCCCATTATAAATGGCGGCCGCCCTCCGGGAGGCTACACACACACACACACACACACACACACACACACACACACACACACACACACACACACACACACACACACACACACACACACACACACACACACAGAGCTGGACATAGGTTTCACACAGCCTTTCCAGAGGCTCAGGTGTTCTATCTTCAGTAGATTTCTGGGGGGGTTCATGAGAGGGAGGGGGAGTGGGGGGCACACCAACAGGTGGCGCTGTTTTCCTTCCTAATTACAGCTTTATTTATTCATTGGCATGCATTGCAGAGGCTGACTCTGGCCGCCACCGCTGCTGCTCTTTCATGGTTCTCGTGTTGTCAATGGGGAATATTCTTTTTTTTTTAGGACGTTTTCTGTGAGGGTCCAGTTAGTTAGCACCTTCTGTGTCGTTTTAGATTGTAGCATTGGCTACAATCTGAAATGACACAATCAGGAGCTTTCCAGAGCTCCTGAATTAGAGGGTTTCGTATAGGCCTGAGATCTTAAAGGGCCACTTCAGCCCTTTTGCAGGTTATTTTAAATTAATGACAGACGACAAGAATAACTACTAGGATTTTTGTGTTTAAAACTAAACCGGATTAGTGAAATCTAGGTTTAAAGTTTGGTGCAACTGAAATTATAGATGATCCTTGCTTTAAACCAGATTAGGGTTTAATCCTTCTTGGTGCAAACAACCCTATATGTGTTTTTCGATATCTATTTTAGACTCATTTAGGCAATAAAAACTGCCATGAAAATGTAGTCTCACTTCCTTCCTGTAGTCACCTCCATGCAGCCTCTGCAAGGAGAGACGGGAGAGTGCACCAAAGCCGTATGGGCATTGCAGGAATTCATACTGTACAAATGCAACCAAATGAACCCTAACGGGTTCATTTGGTTCCATTTGTACGCTCTCATAAAAAAGAAGCGTCTAAAGAAATCCATTAACATGGTGAAAATACATCTTGATGATGCCATCAAGATGTTTCACCATGTTAGTGACTTTCTTCAGACATCCATTTCTTGGGAACACAGAATGGGGGAACTTTTTATCAAGTCCACACAACACCTTGAAGGTTGCCTACATCAATGACAATTAGTAAAATATTGAAAATGGGTGGAGTTCCCCTTTAACGTCTCAGACAGGCTCCATTGCTGTCGACCTTTAACCAGGTTATACCGTATGTTGCATGTGAAAAGAGACAGCCAGAGGAGCCAGAGGATAGAAGGGTGGTGGTGTATGGGTTCTTCCACATGAAGACAACCACCAGACTGAAGCCTATCATGCCTTCCCTTCTGTCAGCCTCCATTATCTTCCTCTCCACGCTCCTCTCCCTCTCTCCTCTCTCCTCTCCCTCTCTCCTCTCCGCCCCTCTTCTCTTCTCCTGGATGTTATCTCACAGCTGCTTATGCCCTAATACCCCGATTGTTGTGCTCTAAAAACAATAATTAGCAATCCCAAACGAGACTGAGGGGTGAATTTAACAGCTTTCTTCTGATGTTTTTTTCTCTTCACACTCTCCTCCTTTATCCCCCCCCCTCCCACCGCCCTCTCCCCTCTCTCCATATAAGAGCAAGAGGGGAGAGGGGGGGGGGATATTGGCAAAGCCTCTTTAAACTCTCCGGTATTATGGAGGATTATTTTGTGCCCAGATCCTGGCTTGGTTGTGTCTGCTGCCTCCCCCCACCACCTCCACCATGCACCACCCCAACCCCAACCCCTCTCTCTCTCCTCTCTCTTTCTCGCTTTCTCCTCCTGGTCGTGGCAGACACGCTAGGTAAACAGTTCGTGTCACACTTGATTGCGTTTGAGAAATTAAAAAGCGGCGCTGACAATGGAGCCAGGGCTGGGGAGGAGGATGAGGACTGGGGGACACTGACACCGTAAGGTTTTTTTTTCTTCTCTTTGGGGACGTGCCGCTATGATGGAGCGAGGCCCTCGCAGGCAGAACAATACGAGGCCTCGTCCTTCAGAGAGACGCCAGCAAGCTCCAGGTCTCTGAGACTATCTACGCAGGCCCATCTGCTCTCTCTCTCTCTCTCTCTCTACGACTCTCTTTGTGCGTCTCTCTCTCTCTCATGCCCCTCTATTTGCACTCTTGTTTGGAAAGAAAGTGGATTTGATGTGGCTCACTTATTTATCGACTGTTTACGAACACAAACACAAAAACACCCTGCCTGCCTGTCTGGCTGACTCTATGATAGTTTGCGCACGTGCGTGTGTGTGTGTGTGTGTGTGTGTGTGTGTGTGTGTGTGTGAGACACTATGAGAACTACACACACGCACAAGCACAAGCACAAGCACATACACACACATGGTGGTAGGCCTTTCTTTGTAGAATATGTTGATATAAGAACTTGTTAGATGAGTGTGTTGTGTGTTGGCCTTTAGGCTCAAACATTTTTTTTTGAAGGGTTAGAATGCTACAATGGTGACAACCTTTTCACTTCACCCTGGAGTATGCCTTAAAATAGCCTTAAGTAGCCTTAAGTAGCCTTAAAAATGAACCATTTTCATCACTGAGAAAAATGAAAACACAGGCCAGCCTGTAGAGGGCAGTGTGATACTACATTAAAATGTCCCTGCTATTCATTGTCATCTGCTGTCAACATCAATGTTTCAGGGCTATGTGAGGAGTACTGGAACTGTAGCCCTACTGAATGTTGACTGCAGCTAAATCCTGTGTTAATATAACCACATAACCACTTCAAACGCAGAGCATCAGGGATCGGAATGTGTCCACGAACACATTTCACATGTATGATGTGTCTCATGTGGCTTGTGTCTTGTTTGTGGCAAATTTTAGATTTTATGTTCAATACACTATTATAATTTTCTTATTCTGATCACGAGACACAAACTCAATGTTAGTATCCAGGTTTTCTTATTTGTGTGACACGTATTTACTATTGGACACTATATGGCACCTTAGAAATTAATTAGTAGACTACCTGTGGTTCTCAAATGTTTTATCTGGAAGGACTAGTATGAGGGCATATAAAACATAACCAAATGGACCAAACATAACCAAATATGGGTCCATAATTTAGTTCTATTTGTTATCGATGTGCTATTTTTGGTGGAAGCTTTCCCCACAATAGTAGACAACTGAAAAGACACTAACATAGATCCCCGAGGTACTCCGCTCAACCTATGGGGTGGTTAATCCCTTTACAGCAGGCATGTCAAACTCAGTTTGGCTCTGGGGCCGGATTCAGACCTTCTGTTCCCAAGTGGGCCGGACCACTAAAATACAGTCATCGCAAAATTATTGTGTAGCCTACACTACATATTATAATCACGGATAACAAGAGATCTATTCTAAGCACAGTACATTTTTTTCAATTACAATGGATTTGGAGGAGAAAAAAATTCTGTTTGGCATTGAGTCTTTTAACAACTGTTTTATTTTTGTGTACTGTTGAGTGAATGCTGTTTTACATCCAATAACCTGAACCAACTCACCACACTAAACAAACTCAAGTGGGAGCTATGAAGGAATGTTTTTTTTTTTGCCTTAATTGTCATACTTCTTTGAAATAATAATAAACAAATACAAAATAAAATTACAGCAGTGCATGGGCAATAAGATTGCTACATCATCCAACTACTTTGTAGGCTGGGTCTACTCTACTGAGTACTGAGAATTATATATTGCACATTATTCATTGTTTTTATAACAGAATGAAAATTGTCAATGATCTCTATAGTGCACACACAAGATTTCACCCACTTCACATGGGTGTGATTTTTCCTCTCTCTTTCACCTCTCTCCTGCAGTCTATTTGCTGCTGCTGGCACCTGAAACTTGGCATCTTTTTGCCGACACGAGTGCATCAATATTAGGAGTCAAATCCTGAGTAGCAGCACATTTTACAATGTCATTCAGGTGTTCGTTTGTTAACCTCGAGCGCTGCTTTGTTTTATTATTGTTCATTACAGAGAACACCTGTTCACAAAGATATGTTGTCCCAAACATGGATAAAACCTTTGCAGCCCTTGCTGCTAATTTGGGGTAGCTTGGCACGAGATATTGATAATACTTGTCTAATCCCACGGACCCAAATTTATCCTTCATAGCGGAGTCACACTGCAAGTCAATCAGCTCGAGTTGAATGTCAGCTGGCATATCAGAAGGCTTCACTGTGAATGGCGAGCGGAAAAATGCATATTTATTCTCAAGTTCAACGAATACCTGAAACCTCCGCTCAAACTCTCGCAGCAACTCTATTATACTGTCTTTATATTTATCCATATCACCACGGCGACGCTGTGGTGCCTTCGGACGCACAGCTGTTAGACAGGGGAAGTGCTCCGTGTCGCCGTTGGATAGCTGCGTCTCCCACAGTGACAGCTTCATCTTGAACGCGCGTATGCTGTCATCATATTGAGTCACAACTCTGTTGCGACCCTGCAATGTGGTATTAAGCGTATTCAAGTGTTGTGTAATATCAACCATGAATGCAAGATCCTGCACCCATTCCTTGCATTTAAGTTCCTTTACTGGGCGTCCCTTCGTCTCCATGAAATGTCCGATTTCCCCTCGTAGCTCAAAGAAGCGCTTCAGTACTGCGCCCCTGCTTAACCACCGTACGTCCGTGTGGTATGGGAGGCCGGCGTGGATATCATTGTCACTGAGAAATGTGTCAAACTGACGGTGATTTAGACCGCGCGCTCTGATGAAATTGACAGTTTTCACAACCACGCTCATAACGTGGTCCATTTGTAGTGTTTTGCAACATAATGCTTCCTGATGCAAAATACAGTGGAATGCCCAAAAATCTTGCCCTCCATTTGCGGTCTGCACTTTCTCGCGGAATTTTGTGGCAACGCCTGCCTTCCTCCCGACCATGGATGGTGCCCCGTCGGTAGCCAGGCTGACAGCACGGGACCAGTCCACTCCAACCTTATCCAGTGCTCCCACGAGAGAGCTGAAGATGTCCTCCGCGGTGGTGGTGTCCTTCATGGGCACCAATTCAAGCAACTCCTCGGTGATGGTCAAAGTTTCATCAACACCCCGAATAAATATGGCCAGTTGTGCAATATCAGTGACATCGGTGCTCTCATCTATTGCAATGGAAAATGCGATGAATGACTTTATTTTTTCTTTCATTTGGCTGCTCAAATCACTTGATAGTTCTGTCACCCTATCTGCGATAGTGTTCCTCGTTAGACTAATATTGGCAAATGCCTGTCGCTTTTCAGGGCACACGACTTCTGCAGCTTTCAGCATGCATGTTTTTACCAACTCCCCGTCAGAAAAACACTTGGATGCCTGGACCAGCTCGTTGGCAATAAGATAGCTGGCTCTCACAGCTCCATCAGCAACATCACGGCCGCGAGTAAAAGTA
Organism: Benthosema pterotum; assembly: GCA_039105355.1. Classification (NCBI taxonomy): domain Eukaryota; kingdom Metazoa; phylum Chordata; class Actinopteri; order Myctophiformes; family Myctophidae; genus Benthosema; species Benthosema pterotum. The sequence continues at coordinate 40,003,714 of CM076967.1, read as the reverse complement.
GACTGCTGTTTCTTCAGTCCAGACAACAATTTTTTTATCTCGTCTTTTCTGAGTTGTCCTTTCAGATGGTCATATTTGTCTTTATGATGAGTGTCATAGTGGCGCTTAATATTATACTCTTTGCTGACTGCAACGTCGTGGTTACATACCAAGCACACTGGTTTTCTGTTCACCTCTGTGAATAAATAATTCTCAGTCCATTTCTCCTGGAACACTCTGCACTCTGCGTCCACTTTTCTTCTTTTTGACAGCGCCATTTTGGGAAGGTTGTCACTGATAGCAACTTGTTTAGCAGTGATGACCGGTGAATCAAAACTGCCACTTGTGTTTTTTTTTTTTTTCCTTTTTTTTTTTTTTACCTGGACACCACGTTGTGAACTCGTGAACTTTCATTTCCTGTGACTTTCTCGTGCCAGTGCGGCCTGCTGGTCATGGAGCATTTTGCACATTTGCTGCCCCCTAGCGACTGGAGGGGGTAATTGGGCGTTTGGGCTATATTTCTTTAAAAAATCATAACTTCTGATAGAAATGAGCTAGAAACTTGCTTTTTTTTTTAAATGCTCAGAAAGGTCTGCCGGGCCGGATGAAATCACATCCCGGGCCGGGTCCGGCCCGCGGGCCGTATGTTTGACATGCCAGCTTTATAGCGTTATGGCCCTGTGTTGGAAACTGTACTTGTACGATCATTTTACCTGTCTATACAATCGCTATATCACAGATATGCAGATGAGTTTACGGCTGGTGATTCAGGATTTGGTTTGGCATTCAAAAATAAGTCTGGAAATCATTCAACCTAACCCTAGATCTGTACTTGGGGGCAAAACTGGTCACATTCCAGTCCAGTTTAATAAGGCTTCTATTTGTGTAAGATCCCGGAAGTTCCCTGCTTCCAGAAAGCACACGTGCTGTTTTTTTTTCCTTCTTTTTTTGTTTACATATATGCATCTCAAAGCTTTTTTGAGATGCATACTGTATATAGATTTATAGGGAAATTCCATATTTATACATGTGATGCCTGTTATTACAGTTTCCATTCAAATACAAAATATTTTAGGTGAGCTGGTACGATAATTTAACATTTCCCATCTGCCTCACTGTGACTCACTGTGACACGCAAGAGTAAAGTCATTGAGCATTCATCAGTGAAACGTTCAGTATTGTTGTAAACCATGATTATGCGATAAAGCCATTAAGAAAACAATTGTAAAACACTCGGTGAACATCGCTGTCATTCAAGTTCCCTTTGTTGCCTAGTTGCGTAACTGAACGTTTGGGACTATTAGACTGATTTGAAGCAGCAGTAAAATGATATCCTCTCACCGAGAATGTCCGTCATGCTTTGTGACGAGGGCCAGTCTATATGAAAACACCTCTGAAATGTCTCAATATACAGAATACTGTACATCTCAATTTACCGGTAATTCATTTGGGGAGTTTTATTGGCATGAGAAAACAAGCGTTTACATCAGGGGAGCCCAACCAGTAGATCGGGATCCACCAGTAGATCTCGGCCAGATCTCAAGTAGATCTCGGGAGATGTGGGGGGGAAAGAAAAAATGGGCAGTGGATAAGAAAAAAGAGCGATTTTCGTCTGTGTGTGTGATGCATTTGCAATGGCAGTGTTTGTCCATGTCTGTTGTACTTATGTTGTACTGTTGTAGGCCTATTTATGACAAGTCTGTTGTACTTTATGCTTATATGGACATAAAGTAAAGTGGTAAAACAAAGTAGTGTTGTGTTGTTGTGAAGTTACTGCAGGCTGGCAACGATTCGTGTGGTTTGAAATGTTGATATTGGACTGGTAGATCCCGGAGGGGTTGGCTGCTGAAAAGTAGATCTTGGGTCAAAAAAGGTTGGGCACCCCTGGTTTACATTAAAGCAAGTGTCACAAATACAATACAATAAAAAACAGTTGAAAATGGGGAAAGTACTGTATATCCAGTTCGAGGGGTAAAGTCTTTTATAATCAATTATGACACAATGCATTGTTTTATACTAGAGCTGTCAATTGATTAAAATTCTTCATCGCGATTAATCGCATGATTGCCCATGGTTAATCTTTGATTAATCACAATTTAATCGCATATTTTTATGAGTTCTAAATATACCATAAATGAGTGTTTTTTCAAGAATATTCATATCAAGGTCAATTATTTATTCTTCATTTGAGCCACAGACCACCATTTGATGACATTTATTTAGACTTCCAGACCTAAATTAAAGAACTTGTCAACAATTTGATGTTGGTATCATTAGGAGCGAACATGCACATTTTGTAGAAAGTTTTCTACATTCTCTAATTGTGTAGACGTATTTTAAAGTAACTTAACTGATGCAGATATTTAACAATTATTCACCTGCATTTGGCGAAATTTAACCAAATAGACCCACTTGGCCTTTGGTTTTACTGTGAGTTAATCTCGCACTAAAAAAATTAATCGAGTTAACTCACGGCTGAGTTAAAGGTAGGGGAAGTGATTTCACTTTTGTCAGATATCACCCAAAAAATATTTTTTTCTGTTAAAATGCTCTATTATAAGGTGTGGAAACCACATATGGAGTTTCCCCCTCCCCCACGTTAGCAGAGGAGCTAATAAAAGTTCCCCATGGTCACCACAATTCTCCTCCAATCAGGAGAGAGCAGCAGGTTCACATAGTGTAGCTACTTTTGGGGGCCCCTAGTGCACCAGGCTGGTACTACACCATGAATTTCAAATCACTTCCCCTACCTTTAACTCGAGATTAACTATAGTTAATGCTGACAGCCTTATTTTATACATGTTATAACAGGGTGTAAAGCTTTTTCTTTTTTAAAAACAAACCAGCAATTATTTGCAGTCTCTTTCTGACAAATGGCAACATTCATCTTCAAGACTATACAGAAGAAATGAGATTTAAGGTCTGTTTAAATGAAGCAGCTCTGTTTAGATGGGCAAGGTAGTACATCATTTAGGGGATGTTTCTCTAAAAGTTATACGGCTGCACTCTCACATAGTTACGTGTGATAGGTTTTTTGGCTCTCAATCTCTCATCTAGGCCTACACCCAACTGAAACCAGAGCTTAAATCACAAGCTGAAACTCTTCAATCGTTGTTTTGAGCGCAAACAGGTCGCTGCAGCCTGAAAAGTAAAGTTATAGTGGATTAGTCATGAGGTTGAAACTTTATTCCAAAATGTTTCACACCTCTGGGTGCCATTTGCTCATTTTCATTTGTAGTAGTAGCCTATCATGTTTTATTCATAACAATTCTCACTTTGCAACACCTTTTTTGTTGTTGCTTGCTTGCTTGTTTGTTTGATTTCGTTTTACCCGAGCTTTTGTTTACACTCGCTCGACACATTTGGCTCGTTTTGATTTATTTGCATCCGACGATTTAGCGGGAGTGAACCTGAGAACGGGCTGCGGCACTAAACCGTCACACGTTCGCGCGCCGCGGATCTGTCGAGGGACCAACACCCTGGAACATAGGGGAGTATGGAGTTCACAGGCCTCCCCTAATATATAATCTGTTGTTAGGCTGTCACCGCGAGGAGCACAAACCGAGCCCCGCGGAGACATGGCGCTGAAATTCATTAATCTAATTAAATATGTCGTATTGCCCAAACGAGACGCCAGGCGTTGGCTTTGCTGCGGGATAAGTGCAAAGTAAGGCTGGGTCCCACAAGAGTTAGCACACACAGCCCGCGACGTGCGCCGGCGCTAACGCGCTTCATTAAACTCTTAATTACCTATTGTTTCTAACTAGTTGGTGGCGTTTTAATGAGAATCTACAGGCGGTTAAATGTAATCTAAATTTTCTAATCTACTGGTCCATTACCAAGGAGTCAAAATGTTATTGGTTTTGTGAGTAATCAGACTTTTAAATGGCACTGATATCACTCCCGAGGGCCAGGAGCGGGTTTCAACTGTGTAATTGAATTCCTTTTTTTCTCCTCTCCTAATCCTCCTCCTCTTCCTTCTTTTTCCATGTAAGAAGCAGTGGTGTTAGAAGTACTCAACTATTATAGCCTAGACAGCGTAATATGCAATACCAAAGTAGCCTATGAAAATACTCTTTTACTTGTAAAAGTCCTGGATATTATCCAGCATTCTACTTGAGTCAAAGAAAACAATCATAGCCTACAGTGTAATGTAAAAAAGCTCACAATATGCTGTATACTGTCTCCTTATAGATTGTAAATCTGCAATTTTCTGACCAGTCAAGGTATTAAATAGGGTTTCATTGGTATAATGTTTACATGGGGACGGTCACGGTGGATCAGGGGTAGAGTGGTTGGATGGTAACTGCAAGGTTGCCAATTCGAATCACGGCTCCCCCGTACTTAGGCCTAGATTTTCATCACCACTAAACCCCTCATCCCTTAACTTCTTTGCCTTTTAAACTAAAAAACAGTTACAATAGGTAAAATGGCCAGTCTACAAGCTCACAATGTGTCGATAGATTGGCATGTTAAACTATTCCAAAAACATTTTCAAAATAGTAGAAAGTGGATAAGGGGTTTGGGATAAGCGTGTGACGAAAATGGAGCCCTTATAGTGCCAATGTGTCCTTGAGTGAGACACTGAACCTTAATTGCTCCTGATGGGCTGGTTGTTACCTTGCATGGTTTCCGTTGCCATTTGCTGTGTAAGAATTTATAAAAACACAATGTGATGCACAATCTATGTGAAACGCCTTGGAAAAAGGCGCTATATAAATGGACCATTTGACATTTAGGCTAATGATGACCTCCCGAATATAAGACGACCCAGATATGAGACGACCCCCATTTTTCAAGAATCATTTACAGAAAAAGAACATTGAATGTCAAATAGTATAGCCCCGAATATAGGACGACTCCCGATACATAGTCTCATACATAGTCTCATATTCAGGCCAATAGGGTATGGTATACTTGCAAAAAGGTTTGCATAGTGGACTAATATACAACATTTGTTGTATATTTTATACAGCATTTTCTTATACTTTATAGATCTATTTGTCTGAAAGTATTAACTATGAGAAAATGCTCAAATTAAGTACCTATAAAAACACTGCAATGCGCTGTTCGTATGTTGTAGTTTGCACCATTGAGTACTGGCCTGTGTACTTGTACTTGAGTACACTTTGTCCACCACCATTCCTTCCTCCAGTCGGATCACAGGGTTTCCGCGCTTCATATTTTCCCGCTTAAAACGGGTCACCATGGCGACCCCTTGAAGCGAGAGGCTTCTGGAAGGTTATCCTGCACAGATGAATGCATTCAGGCTGCAAGCACCCATGTTCTTATCTCTCTCTCTCTCTCTCTCTCTCTCTCTCTCTCTCTCTCTCTCTCTCTCTCTCTCTCTCTCTCTCTCTCTCTCTCTCTCTCTCTCTCTCTCTCTCTCTCTCTCTCTCTCTCTCTCTCTCTCTCTCTCTCTCTCTCTCTCTCGCTCTCTCTCTCTCTCTCTCTCTCTACATGTGCGTGCATACGCGTGTGCGCGCATGTGCGTGACACATGTGTGCATGCGCATTTATAGGCACGTGTATGGACATTTATAATGTATATCAGGCAATTTTTCATAGCTATCATTGCGACCAGGGGTGAACTGGAGGGGGGTCGCAGTTCCCCCACTTTTCTCACATCTACTGTATGGTATTTTTGGGGCAAAGATGTTTTTTGACTTGTCATTTACTTTTATGGATAAAATTAAACATTGTAAACCCTGATTGCAAATAGGCTATACACATCTGTATGTTTTAATAGTGTGTCTGGGTGCGTTGCGCACATGCACGCAAATGTATGCCTGTGAAATGTGTGTGCGCAGTTGGTGTGCACGTGTCTTATGGGACGTCCCCCAGTTCTAAAGGTCCAATTACCACACTGATTGTGAGTAGGCTACCCCATAAGGATGGTATAGTGGGTTATAAGGGGCTTAATGTGTTTAGAGTTTAGAGTTATGTTTAGAGTTTAGTTAGTTATGTTTAGAGTTATGGGGATGATGATTCGGGTCGGGTGTGAAGCAGCTGTGGTAACAGTTTTAGGTCTAGTTTGGGGCCACACAAGTTAAATAAAGAAATGTTTTTTTTTTCTGAAGTCCCCACCAGCTCAATGAGTGGTACAGGAGTGTATGTGTGTGTGCATGCATGCGTGTGCGTGTGCGTGTGTGTGTGTGTGTGTGTGTGTGTGTGTGTGTGTGTGTGTGTGTGTGTGTGTGTGTGTGCAGGCACGCATTTGTGCCTGTGTGTGTGCGTGCACATGCGTGTGAGTGTGTTTGTGTGCATGCGTGCGTGTTGTGCCCCAGTCAGAGCACACAGCTCCGCTGCGCTGTCACCTGCAGCCAGATAAGCCAAAGGATTTATCGCCCTCCGAATTGCCTTTGAGTGCTGGATAAAATGGCTCCAATACATTCTCATATGAAAACGCTGTGAGGTTAATGAGAGCCAAATTCACAGAGGGCTAAATCTATTAGGTTTTTTCATGGGCGGAATCAATCAACATGCACCACACTGGCTGATTTGTCATATTGAGGCATTGCCCGTTTGAATTCCAAAACACCACCAGTCCTCCTCCTCCTCCTCCTTGCGGAATGATTCACTTTGATTTTTGATTGCCTCTTCATCAAGACGATGACAGCTATGAGCTAATTTTCTTTTCTATCATGTTACACACTTATTAGCTCTGGACGGTCTTTGGCAGAATGACTGATTCTCCCCCTTTATAGAGCCATTGTTGGATTTTATTCAGGTATCATTCAAACCATCAGTACACTCCTGGATTTTTCAGTTGGCGATATATATTTTTCTACATGCATAGCTGACTATTCTGAGATTTTCTCACGGATTTAACTATGGAATCCTTTCTTTTCACCTTCAGTCTCTGATCCGATACATGATGCATACAGTTCCCATCCCATGAGTGATTGAGAGAGATTCTCATAGAGATTATCGCAGCGAAAGCCATTTTGATCCAATGTCCACGACGGATTGTTGTTTATGAAGACAGATTGTTGGTTCACTCAATGTTCGAATTCAGCCCCCAGCACACACACACACAGATACACTTCCCTTTTACATATAGTCTCCATTGACGTACACATGTCCTATACTTTGATCTATCTAGAGCTGGCTGCTGAGCAGACATGGAAATAGAAATTCTCTCTATATATATTTTTAAATAGATTTTCTGTCAACGGAAATGACAAGATGACAGCTTCCTACGCGGGACTTTCAGGAGGCGGAAGTATACTGTCTATTTCTGCCATGTTTTGAAGATTTTGACAGAGTTGTCTGGCTTGTATTGAGACTAAAGGTTCTTAGGCCTGGTTTACACTGACAGCCAAATCTAGCCTGAATCAGAACTGAGCCACTTCGGGAATGAAATCTGATTGGTTTTAAATGGTCACATGACCCTTTACCAATCAGATTCCAATCATGAAGTGTCTCGGAACTGATTCAGGCTAGATTTTCAGTGTAAAACCGGCCTTAGATAGGCTACTTCATGGTGAAGTGAGTTAGGGTGAAATGGTTTCCACCGCAATGTCGTTTTTTAACCTTAGAGCATGTGAACTTCAACCTTTAGAACTACACAGCGGTGAAAAACCTCACTTCACCTTGGAGTGCGCAATTTTCATTTTGTGTGGTTGATATTGTGTTCTTTGGCTGCTGATGCATCATTGTATCAGCTTTAGTGTTTGTTTTTTTTCATGTGTTGAACGCCTGAGCTCAAATCCTCTGGATTCAGGAGATGTTCAAGTTCAACCAAGCGGACGGCTCCCCCTAAATGTTGGCTGCCGTCGATTTGCCCAAAAGCTCAGGAAACGCTTGTTCCTGTCTGATAGAGGAGTTGTTGAATAAGCCACAGCTGGCACTTTACACCTATTTTATTCAATCCGTGTTCGTCCAGGCCGCCGCTGACTGCGAGGGAAAAAAACGTCTGATCTTCTGCGAGAAGGAAATAAAGGCAGGAAAAAGAGGCATTTGTCTTTGGCGAAAACGCGTGTCTCTCTCGCGTGCGTGCCCGCTCTCCGCCGTGTCGTGATGGATGGCAACCTTGGGTGTTTGAGTGTATGTGTTTGTCTATCGCGGCGCTTTGCAAAGTGACCAGGGACAGGCGCCAACTGGAGAAGCCCCTGCCCCCCCCCCTGACTAATGAGCAGCATTATTCAAATGGACTCTTTGTTGTCAGTGTACAGCTCGCCACTCCACGCCACACACCGCCTGCCTGCCTCCCCTCGCTGCCTGTCACATGCTACATCACACCAAAACGCTCCCACATATCCTCCGTCTGAAGCCCGTCATTTGTTCTCCGAGGCACGGCATGGTGCAGCGTCGCCGGCCGGCCTGAAGAGAACTGATTTTCGAATGATGAAGCGAGACACGTGCTCCGACCGTTGGCTTTATCACCTATTACTTAGCCTGTCCCTGGTGTGTGGGGAGAACCACTGGCAGATAACTACCTTTGTACAGTACACTTGCTGTACATCATATTTACATGAATATGCACTTTGCACTCTGATACTCAGACAACCCATAATTCATTCTGTATGGTAACCCCATTTTGTTTTTGTTTTTTTGTTTTTTTTTAAAGAATTAGCTAGTATAGCTGTAGCTCATGAAAGCATTCTTAACATTAGCTTTAGCTATTGAAAAAATCAAGCTCATTTTTGGAAATCATGGATCCAAACCCATATGTAAATTGTATTGGGCCTATCCAATGAGAGTTGGAGTTGGGCGTTGGTTAAATGTAAAATTATGATGATGATGATGTATATACGATGATTATAAACATCATCATTTGACATGTTTTTCTGATTTGTTTACATGCTAGTAGCACTTGTTGGCTGTGTTTGTTTGGTTAGTCTAGTCCATTTAGCCACACGATTGACAACATCTGGTTTGGCGTCAGATGCAGACACGATGTGATTGGTTGAGGGAAATTTGAATTCCCTCCCCCTTGAAATCACTCAGAGGGCAATATCAGAATCAGCTCAGCTCAGCTTCAGGAAGCTGAGCTCGAGTCAGGCTAGGTGGTGCAAATCTTAGAATATTATGTCCTTTCAGAGCGAATGTTGTTAACTCAAATCTTCACTTCTGAGAAGTCCCTGAGACTCCATATTTACAGATGGTGTTCTACAGCTGAATTCAGATCATTCTGGGGGTCCTTGGCATGAAATATTATTAGCATGATAGCATCGCTGACACAGAAACAGATTTTTCAGAAAAACGTTTGAAGACATCTACTGTATTAGAATCTAGTGTCAGGTCAAAATTGGATAAAGGATCATGTTGCTGCTGCGCTGTTATACTGCCTTCCAGTTGAGAGTGTGATAAAAGTTGTTGTGCAGAGAGGGAGAGATCGCCCTCTGGTCTCACGCACTTAAAACATGACATCGAGATGGGATCAAGCCGTAGGTGGGCAAACCGAGGTGGGGGAAAAAAGAAATCTCGACGAGGAAAAACAAACACGAAATGTCAACAAATCGAGGCATTTCAACCCAGTTTGTCTCCTCTCTCGCGCCGCGGAGTTTGTTGCAACCGGGAAAAAAAGAAGAAAGGGAGCAAGAGGCTCCTTTTATAAGTCCTGCGTCAGCTGACAGGAGGGAGCAGCGGGTGAATAAAAGAGAGGAGGGAAGTCAAAAGAGGAAAAACCCCAGCCTTTGTAGAAAAAAGAAAAAGAAGGGCGAGGAGAGAGAGGGGGAGGGATGGAGGGGAAGAGAAAAGCGAGATAGAAGAAGAAGGGTGTTGGAGGAAGCTCCTCCGACAGAGCCCATCTCCAGCTGTCACAAATCATTTCTGCTCGGGAAGTGAGGGGAGGCGAAATGTCAAAATATTTGAATAAATTCCACAGAAGCCTGTTGAGAGTGGGGGGCGGGTGGGCGGGGAGGGGTATTGTTGGCAGCCATGGGGTGGAGAGGGGATGAGAGGGCTGCCGGGGGAGAGGGAGAGAGAGAGGGAACATGGGAGGGGGGGGGGGGGATTGAGGCGAGAGATGGGCAAGGGTGGTGGTGGGTGTGGTGGGCGGGGGGTGTTTGCATGTGAAATAGCCTTCATAGGCCCCTCAGGAGAAACAGTGGCCATCATGGAAATCAAGGGCTAGTAGCCCTATAGTCATAAAATCCTCTAGAATTCCTCCTATGAGACTTTGGATGTCCAATAGGAATCCAATCAGATTTTCCTCCAAAAAAATCCAATAGGATTCCAATAAAATCCTATGGGATTCTGTTGGATTCCTATTGGATAACCAATAGAATTTCTTCTGAAATCTATTGGAATCCAAAAGGATTTTTTTTTACTGGTGCTGTGATGTTTCAGCTCAATTGAAATCATTTCGGTCTTAGCCTCGGCCCCCAGGTGGCTTACATCTGTGCTGCGAAATGAAAGCCTGGTGACAACGTACACCAGAGAATCTATCAAAAGGCGGGACTTCCAGCATGTAAACTTCCCCCGGAAGTTGCCATTTGCCATTTTTCAGCCAATTCAATTATAATATGTCAAACTCAAGGCCCGGAGGCCAAATCAGGCCTGTGATTGAATTATCTTTGGCCCAGGGGTGGATCTAGGCATAGGCATGGGGGGGCAATGCCCCCTTAAATGCCCAGTCTGCCCCACCAAACATGCAGATGGCATGCAAAACAACCCAAGATATTTCAGTGCTTATATTTAAAAGTATTTGACACTACTACTGTTGAAATTCGTTGAAATATATATATATATTTTTTTTTTCTGAAAATAAGTGAACAAGCCAAGACACTAGTGAAGTCTGGACAGGGTTGATTCGCTGTGGACTGTAAATACAGCAACTTCCACAACTACTGCTGATGAACTCTAAAGCAGTTTTCAACCAGTGGTCCTTGAGAGGGTTCCAGGTGGTCCCCAGCTAAATGATGGAATGTTGGTTAACCAGATGTAACTCTTGCAAGCGTAAAAATGAAACCAAATGGACCCTTGCGGGTCCATTTGATATCATGTTTACACTCTTAAGAGTTAAAATATTCATCTGAATTGGCTCACTTGACTAAGAAATGTATACAATAAGAGAATCTAGAACATTTTTGTCAATGTTTGCCTGTTTGATTTCCGAAATCTGGTTCTGTGGGGTGAAGATGTCATCAAATGGTGAATAAATAGTGGGCCCTGGTATATCAAAATGGCTGAAAATCACTGCCCTAAAGCCTTAGGCTCAGATGATCTATAATTCTTTTATGACTGGCGCCGATTACAAAGGTGCTGTTTGACAAAACACAGGTAAATGTACTAGCCGTTCTGCGTATGAAGATCCAGGCCAAGCTACAGCTTCCCTTTTTCATGAACATCCACCGTCAGAAGAGTTTTTGGCGAAGAGGTAGAGGTGTGTGTACCCCCCCCCCCCTCCCTCCGTTGGCAGCAGCAGAACTTGGTGGTGCATTGTAAGGTGGCAGGGAGTATAAGAGCGAAAACCCGCTGTGCCGCTCGGTGGTGCACCGCGTTGCCCTTTGAGTCTGGGGCTGTCACGGCGACGCACTGCGTCAGCGCCACATGGGTTAAGAACATCACAGAGACCTTGAAGGTGAGAGTGTTCTCGGGCATCAGATCTAGTACCGTTGCCTCTCCCTCTCTTTCGCTCTCTCTCTCTCCTCGGCTCTGAAGTGCTGCTGCTGCATGCGTCGCAGCTGTTGTTTCACTCTCACCGTTATGCAAGAGCGGAGGAAAACTGTGTACGGATGATCAGCGCCGGAGAAAGCTATTAGATTTAGTGATAATAGGGTAGAGACTGAGGCAAAGAAGAGCACAGCTCCAACGCCTTCATCATCAAGGGCCCTCGCGGTTCCCCTTCGCTATCTTTAAGTTGTTTAAGTGGAATTATTTGAACGTTTGTGTGTGCTTTTAGGCTATACATACGGCAGCTTATGTGCATATGCAACCTTGACATCGTGCTGTATGTTTTACCTAGCTGCATTTCAGTGAGTTAACATAGAGGAATGTTGGCTGCAAGGTGAAAAGTGTATTAACTCGATCTGTGCTACAGCGGCCTCTGGTGGCCACTATGCTACGTTGCCTCCCATTTGCCACCATTAGAGGAAGTGTCACTTTAACCTTCTGAGGTTCATAACACTCTGTGCCGCAATAGCGGCTCCCCTTTAGCCGTTACTGTGAACCGGTGGATGTCTGTATGGTTGCGACATTATGATGCAACGGCCATCTGAATATAGGCGGTGCGACGTGGCTAGACGCCGCATAATGGACGTAATGGAGAAACGGAGCGCTGAAAGTATTGTTTTTAATGGGAGCAAATGTAGAGGAATAATACTAAGCAAACCGTCACAGGAGACCAGCAGGGTGACGAGCAACCAAAGGAACGCTACAAGGTAAACAAAATGTCGGTGTGATAATTAATATAACAAACACCCAAACGTAACTCGCAGCATGAGGGTCTATAGATTAGCGGTAGCTTAGCTACACATCTGGCTGTAGCCGGCAGCAAAAAGGTTAAGCACATAGGGCTCTGTGGTTAAAAAGGTATAATGATGTGTGTTTGTTCAAAGTCTCAGAGTGCATGTTCTCTAGCACTATCACGCTGCGCACATCTCTCCCCCTCCTCTTTGTTCAGATGATCTCTGGGGTCCGTTCAGAAGTTAGCGGGGGTCAGTGTCTCCTCTGCGGGCGTGCCTCTGAACTCACCAACACTGTATTTAATTAGGCCTCTAATCAGCCACTAAACATACAATAAAATGAGACAATCTGCGTGTCTGTCTGTTTACCGCCACCCCCTACAATCACCACATATTTGCATGTGGTTGGTAAAAAAGGAGGAGGAGGAGGGGTGAAAAAAAAGAATAGTGTTTATCGGAGGGAAGGATCAAGGTCGTGACTCCTCATCACCAAGCGATTTCCCCGAAACCAATTAAACTCCCGGTCGGTGAAGTTCAGTTGGAGGACGCCGACCGGAAAACAATACCAGAAGGAGATGACAGCTCCTCTCTGCCTGCTATCTCTGGCCGTATTTTTCTCCCAGCGTTAATTATATTTGCAGATTCTGTCATTTAGACTAAAAAGGCTGGAGATTTTTTTTTTGTAATCAGCGTGGAAAATATTCATTTTGGCAAGCTATCAACCTTGTTTAACACGCGCTATGGTGTGAAATAATCTGCTGATTTGGATTGGGAGAGAGGTCAGGAGTGTCGAGAACCCGAACGAGGAATGACTGAAGTGTTCGTGTTCAGATAGCGATGGATTGGCGATTGTCACATGCAGAGTGAATTTCCTCACTGTTTGAAAATGTGAAACGGTCTTTGAGAGTGCACCGTACTTGAAGGAGAGCGTATACCTTTATTGTGCGATGACTTCCTTAGACCACATTAATCACAGGATATTTCTCAGGATCTTTCACCCCATTAACTATAGCTGCTCAAGGGCCTGCCATGACAATAGTGACATCAAAAAGACCTAAACTGCAAACACACAAACTACACACTACAGACATTTCAAATGCCCATACATTTCTTATCAGCATATTGTAGGTAGTCCGCAAGACAGGGGCGGATCTAGGCATGGGCATGGGGGGGCCAGGCTGCCCCACCAACCAAACACGATGGCATGCAAAACAACCCAAGACATTTCAAATTAAAGTCCTTATACTGTATGCAAAACACTACTACTGCCAATAACTAACTAGAATTGTGGCACCACTAAACCAACATTATTTCATTGTTTAAAACAGAAAACTCTCTGAGTCAGACCGTTAGCCTTATGCATGCTGTGTGTCTGTTGCGACTTCAAGAACAACTGATGTTATTGATGCTTATTGCTTATACTTGCCTGATATAAGTCCTTTAACCGAAAATGTTATGTCACTTCGCGCCATTTTCACCTGACCCCCCCCCCCCCCCCCAATTGGGAAATGTTACATCCGCCCCTGCAGCAAGATTTATTAATGTTGTAACTACCCATGATCACTTATTAATGAATGCAAGCAATAAGCAGTAATATGTGTTTCTGAAGCGTTAGGTGTGACCAAACAGTAGTGTCAAGTGGCGTTAAGAAAGCGACTAGAACAGGCGTCTCGGCGTGTGGCTTCAAAGCGTTTCTGATTCTCCAAAATCGAATCCACTCACCGCCGTCAATTCCATCAGTTTTGTTTAAAAACCTGGATAGACGCCTGGGATAGGTGTTTTCTTGACGCCTACTCAAGTGACTGTCTGATCATACAGTACATACCCAATGTAAGCGCCTTCACCCAGATGCCGCCGGAATAACCCAAGAATGCAGAACGTCACTGCTGAAGTCACCTGCCTTTAAGAACATCATGTTTCCTGTCTATTTCTGTTCACATCCTGCCTGGTTCTGAACCAGCCATCATGACACACAGGTCTCCTGGATCCCAGACATGTAATGTGTGCTGATACAGAAATGTATATTGTAGTGGGTACATAATGAACCTCAGAACATGCTTACAAGTAAGCAGAATCACATGCACCACTTGAATAGAGGATGGTTAGAACAGGTGATTTATTAAAATCACAACATTCACAAAGAATCGATTTCTGAGCAAATGTTTGTTGGTTTGTTTTTCTTGATATGACGCATCCTGTAGGCAGTGTAGGGAGAGTAGAGCTATATACGGAAATCTTGTGCTTAGTTACCATAACGGATAACAGTATGCAGAACTTAGGCTACTTCAGTTTCACAAAATACTTCATTGCCTCTTTATACTGCTACAGCCTCCATATAATGTACTCACTGCAGACACTGCATACCTACCGATACCACACTGTATCACGAGTTGATACCTTTTGATCTGTCCAACATATTTAAATGCGTGTGTGAATAATAAATGCCCCGCCAACCTGGATGTCATGTTGAGAATATCACTGGCGCTTAAAACGATGTCACTTGACCGCAGATTCACCCAAGTTGCGCTGCGCCGTAGCAGGCCTTATTACTATTTTGAAAAGATACAGCCGTACACTTACCCCGTAACATATGGGAATTCATTTATAAGTCACTGTGCTGTGCGACCGTGCGACCTCGCTGCAAGTTCAGCACAGAATCACTCGGCCCAGGGGCGGATGTAACATTTCCCAATTGGGGGGAAGGGGGGGGGGGGTTGCAGGAGAAAGTGGTATGGGGGCAGCTTCATCACCAGCACCCATACCATTTTCGGTTACAGGACTTTTGTTTGGCAAGTAAAGCATCAATAATAACATCAGTTGTTATTGAAGTTACAACAGACACGCAACATTCATAAAGCTAAAGGTCTGACTCAGAGAGTTTTCTGTTTTCAATGATGAAATGCTGTCCCAGATAGCAAAATGCATTGATTCAACGTTGAATTTTGGTTATCTAACCAAAATTCAACGTTGAATCAATGCATTTTGCTATTTGGGGTTGGTTTAGTGGCGAGATAACTGTAGTTAGTTAGTAACCATAGTAGTAGTGTTTCAAATCATTTTAAATATAAGCACTTTAATTTGAAATATCTTGGGTTGATTTGCATGCCATCGTGTTTAGTGGGGCAGACTGGGCATTTAGGGGGACATTGCCCCCATGCAGATGCCTATGTAGCAGGTGGCTACAGCCTCTGTAGTGATGGCCTCCAAAGTCTAGTATCTGCCCCCGGACCAAGGGGATGTCCTCTTGGTCTAGTGGTTAAGATGTTGGACTTTCACGCGGGAGACGCGGGTTCGAATCCCGGGTGTTACATTGGTGCCGTGACCCGGATCGGGTTTCCCCGTGGAAGGAGGTCAAAAGGTGAGTGTAGCAGGTGGCTACAGCCTCTGTAGTGATGGCCTCCAAAGTGCCCCGGACCAAGGGGAGGTTCTCTTGGTCTAGTGGTTAAGATGTTGGACTTTCACGTGGGAGACGCGGGTTCGAATCCCGGGTGTTACACCTAGATCCACACCTGAACCGGTCGATCATGAACGAAGAGGAACGTATATAGGTGACATACTGCAGAATGCAGGACGGTATCACAAACCTGTTTCTCTTTTTTTCCCCCGAACCCATTTGAAGGACGAGGTTAGCTAAAGTGCAGGCCTGTCCATCACCTGCTTCAGAAAGGAGGTGTCCATGCAGGCATGGCTGGGTATCTGCGGAGGCCCCCGTGGGACGTCTTTTCCATATGGGTCGACGTACGGCACAACGCTTCTTGGAGGAGACCGGCTGTGACTTTTTTTTATACGACCGAGTGTTCTCTCCTTTAACTCCCTTTTCAACCTCTGTGCACGGAGCAAGGAGACTGGCAGTCTCGTTATTTCACCGGCTTTTGACAGCTGGGGCATAGCAGAGGGACAGGAAAATGTGTGTGTGTGTGTGTGTGTGTGTGTATGTGTGTATGTGTGTGTGTGTGTGTGTGTGTGTGTGTGTGTGTGTGTGTGTGTGTGTGTGTGTGTGTGTGTGTGTGTGCGTGTGCGTGGGTAGACCGGGCACACATGTATGTGTGTGTGCTTGAATCAGACACAGAGAGAACGAGAGAGAGAAAGACAGACAGGCAAGGCAGACGGACCAGAGACAGTGGTGTGAATGCATGTGTGACTCTGTTTGCATTTTATGCGTGTGTGTGTGTGTGTGTGTGTCCGTGAATTTGCATTTTTGGTGTGTGCTGCTCGGCCATGTGCATATATGTATGTGTGGCACAGTGGACCAGAACAGAGCTCTCTGACAGTATCTCCACTGATGCCTGCCTGCAGAGAGAGGAGGGGGCTTTGACAGCAGCTCCCACTGTCAATCACCTACCGCCGAAATACATGCCCACTGGCCGCCCCGCGCACATCATCCCAGCTCGTTAACTCTGAACCTGGCAGGGTAGACCGAGTGTGTGTGTGTGTGTGTGTGTGTGTGTGTGTGTGTGTGTGTGTGTGTGTGTGTGTGTGTGTGTGTGTGTGTGTGTGTGTGTGTGTGTGTGTGTGTGTGTGTGTGTGTGTGTGAGCGATCTCGAGTCCCAAGTCTCTGATGCTGCTACTGTATGTTTCGTTACAATATTGGTATTTCATTGATTGTTTTTCAGCCTTCAAACATCAGCGGTTTCTTGAAATTATATTCAAAATCACACCTAATCTGACTGTTAGTGCTGTAAGAATTGGCCAAAAAACGACATTCGAATGTTCCTTCTGAGACAACAGGTGATGTGAGTTGAGTTCGGACGGATTTCGAATGATTCGAATATCGAATGTAGATTCAATGTGAAATATGAATATTGCAGCCTAATATGCTGTAAAACATTCTCTTGCTCATTCTAGAGGCACATAATTATGGCGCTGTTTGTTTAAAAGTGGAAATAGAAAAGAAATGTCTATGCCTTGTTCTGACATGCATACAATAATGCAATGTGACATAACTGTTTACAAAACTATTTTTCTCCATATTCAGCTATTTTTATTGTATCGTATTAGTGACACTTGCTTTGGCAATGTAAAGGTTTGTTTTCTCCTGCCAATAAAGCTACTTTGAATTGATTTTTTAAATTCAATTTATTACATTCTATTATTCTTTTATTTCGTATTATTTTGTATTTGAATATTATTTCGAATATGGAATGTCCATTTGCAGCACTAATGTATGCCATTGTATAACACTAGATACAACCATAATGTGTCCGTTTTAATGAACACACTGAAAAATGCCTCTTGTGCTATAAATCAAACCACTGTGCAGGCAACGTTTCTTAAACGTCATAACAAACAAAACACAAAAAGAACTATTGAATGTGTTGGTTGTTTTCTGTTCTGGTCATTAGATTCCTCCGTGGGCACTGTTGCTGCTGTATGGGAGAAAGGAGAAGAAGGAGCTCTTTTCAGTCAAAGGTATACGGAGTCAGGGGACTTCATAAGGGGCTGCACTGGGCTCTGTGGAGAGACGACCTGCTGCTCTTTTTTTGTGACACACTAGAGCCTCAGACAATGCGCCAGAGAGAGGCATTGTGACTGACTGACTGACTGACTGACTGACTGACTGACTGACTGACTGACTGACTGACTGACTGACTGACTGACTGACTGATGGCTGCCTGGACGAGGCATTCATCTATGAACATTCTAGCCAAGATGTGACCATCATACTCACACCCATCCATCCATTAGTCCCTTCATTATCGGGGGATGCATGTGTGAGTGTGTTTACGAATATAAATAGTGCATTTGCAGTGTCTTTAGCCAAGGCACTTTACATATAGTGCAGTGGTCTTCAACCTTTTTCATACCAGGGCCCACTATTTATTCAGCATTCGAGCCACGGGGACCACCATTCGAGGACGTTTTAGCCCCACAGACCCCAAAACTAAAGATTTCTTTGTTTTTTGTCCACAATTCCAGGCTGGATTTGGGAAACAAAACAGTCAAACCTTCAGATCAAAATGACCAATTAATCTTCTACATTCTCTAGTTGTGTGGACAAATATTTTAACTCTTGAGAGCGTAAACATGAAACCAAATGGACCCGCAAGGGTCCATTTGGTTTCATGTTTACGCCCTCAAAGAGTTACATCTGGTTAACCAACTTTCCATCATTTAGCTGCATGGGACCACCTGGAAACATAGTGAATGTAATATTCACCCATAGACACAAACATTCACACACCAATCGCTGGCGGAAAACATGCAATGTACAACCAGAACAGGTTGGGGTTAGCGTCTTGCCAAAGGACACTTCGACATGTAGACAAGAGGAGTCGGGATTCGAACCATCGACCCACGGATCATTGAACAACTTGCTCTACCTTCTGAGCCACAGTCACCCCTACAATACTAAACCATACGGCACCCATCAAAATAATCCATAATGGCCGTTTAGAATGATGCTCATGAACCACAACTAAACGATCTGGACCACTGGATAGCTTTGGTCTCTGTGTCTGTGCTCCCAGACAGTACCATCATGAGGATGCATGATGCAACCTGCGCGCAGCTTTTTCCTCACCATCCCTCGCGGATGTCTCCTTGCCATTATACGTTCGACTCTGTAAAGCACTTAGGCTGCATCTTGCATCTTGTTGAAGGGGACTGTCTGGTAGCGGCCTGTGTGTGTGTGTGTGTGTGTGTGTGTGTGTGTGTGTGTGTGTGTGTGTGTGTGTGTGTGTGTGTGTGTGTGTGTGTGTGTGTGTGTGTGTGTGTGTGTGTGTGTGTGTGTGTGTGTGTGTGTGTGTGTGTGTGTGTGTGTGTGTGCGCGCGCGCTCGTGCAGTAGATCCTGTGCCATGATGAAGAGACAACAGCTCAAAGCCAGGGAAGAAACTGTACCTTTCCCCTCAGGGTGTCTGCACCTTCTCTCTCTCTGACACCGCTCTGACCTGTCATCAGTGCCACAGACTATAGCAGTGGTTTTCAACCTTTTTCATTCCAGGGCCCACTATTCATTCGGAATTTTGAACCACGGACCACCATTGATGACGTTTTAGCCCCACAGACCCCAAAACTAAAGATTTCTGTTGCTTTTTGCTGTAAACAAAACAGTCACATATTCAGACGATGAACCTTTATAACTTGTGAAAGTGTAAACATGAAACCAAATGGACCCGCAAGGGTCCATTTGGTTTCATGTTTACGCTCTCAAAGAGTTACATCTGGTTAACCAACTTTCCATCATTTAGCCTGGGGACCACCTGTAATCCTCTCACGGACCAGTGGTGGTCCCTGGACCACCTGTTGAAAACCCCTGCACTATAGTATTCCAGGCTCAAATTGGTCCTCCTGGTCACCAAAGGTCAACAAGACATGGTCATCATGAACTCTGATGGACAAACAAGGAAAGAAGGAAGTCTGTGTATAGCCTATGTGTGCCTTCGATCTGTCTCCCCAGTCTTTGGTAGTTATTATCATATATAAGGTAGACATTGTAACACACTGTGTTGTTGGTGTCAAGAGGGTAGTGAAAGTAAGGGACGTGAGTCATGTGACTGGACTCCACCATGAAGGTCATGTCCATCCATATACTGTAACTCTATAGCAGGGGTCAGCAACCTGCGGCTCAGGAGCCGCATGCGGCTCTAGAACACAGCCCTAGTGGCTCCCTGGCTGTAGCATTATTACATACACACACTGGGGTGATCCGCACCAAAATAATATAAACATTTCAGTCACTTTCAGTCAGACTTTCAGTCTGACAGTTGCCAGTTAAAGTAGCACTTGTTGGCCATGCCAAAAAGGCCCAGCAGTTATCAGAGGTGGAGCTTTCAATCTGAACCACCCATTTTCAAAGGTTTACTCAGTTTACTATGTCATTAATATACCTTAGAGATGTTGTGTGGACTAGAAATGGAGTTCTGTAAAACTCCTTTATTTTTTTTTAGAAACTCCATTTCTGAATAAAGGTTGTGTTTCACCATGTTAATGATTTTTCTTTAAGGACTCCAGACAGATGCGGCTCCAGACAGATTTTGAATTTAAATTTGGGTCAAAAATGGCTCTTTCAGCATCTTGGGTTGCCGACCCCTGCTCTATAGGCACCAATGAATTGCAGCAGCGAATGAGGCGCCTTTATGCTTTCTATGCGTGCATCTGGTGAATAGCCTATTCACATGAACTCGTTCACGACTCGCACACACACGTGTGACTTGCAGTTCCCCGCATGCTTTCGGCCCGGTGTGTTCATGAATGCAATTCTGACAACGTTTTAGGGCCTAAATGGGCAGAGACCACCACTTTTCTGGTGCGGTCTGTTATTTATAATTCTTGGGCTGGGCTTTTGTTGTGCATCTACAAGCTCCCAGCAACACATCCGTTATTGTCAAAATATTGAGAATACATTGAATTATGAATATTTTTGAAACAACAAAACAAATCTTGTATTGAGGGATCCCGACCATGCACACATAAAAAGTTACTAATAACTTGTTGATATAATATTATACCAGGTTTTGAGTAATATATATTACTTTTACTTTGTTCAGAAAATATGTTACTATTTTCACAAGCTGGGGTGGAACTCTGCGTTTAAGGGTTAATTTATAATGGTAGAGTAGGCTGGAGTCAAGTTGCTTTGCAGGATGGTGATCGGTCTAAACTCTACAGTGTATATGGAAACAATGTGCACTGGTCTGTAGAACATGTGAAGTATTGGATGCAGAGGGGCGGGCCTAATGCAAAGCAAAATGCAATTACTGGGGTAATTTAAGTTAAGTAACTAACTAGTTACTTTTGGCAGGGAGAAATACAGTAAGTAGTGCAACTTTATTATTTTATAGCATAATTAGTAGGCTAATACATTACTGTTTAATAAGTAATATTTTGACAACACTACCAATAGAGGCAACTTTCATACAGAAAAACAAGCCAAAGGCGCTTAGAAGTAGCAGGCATGGCAACACTGGCTGTGATGAATAGGAAGTGTGGAAGCGGAGCTCCTTGGGAAACAGGTGGAACAGGCCAAAATGTTTACAGAATGCCAAAATGACCATCACTAGCTGTTCCCAGCAATCCTTTAGTGTGGTTGTCCTACTCACAGTTATCAGTCTTGTATTGAGTTGTGCTTGAAATGTACTGTAAATCTACAAACTGTTAATACAAATTTCAATCAATGAAACCCGCTCAGAACAGGTCTATGGTGGATTATTATGAAACAAACGCTTTGTAGATGGAGCGAGGAGCTGCGTATAAGCCGCCCTACATCATGCTACAATGTTGGTGAGTTTGATCTATGTTTAATACAAGCAGCAGATCACGTTTACACCACGTTTATTTCCTGTCAGCTAATTCAATTTACACACGAGCAATGACTTTGATGGAGCCACATTCGTGCCATTTTTCTTATTAATTAAGAAAATTAAGAAGAAATGGGTCACAAAGGTGCAGAAAAATGTCAATTATTT
Organism: Benthosema pterotum; assembly: GCA_039105355.1. Taxonomy (NCBI): domain Eukaryota; kingdom Metazoa; phylum Chordata; class Actinopteri; order Myctophiformes; family Myctophidae; genus Benthosema; species Benthosema pterotum. Next base: position 39,981,978 of record CM076967.1, on the reverse strand, counting down.
GAAAACCCCAGCCTGTGCTCAGCGGGAAACAGTTCTAAGATTTGGGAACTCCATCTCCCATGATGCCTCGCGGCACCACGAACAGCCCTGACCGGATGTTGATATCTGGTGAACAACAACATTACAGAATGTGTGTTGGTCTCTTCATGGTAGAAACATCTGACATGGAAAGGAGACAGTTGGACTGCAGTCACCCATATGACCCGCAGCGCTTACCGTACGTGAGTTCAATCCGCTTCGTTATCTCCTCGGCGATCGTTGGTTTAATAGACGTCGCCATCTGAAGCTTTTAAAAGCCAAAGAAAGCAGAGGCAGTCATCCTCAATGCGATGTGTTTTGACAGCTCGGCTATGGCCAGCTAACATGGGCTAACTGACAGTAGTGGTGTAGTTGTAACTGAGCGTAATGCGTTCGGCTTCCCTTTCTGCAGATAGGCAGACAGTAGATGGATGTTCCCCCTCCCCATAGTGCTTATTACATCTATATAGGCTATGTTGATGTTTGCTGCTGTGCACTGATGCCATTGATCTGTCTGTAACTGTGTTGACCATATAGGGCACTATCCGCCAGCTGGTTAGGTAGATTTATGGCCCCACATACAGGAGAATAAGAGGGTGGTTATTTGACAGGAAACATTTGAGACAGCACCGTAGCCTGTGTGTTGCTTATGATCACCTTTTGGGTTAATATTAACTAGTATGTGATTATTCTAGCTCTGCTGCTGATTGTTTTATTGATTGAAGCTTGTATTCACAGTGTTTTAGAATGGGTGTACGGTTCAGAGAGAGTGCAGGTCAATGTCAATGTCTGCTGAGGGGGAAATGACCAGGAAATGCACTGTTTACATCAGGGTCCTCAGATGTAGCTCCCACTTAGCAGCCTTATATACAATAACCGAATATGAATAAAAAACACGACAAAACAGCTCCCCAAACCAAAGCCTTTTTACTTTGTCTGGCACTTTTGTGCGAGATAAACATACATATTCAATTGACCAAATAAATGTTCATAATCTACAGCTTGTTAAACAACGTTTGAACATTATAACTCCTGGGCTAGCACACCAACATAAAGCAAAATCGCTTATCAGCAACAGATAAACATTAGCTACTTCTGTCGTTTAATACCGATATTGACAATAACAGCAATATCGACTGGCATGTGGGAAATACATAATTAATATTATCATAAAATATACAGTATCAGTGGACTACTCCTAATCAACTGCACTAAATCCCGAAAGGATCACGTATGCCTAATTTCTGCTTTGTTGAATAGAGAGAGGAAATATCATCCGAAATATTGGTAAAAGATCTGTAAAATCGCCTCCCCAATGGGATGCGTTGGAGGGGGGGCTGGGGTTAGGGTAATGAAATTGAACATTTAAAACACATAATATGTTCTTTAGTTAAAATAGTTCAGATTTTTATCGCAATTTACTGTGCCTGTCATAGGTATGACGTCGCAGGATATTTTTCCTGGAGCCCCCCCAGGGAAAATTTAGGGCTCCAAATTGGTTATGACACGCCTGCTCCCACCCTCTTTCCTGTCGATCTTCACTTGAATGTCAATAAAGGCAGAAATTCCTAAAACAAACCTTTAAAAAAATATGATATGATATCGGTACTGATATATCAGCCAAGCTCATAATCATTCCATAGTGTCTACTGATTTAATTAAAAGGAAAATAGTGATCCTAGTAATGATCCTATACCATAGATGCAATTTCATCAAGTCTGTGGGCTCTCTACAAATGCAAAAAGTCAGACTTGAGCCAGGGTAAAACTAAGGAAAAAAACATAAGAGAATGTACGGTAGAAACTTCATGATCTATCTTTATCCCTGGTCTAAATAATTCTGACTATTTGCGTGGTGTGTACCGATCTTTACCTTTTCCTTCCTCTTTCAGTCTGACAGTGTTGATCTGTTATCTCAGTTGCACTGCTTAAATAATTGGCTGTACACAAAACGTCCAAACCAGGCCACGCTGCTGTCACTAAAAGCCAGTCATGAGTCATTGTGAGTCATTGTGTAGTGTTGTTTACACTCACTGTTTGACTTGTAGAACGGTGCTTTGATTCTGACCTGGTGAACGTCTGATTTGATTAATGTACAGTAGTTCTCATCTGCAGTGCGCTATTATCAGGATTGCTGCTCAATACTGATGCATTGCTTTCCTCAACCTGAGCAAAGACAGCTATTGGGTGACACGAGGTAACCATGGCGACTGTAGCTTTTGTCCTATGAAAATGTTTTGTTGTAGTACAAAAGAGTTTCTGTTCAAGTGTGAAGTGCAGCAAAGCGATGCAATTGGTGAAAAAAAACATTATTCAAACATGTCATATTCTCTTGGTGGAATTCGCAACATTTTTTTTTTCAGCAGCAATGACAGTGTAAATACGAATCACAGCTCTGCTCATTGTGATTAAAAGGAATGTGTTTGTTCATTGTGACCCGACCAGCTTAATATAATAGCATTAGTTAATGTTAGGAATGCTGTATTTACGATCTCAAGCTATAATAGCTACAGAGGGAGTGCCAGGATTTTTCCCCCCACGCTAAAACATGATCATCAGGTCTTGTTGTGAGGAAAAAAGTTTTTTTTCTTCTCCAAAAAGTGTACAGTATTTGTATTTGATTCTAGTTTCCGATGCTACATTCTAGTTCCTCATGCTAGATTCTAGCTCCCCATGGTAGATTCTAGTCTCCTCTAAGTAGATTGTAGTTTCTGAAGTTAGATTCCAGTTTCTGACACTATAGATTCTAGTTCCCGACACTAGATTCTAGTCCATGACACTAAATTCTAGTTTGTGACACTAAATTCTAGCTCCTGTCGCAAGATTCTAGTTTTTCTGGAAAAAATCTCTTTCTGTGTCAGTGATGCTTAACATATTTCATAGGAAGGACCCCCAGAAAATATGTATTTAGCTGCAGAACTTCATCTGAAAACATGTTGTTAGGGATCCCCCAGAAGCAAAGATTTGAGTTAAAAATGATTGCTTCCGAAATGTATTAGATTTGCACCACATTTTCACAATCTTTCAAAAATAGCAGAACTACAAGCTCATATCGCGCCACTCGGTGGCGCGATATGGGCTTGTAGATCTGCTATTTTTCAACAGCTAAAACACCAAAACACGTTCAGCACAGAAAGGGTTAAAGGGCCGGTGAATTGGGAAAAAAAAGTGTTTTCACACTTTTAGACCACATCTGTGCTGTGGTCATTATATGGCCATACCCCATACCCATTTCTGAATCATCGTCCTTGAACACATTATGAACACATGAGTGACATGAATTATAAACAAACATTTTAAGTGAAGCTATATACAGTGTAGCTCAGTGTAAGCTGTCATTCCATCACCTGAAGGGATGCATGCTCTGATTGGTTCAGAAACCCTCTGTGCCAGATAAAAGATTGGGATCCATAATACATCAATGTACACATCAAGGTCTCTAATTAAAGGTATAGTAAGTGATTTCACTTAATGTAAATATTGTTAGTTTTTTCTTCTTCTTTTTCTTCTTTTTTGGCTAATCCTCTCTACTGTGGAGTGTGGTGACAATATAAGGAGTTCATCCCTGTACCCAGTGAGTCCCTGTGGTCATAAAACCCTAGTTTCAGTTTGGGCTTTGGGATAAAAGCCTTTCGTCCAATCAGGATTGAGGGGGGACGGGCCTTGCTGTATATTGTTGGCCTGTTGCACTCCTCCTCACTGTAGAGTGTGTGCATGTGCACATCTTGCTATTGGGGGGGGGGGGGGGGGCAAAGGGTTTTCCAAATCACCAAAATCACTTACTATACCGTACTGTCACCTCTTAAAGATATCCAAAACACAAGGAAAAAAGCTTTAATAATAGACATAGCCTAGCAAGTGGTCATTGTTATTATTATTTTTTTAGTGCCAAGGTGGTGATTAAATTTCCTAAACTTTCCTTCCTGGTAGATAACACAAGGATAACAGTATTTAGTTTTTTTGAGCAGGACTCAGACCCGGCCTTTGTCTTCTTCTTCTTGCTGTTGTTCTTCTAACTCCCGGCTATATGTTTGTCTCTCTCTAACCCTCCAGGTCATGCATGCAGCTGAGTCTCTAGCAGCCTGCGCTTTGTAAAAACCCTCCCCCCGACCCCTTGAGCCAGCAGTGTGATCAAGTTGCCGGTCCGGCTTCAGTCTCTCCCCCTCCCTCCCTCCTTCCCCTCTCCTCCTTCCCCTCTCCCTCCTTCCCCCTCCCCCTCTCCCTCTCCCCTGCCCACTCCCCCCAACGCTTCCCTATGCTAACCCTCCTGAGCATGTTCTACTATATCTGTCTGCGGCGGCGCTCCAGGAGCGGCACGCGCGGCGAGGCGCTGACCAGCCGGCGCGCCGTGGAGTCGGGCCAGCGGGGGGCAGCGGTGGGGCTGCCGTCGGCCAGCGTGGAGGTGTGTACTAGATTTCTTTAAGACTTTACACAAGAATGTAAACACAAAACATAAAGAATTACATGAAAGAGTGGAGGGAGGTGAATCAATCAATGTCCAGTTTATTACAAGAGCATGTGCCCCGGTACACAATACCCAGGGAGTCTGCCTAGTGCAAGCCTCCCCAACCCTCTACCGACATACTGTAGTTCTTATAGCCTAGCTTTCACAGACAACATGTTCATGTACAGCAGGGGTGGATCTAGGCATGGGCATGGGGGGGCAATGTCCCCCCTAAATGCCCACTCCCCCCACCAATCATGATGGCATGCAAAACAACCCAAGATATTTCAAATTAAAGTGCTTATATTTAAAATTATTTGAAACACTACTACTGCTACAGTTGTGGCACCACTAAAACCAACACCATTTCATCATTGAAAACAGAAAACTCTCTGAGTCAGACATTTAGCGTTATGCATGCTGCGTTTCTGTTGCAACTTCAACAACAACTGATGTTATTATTGATGCTTACTTGCCAATAAAAGTCCTGTAACCAAAAATGTTATGGGTGCGACTTCATCGCCCGTGGTGTGAAGTGACACAGGCGATGAAGTTGCCCATATACCATTTTCTCCTGCCCCCTAATTGGGAAATGTTACATCCGCCCCTGCTTTACAGATAGAGGCTGTCCCCTAAATAGGAAAGGAGTGACAGTAAACATGGAAGAGTCTTCATGTCAGGTGTCAGAATTGACAGTCGCAGTCAGAATGGGCTTGAGACAGGGAAATAACAAACTATATCGACATTGTAAAAATCCACTACAGGTGACGCAGTACGCCAAGGAGGTGCTGGACTTCAGCTCACACTACGGCAGTGAGAACAGCATGTCCTACACCATGTGGAACCTGGCCGGCGTGCCCAACGTGTACCCCAGCTCGGGGGACTTCACGCAGACTGCCGTGTTCCGCGCCTACGGCACGTGGTGGGAGCAGTGCGCCAGCGCGCCGCCCCGCTTCCGCCGCACGCCGCGCGGCTTCCACAGCCAGGACTACATCGAGCTGGCCTTCGAGGAGCCCGTCTACCCGACGGCGGTGGAGGTGCTGGAGACCTACTACCCGGGCGCCGTCGTCCAGATCCTGGCCTGCTCCCTCAACCCCTTCTCCCAGAACCCGCCCACTGACATCAGGTAGAAAAGGCCCTGAGAACGTGCTTAAAGGGGAATTACAGCTATTTTCAACATTTTATTATGTCCCCCCCCATGGGTTTCCTTGAAATGGAGGTCTGAAAAAAGTCATTAACATGGTGAAATACATCTTGATGACATCATCAACATGAGTTTCACCATGTTAATGTACAAATGGAACCAAATGGACCCTCTAGGATGGTTCACATTTGTGCTCTCTCAGGAAAAAAATGAAAATGGGTGGAAATCCCCTTTAACACCTATTGCGCCCAGGATGTCCCCACACGTCTTTACGTCTTCGAGGTCCTTTTTAATTCGGTAAACAGTAAAACCACTAAGTTCATTTTGTTGTTTTTGTGGACATTTCTGGTACTGCAGCCAAATAGCGAACTGAGAAAATATGAAATATAGTTATATGAGTGGTTGGGTATTAAAATGCAATATGATGCAATTGATTTTAAATTTATGGTGGGGCCCCTTTAAGCAACCATCTCCTTTGGAATATTAACACTCCTAAGACAAGGTAAGACTTTGAGGTAGTAGTGGAACATTATACCTTCCGGTTTTGGGGGTAAATGGAAGGCAGGGCCTTTCATGGTGAATTCTGACTTATTTACTGGGTACTTTACTGCCTTTATTTTGATAAAGTCCAGTCCAGGGTATAAAAAGTGTTAATTTCCAAACAATGGGTGGGGAGTCGGGACACATTGGTATGAGGAGTAAAAAAATACACATCTTTTGGTTGTGAAAAGATAAAAAAGGGAGCTTAAAGGTTTGGGAATCCATGCTCAGTCTAAATTATGTGGCTTAAATCACGCAGACAACCCCCCACATCCCCAAGTCTTCTTAAATCTTTGTGAGACCAAAAAAACGTTGAGTTCAATAATGCTGAGCAGAGATTTTCTAAAAGCGTGCGCGGACTTTGCTGTTCCAGTCTTGTGAACAACCTTACCAGAGGAGCTTATCCGGGAAATCAGCATTCTACTTTTTCCCGCACATAGATGTAATTTTATAGGATTTGCATGTATCATACCTACATTGTTTGTCGGTTTATGTACCGGCCATTACCATTTTATAAATTATGTGAATATTCTATTCTAGGATTTTGTCCAAGACTCTTTCTACATGGTTTCATGCATTATTGGTATTACAGTAATTTAAGCAATTTATGAGCTTCTGTGGAGTATTTTAAATGTCAGTGTTTCTCCTTGATAGTTGGTTTGTTTCATGATTGCTGGTATGATATGGTTTCTGAATGGATGGTAATCAACAGCATACACCTATACCCCTCTTAACACCACCCTGAGAAAATCATAATCCTTACGTACCATGAGGGGGAACAAGTGGCTCTCAGCTGTTTATTCTAGCTCTCACGTCGCATCGATCCAAATGCATCCGGCTGGCTCTGCTGTGATTACATCAGCCGTTTGCTCTAGGGCGGTCGCTAAACGGTAGTTTAGAACCAAATGGACCCTTAGGGTCCCTGTAACTCTGTGAGAGTGCATATTGTACCCTCTTCAGAGTTAACCCATTCTAAGCTGAAAAATAGTTCAAAGATTTGTGCTCCGTTTACACCATTTTCAAAAATATCAGACCTACAAGCTCATAGTGTGCCATGGAGTCTGGTAGGTCTGATATTTTTCAATAACTAAAGTAATGCTAATGATGCTAAGTAATGCTAATTGATGCTAATAATGCTAGGTAAGTAAGGCTAACAGTGCTAAGTATTGCTAATGTTAAGTAAGGCTAAATGCTAAGTAATGCTAATGATAAGTATAGTCAATAATGTTAACTAAAAGTATGCTATTAGCATTAGCATTACTAAAGTAAAGTAAAGTAAATAAGTTAACACTTTGAATGCCACAATCAAATCTGAACATCCTACCCAGACTGGCGGCCTGCCGTGATGGTCTCGATAATAACTTTCCTTTCTCTCCTCCGTCTCTCTGTCCACTAGGTGGGAGGTGCTGTGGTCCGGGGAGCCCACCAAGGTGCTGACCCCACAGGCGCGCCAGTTCTCTCCCAGCATCAAGCAGCTGAGCTTCCCCACCAACCTGCTGCGCCTGGAGGTGAACAGCTCCCTGCTGGAGTACTACACGGAGCTGGACGCCGTCATCTTGCGCGGCGTGCGCGAGCGGCCCGTCCTGTCGCTCTACAAGATGCCCCTGATCGACATGAACGACCTGTCAGACAGCGATGACGAGCTGTCCGACCTGGCTGGGCTGGGCCCCTGCCGGCAGGGAGCCGCCAGCGCCGCCAACGGATACTTCGACAAGCTCCCCTACGAGGTGAGTGTTGTCATTGGGGCGTTTACGTCTAGGTCAGGGGTTTTCAACCTTTTCATCTCAGGGCCCACCATTTATTCAGCATTTTAGCCACGGACAACCATTTGAGGACATTTTAGCCACACAGACCCCCCCAAACTAAAGATTTCATTTGCTTCTGTGCACGTTCACACCACGACAACAACTCACGGTAACCTTTCCTTTTTCTTCCTCACCTTGTTACGATGTGAGTGTTTTTTTGCGTCTAGGTCAGGGGTTTTCAACCTTTTTCGGCAGCATTTCTGATCAGCAGAACATTTCCATGCATAGTGAAACTTTTTGTCAAATCACTATGACAAAGACGAGTGTGAGTTTTCGTTGACTAGACTACACCTGACGAACATTTTAATTAGTCAACCAGACCAGGACAGCTGTATCTTGTCAGCGTCAGTCCTTCTACTCGCTCTTTGGTGCGTCGGCACAGAATGAGAGTAGGCTATAAAGTATCGAAACGAGGCACCGTTCATTTTGAAGTGAATCGATCCCACTAGGTATCGCTATGTCCCAAACGATACCAGCACCGGTATCGTTCACGGTACCCAAGCCTACTTGAGAGTGTAAAAATGAAACCAAATGGACCCGCCAGGGTCCATTTGGTTTCATTTTTACGTTCTCAAGAGTTACATCTGGTTAAACAACTTAGCTGGGGACTACCTGGAACCCTCTCTTGGACCACTGGTGGTCCCTGGACCACCTGTTGAAAACCCCTGGTCTAGGTTATTGTCACCACAGGCACACGGAACCATCCAGGCAGATTTTCAGACATGTGACCTCACTGAGTTTCATAGCAGATGTGGCTAAGAGCAGCCAAAACAAACAACGATTGATCAGGAATAAAGGTAGCTCATATTATTCTTACTACGGCTAACAATGGTGTTTAAAATTATTTGGGAAAAAAATAAATAAATAAATAAATAATATAATAATAATAAAAAAAAATATATATATATATATATATATATATATATATATATATATATATATATATATATATATATATATATATATATATATATATATATATATATATATATATATATATATATATATATATATATATATATATATATATATTTCACTTTTATAGCTTTTGATTCAGATCAGGAGTTGTTAAAGGACTTCACCACTATTCAATTATCTTCATATAACAGGTCCTCACTAATGTACATGATAAAATGCCAATATTTTTTTCTACTCAGTCTGTGTCTCATAGGGCTGTGGGCAGCTTTAAAAAAAGTATATATTTTTCATTGCAACTTTTCAGGAATAGAAAGGCTGCAGTTTCTTTTACCTTGGATTCCGCATCGATGTCATTTGAGGACAGGTTTCTGAACTGTCCACAGCCCTCCTGTGAGGCACAGACTGAGTAGAAAACAAATAGTGATATTTTATCATGTACATTAATAAGGACCTATTATATGAAGATATGTTGAAAAGTAGTTAAGTGGTCCTTTAATTAATGTTAAAATCTCCATTGGCTTGGCTTGGGCCAGACAACTTTGGATGATGGACCTGCCGTATATCGCATCGCTGTTGTACAACCAGGCGAGATCACAAATACATTCCGGGGCTCGTTTATCGATTAATCCTTCTCCATCGTTTGATTAATCTCCATTCTTGCAGCGCTACACGACTTTTCATCAGGTCAGAGATCTCAGTTTTTGATGGTTATAGTGGTATTAGGGTTGTGCCGATGCGATCGTTTATTATCGACATTTATTATTATAATATAAATATCATAATGTTACTGGACATTGTCTCTGAGTTTGGATGTTGTACTACTGCCATAGTGATATGTCATAAGTGTTCTATAAAAATATAAGTATCAGAAAAAAATCTGTATTGGCAGATAGTCGATATCAAATATCGTGACATGCCTAATTATTATATCCAGTATCTGCACACACATTCTGATACTTGAGCTTGTATTCACGTAACAAAGCAATTTGCGTGCCTCAGAGACGTCTGAGGCGACTTTAAGAAAAGAAACACCAGTGGTTTTTCTGCAGATATTGTGTTTTTTTGTCTTATCTCCTGTCCAAACCGCTGCCATTAACAACAGCACTCTTCAACAAACCCGCTAGCATGTGCGCTTGTTTCAGAAACACAATATAGCTATTATCTGTCAGCTGATACCTGTGTCGGAGTGCCGCGCATTGTTTATTCACACGTCTGACGCACGCACACACACAGAACACGCCAAGGCAACAACACAGTCATCTCCTCTCAGAGGAGGGGCGAGGGGGGGGTCTGCACAATGCACAAACAAGCCGACTCACGGCCCCGCGCGCTGATTGTAAGATCAATGCTCAGTGTTCCAGATAATAACCACTTCCCCCCGTTGTTATTTAGCCCGTTGTGGACGGGATGGAGCCGCCTTTTGGTTTGTTTTTAAAGGGACATTTCACTTTCAAAAATACTTTTTGTGATTTTTATTGCATACTCCGCATACTCAGCCTTATGTGAACACCCCAGACAGTTTCAGTAATTATAGATTTGATGTTAATTTTGGCTGCCCTTCCCATCTAAACCCATTATAATGTAAAACTCCATTTTATATATATATATTTTTTGGTTACTGATATTGTCCTCCTATTACGTGGAATTTCATTCACGGTTTTCATGTATTTTTAAAATATTGTTTTGGAAGATGTAGCAGCCTCGGTGCCATGCTCGTGGGCCAAACGAATAAAACAATATTTTTAAAATAAATGATAACAATACATGGAAAACACATATTAGGAGGACAATATCAGTCACCAGAAAAAGAATGATGAAAATTGGAGTATGAAGTTATAGTGGGTTTGTATAGGAAGGGGGGCAGCACTCTGTTTCACCAATACAGAGTACACAAACGGCACCACTCTGTTCACACCAAAGGAGGCGCTGTTTCACCAATACAGAGTACATAAATGACACCACTCAGTCCAGGGGCTAAAGGGGATGACATTCAAAACAGCATTTAGGATCCATTTGTTGGCTCACCCTCGGGCCTAAACGGGTTAGACCCGCCTGAAAGCACGTTCACACCACCACAACAACAACTTACAGTAACCTTTCTCTTTACTTCCTCACCTTGTTTTTGCCATTTTTCCTCCCCCCCTGTGTTGTCTTCTCTTCTGTCCTCTTCTTTATCTCCCCCTCTCCTCCCTTCTCCTTCCTCCCCTCTTTCCCAACCTTCTGCCGTCCTCTTCAAACTGTCCCTTTTCCCTTGTCCTCCCCCTGTGTCTCTGTGTCCCCTTACCCCTCCCGCGGGGGGCCCTGTCCTCTCCTGTCCTGTCCTGTCCAGCTGATCCAGCTCATACTGAGCCACCTGTCCCTTCCAGACCTGTGCCGGCTGGCCCAGAGCTGCAAGCTGCTGTACCAGCACTGCTGCGACCCGCTGCAGTACACGCAGCTCAGCCTGCAGCCCTACTGGGCGCGGCTGAGCGACGCCTCGCTGGGACACCTGCAGGCGCGCTGCACCCTCCTCCAGAGGCTCAACCTGTCCTGGACCGGCAACCGCGGGACACTCACCTTCACCGGCTTCAGCAGGTCAGGAGAGAGAAGGCCTTGTCACGGGGATGAAAGTGTGGTCTGAACAAAAGAAAGTTAGTGCAGTGGTTTTCAGCCTTTTCGATCCCAGGGCCCACTATTTATTCAGCATTTGAGCCACGGACCACAATTTGAGGACATTTTTTAGCCCCACAGACCCCAAAATTAGAGATTTCTTTTGGTTTTGTCCACAATTCCAGGCTGGATTTGGGAAACACAACAGGCAAACATAGACCAAAAATGACCATTAATCTTCTACATTCTCTCTAGTTCTAGTTGTGTAGACTTTGGGCTAATTCAGATGGTGAATATTTTTAACTCTTGAGAGTGTAAACAGGGAACCCGCGGGTCCATTTGGTTTCATGTTTACGCTCTCAAAGAGTTACATCTGGTTAACCAGCTTTCCATCATTCACCTAGGAACCCAACTGGAACCCTCTCAGGGACCACTGGTGGTCCCCGGACAACCAGTTGAAAACCACTGAGTTAGTCCACACGGCTGCAAGAGCTCCTCGTTTTGTGGTGGTAGTGGTGATGTTTGTTTGGAATGAATAACAGCAGATTGGCGATCGTGTGGTTTAAGATATATATTCCTGTCCCTCCTGTTGAGTGGAAACCTTGTATGTCCCAAGAGCTAAAATGGGTGAAACGGTGAAGAAAATTGCTGAAACGGTCTTTGATGTAATGGTTACAACAAGCAACCAAATTTGGCGCACACATGCTTCAGAACCTACTCTCGGAACAGTACACGGTAACACAATTCACTTTCCGAAAGTTTTCAAAAACAACAACAGTAATAGACAGTTAGCTCAACCGACTTGGCGCCGCGGGATCAAGCCCGGTGGCCTTTGCCACATGTCAGCCATCTCTCGCTTCCTTCACTGTCTAGCCACTGTCATTTCTCATAAAGAGCCCCAACGATCCTGTCAATTAATTGATATAAAACAATTTCTCAATTTCTAGCTAACGGAATGGGGGGGGGGGGGACTTCTATGTTATATCATGTCCACACAACATCCCTAAGGCATATTAATGACAGTAAAATGTTGAAAATGGGTGGACTTCCCCTTTAACTAGGCTAGCTTTGAACTCACTGCGATGCGAGGTGGTGGTGCAGCTGGCTCCACTGAGGCTTAAAGCGTTCATTTACCAAAACAAAAAGGTTTTCAGCCTAACAGCGATGATAATATGCTCCCCTGCTGCCATGAAGGTCAATGCACGTTTCACATCTCTCTCTCTCCCCCTCTCTGTCTCTCCCCCTCTCTGTCTCTCCCTCTCTCTGTCTCTCTCTCTCTGTCTCTCTCTCTCTCTCTCTCTCTCTCTCTCTCTCTCTCTCTCTCTCTCTGTCTCTCTCTCTGTCTCTCTCTGTCTCTCTCTCTGTCTCTCTCTGTCTCTCTCTGTCTCTCTCTCTCTCTCTCTCTCTCTCTCTCTCTCTCTCTCTCTCTGTTTCTGTCTCTGTCTCTGTCTCTCTCTCTCTCTCTCTCTCTCTGTTTCTGTCTCTGTCTCTCTCTCTCTCTCTCTCTGTTTCTGTCTCTGTCTCTCTCTCTCTCTCTCCCCTGTCTCTCTCTCTCTCTCTCCCCCTCCCTCTCTCTCCCTCCCTCTCTCTCTCCAGCTTCATGAAGGCATGCGGTGTGAGCCTGGTGTGTCTGGAGCTGTCGTGTTGTCACTTCCTGTCAGAGCCGTGTCTGGAGGTCATCTCCCAGGCCTGCCCAGGGCTGCGGGAGCTCAACCTGTCCTCCTGCGACCGGCTGCACCCGCAGGCCTTCACACACATCTCCAAGCTCACGCGCCTCCGCCGCCTGGTGCTCTACCGCACCAAGATAGAGGTACCAAAACATACTGTAAATACAGTAGGCTCAGCTCTCCACCAAACCGTTTAGCTCTGGGATGAACTGAAAGCCAAATTGGACATTGGCAGAGCTTCCAAATGAATGAAAATAGTTCACCGGTTTCACACCACATTGTGATTTTTATTTTCTTTTTTTTTGTGTGTGTGTGTTTTTTTTTTTTTCATCAAAACTAGCCTGTTTCCTTCTGTCCCACAGAACTGGTATACATGGGTTGAATTCATGAGTGAACGTTTGTAGAAATATAATAGATAAGACATATAATTTTGTCTTTTCTAAACAAAGAGTTAGTTTTTTTTGCTACATATTGTCTCCACCATGTCAGTAGTGTGTCGACGCTCACACTTTTGGTTCAGCAGTGGTTCAGCCATAAACCGTGTGCCACGCCCCCACAGCTTTTGAGACAGGCTGAACCAAAAGTGAACGTGTGAGTGTCAACACACTATTGACATGGTGGAGAGAGAATACATAGTTTTAAAAAAAAAACTTTTTGGAAATAGGTGAATTAGAACAACATGCCATTGGGGAAATAAATCAACTGCAAATGAAGGTAAGAAAGCCTTCTGGGGTGGAATTCTCCTTTAACATGAAGAAGTACGGCCGATAAAACTGGTATGATGAACCCTGGAAGGTAGAGGTTATTGTGGTTTTCGGTGAGGCTAATTCTTTTCGTTGTCATCATTTGTCATGGCTGGACCGGCAGGGTCCCTACGCGAGACGCATAGCTGCTGGTATTTCACGTTCAGACCTGCCCCCTCCGTCTCATTTGATGCGCCTCAGCGTTTTCTGTTCGTTTTTTTTCCTCCTCTTGCCTTTTGTCAACATTTTGATGCTCTCCAGTGGCATCTGGCCCTGCTAGCGGGCGTGTGTGTGTGTGTGTGTGTGTGTGTGTGTGTGTGTGTGTGTGTGTGTGTGTGTGTGTGTGTGTGTGTGTGTGTGTGTGTGTGTGTGTGTGTGTGTGTGTGTGTGTGTGTGTGTGTGTGTGTGTGTGTGTGTGTGGTGTAGGGTGGGGGGTGTAGTGTTTCTGCGGCGGTGAGAAGCGAGGCGCAGGCTTCACGTTGTTTACTGAAACACAAGAAGAACAGAGCAGGCTGTGTCTGTCTAACACCTCAACTGTCATTACCCTGTCACTGCTCTAATTAAATAGCTCTCTCGAAGGAGAAAGGCATTTATAAGGATGCCAGCAAGAGACCGCAAAAACACACACACATACACACAAGCATGCGCGCGCGATACGAGGCCGTCACACAGAGGAGCGTGTCTAACACTTTCTCCTGCCACCGAGTTACACGTACGGGGCGGTTTTGATGTCGAACTCTCGGTATATCCGTATCGGAGAAGAGCTCTCTTGCCCTCGCCGCTGTTTGCTTGACTCCTTGTGAAGAGGCGTACAAAAAGATTTGCTGGATCGCGTTACGCCGCGGCGCTGTCGAGTGGTTTGCGTTTGTGTTTCCAGACAGAAGGCGGCAAATCAGTTAAAAGGTATTATTCAAGGACATGACTCGATGAGAGCCATCGAGAGGCTGTTGTTTCATCATGCCGTCGCTTTCAAGCAGAAACCTTGCAAGTCCAAAAGCATTCCCTTTTTTATCATTTAATTAGGGTTCTCTTCTAATGAAATCAGAGAAAAGAGGTTACACACCGCTCTTTATTAGACCTGATCCTCCTTTGATTTCATTCTCTGAGATCCACTTCAGAACATTTGCGCTTTTTGTGCTACACGCACCTTTGAGGTGCGCATTGGCCTTCTTCCGACCGTTATTATTTCATTTATAAATAATGTATGAAATCTTGAAGGCAGTAGATCTTCAAGTTCAAGATGTGCTGCATCGTGATATGTTGTGGGCTCGTAGGTCTGCTGTTTTCACTGCATTTGTGTAACACTGTTGCATGGTGAAGTAGGGTGCTAATTGTGACCGCTTATGACTGAAGCTAAGTCAGGGAAAGACTGAACTGTTCAGGAAAAAAATCTTAAATAATAATAAATAAATATGAGAACTGAATTCGACATGTAAACATGAATAAACATGTAACTAGATGTATTGTATTGTATGTATTGCAAAAAATAGAGATATAGCTATATTTTTTTGCCTTTTTCCCCTGCACGTTGCTTCTACTTTGATGCTGTTTGCTTGCAGACAGACACTTGCTTTGTCCTGCAGACGATCTAGATCTGTTGTCAACAAATCATGAAAACAGAACATTTGTCTGGCTCAGGAAAGGCCTGACAAATGAAAGGGGGAGGAGGGGTTGTAGGAGGGGGGGAGGCAGTGTTTTAGCCAATCACAGCACAGCAGTCTCCATCAGATTCATAATGAGCCAATAGATTGGAGGTGAGGTGGAGTTAGATTCTGTTTTTAAACAAATACACACTAAAGTTGCCTCTATTACCTTTAATTACTCTATAAGCCATATCTCCAAAACTGCTGGGTCAAACTGAACAACCCACGTGTAGATTTGAAGCTACGATTCCCTGCTTTCACATGACAAAAATGGAATCATTCCCCAAAGACTTTGCCCCTTGGACGCAAACAGTCGCAATTTACAAAGGAAGACTTGCAGGACACCAACATCAAAGTGTTCATTTAACTCTGATGGCGTATACATCTAACCATTCTGAGTTACAAAGCGACAACGCAACACTGAGGATTCTTCCGTGTACACAAACACCACCGTCCCCAGGAGTACGGACGTTTAATCAACTTAAATATATATACGTAGAGTATGGAATGTTGCCTCGCTTAATTAAAATCTAATCTATATCTCTGCACCTTAATCTCGATGTCTCTGCAGCAAACAGCAGTTCTGAGCATCCTGGCCTTCTGCATAGAGCTGAGACACCTCAACCTGGGGAGCTGTGTGAGGGTGAGGACACACACACACACACACACACACACACACACACACACACACACACACACACACACACACACACACACACACACACACACGTACACACACACACGTACACACACGCATTCATACACACGCACACACACACGTACACACACACGCGCGCGCGCGCACACACGCACGCACGCGCGCACACACACACACACACACACACACACACGCACATATACACACGCACAATCTACTCAGAGATTTTGAACATTCATTAAACTGTGGTTCATAAGTAACATTTTATACACCCATATGGTAAATAAATAGTTCTGACATAGCCACTGGCCTTGTGAGTTATTTTGATATCGGTGCCGTTTAAAGCAGGGGTTCAACCATTTTCATACCCAGGGCCCACTATTTGTTATGCATTTCAGCCACGGACCACCATTGATTGACTCATGATGTTGAGTTTAGTCTCTCGTAATCCAAACTAAGGATTTTCAAGTATATTTCCAATTTTAGGGGGGACAACTATAGGCAAATGTTCAAAATAACAATTATGCTACAATTTCTAATTGTGTACATTCTTGAAAATAAAATAGTTCAGATGTTTAAATGCAATTTAACTCCTCCTACGCTCTCAAGAGTTACAGATCTATGAGGGTCCATTTGGTTACCAACTGTCCATCGTTTAGCTGGGGACCACCTGGAATCCTCTCAAGGACCACTGGTGGTCCCCCAGACCACCAGTTGAAAAACACTGGTTTAAGGTGACAAAATAAATTGTGCTTTTGTTTTCACCAACCCAGGAAGATTTTTTATTTGCAGCCTGACAGCTGCGCAACTTTCCGCGTGGCACAGTCTGTTGTTGCAAATACAGTAGGATGCCAAAGACATAATGGTGTGGCAATCATTCATTTGCACTTTTCATCTTGCCCCGACGATGATGAAAACACGTGGGGAAAAACTGCCAAATAAAGTTGGCATGCTATTATGCCATTGGGCTCTTGGCATATACAGTATTTTGCTCATTTTGAAGGAAGCGAACAAAATCAGGCAGAATTTGGACTAGATTGATGCGATGCAATGATGCATGACGATAAGAGCGCCCCTCACTTCACAGGGGTGTGATTTTCATGTTTTGCTATACTTTAACACTGGGGTTTTCAACCGGTGGTCCGGCGACCACCAGTGGTCACTGAGAGGATCCCAGGTGGTCCCCAGGCTAAATGATGGAAAGTTGGTTAACCAGATGTAACTCTGCGTAAACATGAAACCAAATGGCATTTGGTCTCAAATGGCCTTTGCTTTCAAATGGACCCTTGTGGGTCCATTTGGTGTTCCGTGGTGCAAATGCTGAATAAATAGTGGGCCCTGGGATCAAACAGGTTGAAAACCCCTGCTTGAACACAAAGGAGTTCTTTATTTCTTATTAAAACCGACTGACCGAATGTCTGATTTATTGTCGATTTCATCATTATTTGAGACTAGTGTATAACATCCTTCCTGACAGATTGACGACTACGACGTGGTGGCCAGTATGATGAGCGCTCGCTGTCGCTCGCTGCGTTCCCTGGACATGTGGCGTTGCAGAAACCTCACGGAGCGAGGCCTGGCTGAGCTGGCCTCTGGGTGCAGGTAAGGCAACAAGTTATTTTTATACCGGTAAAAGCTAAACCAGGAGTGGGCAATTATGTTTCCCAAGGGGCCGGATGAGATGCATAAAATATTGTGGAGAGCCAAGACTGAAGGCTGAACTAAAGTCTGTGTAATATTAATTTAATGTCAAGATAAAAGTAAGCGTAAGACCAACCATTTTGACACCAGGCCCTCTATATATATTCACAATTTGAGCCACCAATTGATGACATTTTAGCACCACACACCCCAAAACTAAAGCTTTCTTTTGCTTTTGTTCACAATTCCACTCTGGATGCAGGTAAGGCAACAAGGGTGGGTGAGTTTATTATTTTTATACCGCTAAAAGATAGTGTTGTCCCGATCACATTTTCTTTTTGCTCCCGATCCGACCCCGATCATTTGAGTTTGAATATCTGCCGATCCCGATATTTCCTGATTCGCTCACTTTTTTTTTTTTGCTCCTGATACAATCCCGATCATTCCGATAATTTTTCCTGATTAGATACATTTTGCAAATGCATTAAGAAAATAAAGGACTAAAACTCAATTAAATTGTCCCAAGAAAATGATTTTATATGAAGTCCACCAAATAGCAGAATAATATAGCAGACTAGAATAGCACGCCTCACTCAAATGTGCACTTGCGCAACTCCAAAGCGAATTCCACAACATTTATTTACCTGCCATAGTGTCAACCCTTACAACTTTGTCGGATCTCTGGTTATACTGGTATATTTACCAATACCGAATGGTCAAATCATGACAAATTAGGGCCAATACTGATACTTTTCTGGTACCGACAATATTGCCAATACCGATATGAACTGATATAACAAAAAAGGGCCGATCCGATACTTTTCCCTATAGCGATACGGTATCGGGACATCCCTAGTAAAAGCTAAACTAAGCCTTCATCAAAGCAGCACATTTACCCATTCACACACAGAGGAAACCATGCAAGGTATTAGCCTGCATATGGGGAGCCCTGCTCAATGACACAACTCTAGGGCAGCCTGGGTTTGAACTGCCACTGGTGTGTTCTGGCCAAGTAGAGAGGCAGATAGTGGTACACAGCTCTGCCAGTGCCAACAAATACAGGAAACAATTTTGAACTGACAAATGGCATTCGTAAGAACCGTGCCCATTACCTACTGTATCTAGAGATCTCAAGGAAAAACAGGAACATCTATTTAAAATGACCCATAAAACTCAAACAGAGTAAACGGCCACTACTTTGCAAGTAAAGTAATAACTACAGCAAACATTTACCATACATCAAGGCTGGAGCAGTGTCTGGGAAATGTGCCCATGACAAACCTTTTAACAATTTCACTGCTAAGCATCCTGGAAAAAAGGGGTTTGAGCTGTGCTAAGCTCTTTGAGTGATGTCACTAGGGATGTCACTAATTGAAAACAAGGCCAATAAAAAACAAAGTCCTATAGCGACATATACATGCCATATACCGTCTGAAAGAGCACACTCGCTGCTTTCACAAGAAAAAAAAAATACATTTATACCACCTATCGTTCAGGACTTATTGCCATTTGAATGCTATAGAAACATGAGCAGTCTTGTAAAAATACATTGTATAGAGACATTGACAGACAAATATATATATGAACCAAATGAAGATATTGTACATGCTATACACCGATTGACAGCCCTCTTAGTCCACTTTTAGGGGAAAAAAAATTACATTCATCCATCTTCTGTTCATCTGTAATTGCCATTTGAATTCAACTTGCCTCGTGGGCCAAAACCATATAATGTATGGAATAATAATTGTTCAGTTCTATATAATATGATTATGTTGCCAAAGTCCTATAGCGACATTTACATGCCATATACCGTCTGAAAGAACACACTCACTGCTTTCACAAGAAAAAAAAATGCATTCATACCACCTATTGTTCAGGACATATTGCCATTTGAATGCTATAGAGACATGAGCAGTCTTGTAAAAATACATTGTATAGAGACATTGACAGACAAATATATATATGAACCAAATGAAGATATTGTACATGCTATACACCGATTGACAGCCCTATTTGTCCACTTTTAGGGGGGAAAAAATTACATTCATCCCATCTTCCGTTTGTCTGTAATTGCCATTTGAATTCAACTTGCGTTGTGGGCCAACACCATATCATTTATGGAATAATATTTTTCAGGTCTATATAATATAATTATGTTGACAGTAATATATAAAAACCATATACCATATGAAAGGGCACACCTCTGCTCTAATAAGAAAAAAGAAAAAAAAAATATGCCATCTACATGCCATCTTTATTGAGGTTTTTTTGTCAGAATCCCTGCAATAGAATAGAATAGCAGAGAAAAGGGATCCGTTGCGCGTGTGCGTGCACGCGCGTGCGTGTGTGTGCGCGTGCGTGCGTGCGTGTGTGTGCGTGTGTGTGTGTGTGTGTGTGTGTGTGTGGGGGGGGGGGGGGGGGGGGGGGGGGTGGGTGGGTGGGGGCTGTTGTGCTTTCTTTGCAAAGACGTTTAGCTGCTAAACATAGCTAGCATTGAAGACCACAGACGCGCGCGCGCGCACACACAGACACACACACACAGACACACACACACACACACACACACACACACACACACACCACACACCAACGAGCCAGATTTTGCTAGATCGTTAGGGATCGTAGGCAGAACAGCTGGAGCTGCGCTCCGTCCATGCTCCCTCCGACAGATAGAGAGAGAAATAGAGAAAGAAAGATGAAATTCCCATGCCAGTATCAACCACACAATATCCAGATGGCCAAAGTAAAACAATCTAATCCAATTGATGGAAAAAAACAAGCAATCGAAGTCCCGGTGCTGTTTTGCCAGCAACAACAGAGATCAGTAGTTAGCCTGTGCTACGTCCCCTGACCGGAGCCTGTGTTGTCTGTCTGTTTTTCTTCCTCAAAGCAGGGAAAAAAATGGGTAGGTGGGGGAGTTTTGGTTGTGACATCGTCAGGGCCTTAAAGCAACAGTATACTACAGAACCAACTTGGATTATGCGTTCACTTTTGTTTATTATTAATCAAATGCTGGTTTATTGATCATAATGCCGCAAACGGTTATTTACGTTCGCCGCACCCCGCCAAAACGTTCCTCCAAAACGTAAATACATGGATTCAGCAGAGAAATTGTTAAAACACACCCGACTATTTTTATGCACTGTATATGATGCATTACCATGTTTTTTTTTTGTTCTTTCTTACTGTAAATCTCTCTGCATTAAGAGCATCTGCTAACTGTCTAAAATTGTAAATTGAAATCAGATCGTATTTTCTGCTTTTGGCTGCTCACGGAACTAACAAGGGCAAGGCCCTCGCCAGCTGTGCCTGCCGTTTGTTGTTGTTTTTGTTGTGTCTGTGACTAAATAAGGGCTATGGGTGATGTGATGAATCATCTGGCGTTTTGTTATTGCCCTCTGTATCCAACCACCAGCCTGAGGATAACGCCAGCCCTGGGCAATGGCAACACTGCCAGGAAGAATCTAGAGGGTAGAATATTCCAGTATTTGTCAACCGCAAAGCACCCACAGCTACAAACCACAAGACCAAATTCTTTCATCTCTGACAATGACCATTGTTTATGAATTAGCAACTGGGCTCAAAACCCAACGTTTCCCTAGTGCAGTGGTCCCGTGGTCCTCGAGGGGGTCCCAGGTGGTCCCCAGCTAAATTATGGAGTTGGTAATCAAATGGACGTTTATTAGATCCTTAACTCTAAAACAGGTGGACCAATGCGGGTCCATTTGGCGTTGTTTTATGCTCTCAAAACACCTGCATTGCTTCTACACAATCAGAGAAAGTAGACTGACTGTTACTTTGATGAAGTTTGCCCGTCAGTTGCCCTAATGTAGTGGTTTTCAACCAGTGGTCCGGGGACCACCAGTGGTCCTCGGGAGGGTTCCAGGTGGTCCCCAGGTTAAATGATGCACAGTGGGTTAACTAAGATCTAACTCTTTGAGAGCGTAAACATGAAACATGAGAACACGATCTGATTCCAAGTCTAGGCCATACAGCCTAGACTTGTGGACAAAATCCGACACAACAATGTGAAAAATATACTTTATTTTTTGTTATTCAAACGTTACTCCTCGCTGAACGAATAATGGGCCTCGGTAGGAAAAAGGTTGAATTCCACTGCCCTAGTGGTCTCCACTCTCAATGTGTGTGTGTGTGCGCGTGCGTGTGTGTGTGTGTGTGTGTGTGTGTGTGCGTGTGCGCGTGCGCGCATGTGCGTGTGTGTTTCTATAGACTGCTGGAGGAGCTGGACCTGGGCTGGTGCCCCACGCTGCAGAGCAGCTCCGGATGCTTCCAGCACCTGGCGCGCAACCTGCCGCGGCTGCGCAAGCTCTTCCTCACTGCCAACCGCACCGTCTGCGACGCAGACGTGGAGGAGCTGGCGGCCAACTGCTCCTCACTGCAGCACCTTGACATCCTGGGTAGAGTACAGGCCTTTTTACACCTTTAATACTGTAGGGACAGCCTAGTTATCACCTCTGTGGAGTTATTTCACTGAAAGGTAAATGGTCTTCATTTCCGAAATAAAGGTTGAACTTTACTTCAGCAGGTAACTGGACTGGTGGTCACTGCCCGGTACTGCAGTTTTTAGTTTGAGTCCTACATTTCCCAGCATCTCTTGTGCAATATTTATATTGTAGGTCTGGTATATGTCTGCCAAATGTTATGCATATTATGACACGCCCATATTATTATACGGATGCTAGCATTCAAGTGGCGAGGCCAACTGCATTCATTTGAAGGACCCTCAAAACTATGTGTGTGTGTGTGTGTGTGTATTCTGTGCAATGAATTCATTCTGAACTGAAAAATAATTCAAAGAATTGTGCCACATTTTCACCATTTTCAAAAATATCAGACTTACAAGCTCATAGCGCGCCACTCCGTGGCACGCTATGAGCTTGTAGGTCTGATATTTTTCAAGAACTAAAGTAATGCCAATGATGCTAAGTAATGGTAACTAATGCTAATAAAGCTTAGAACACCAAAACACGTACAGTACAGAAAGGGTGAATGGAGTACCCTATTGGCCTGAATACTGTATAAGACAGTGTTGTTTTCCCTATGGAAATATCCTAAAAAATGGAGTCGTCTTATATTTGGGGACTATATTATTTGTCTTTCAATGTTCTTTTAACTCTATGAGAGCTATCCATTCTGGGAAAACAGGTGGAAGTACTGTGCTAAGCATTTTGAGTGATGTCACTAGGGATGTCACTAATTTAAAACAAGGCCAATAAAAAACAAAGTCCTATAGCGACATTTACATGCCATATACCGTCTGAAAGAGCACACTGGCTGCTTTCACAAGAAAAAAAAAAGCATTCATACCACCTATTGTTCAGGACTTATTGCCATTTGAATGCAATAGAGACATGAGCAGTCTTGTAAAAATACATTGTATAGAGACATTGACAGACAAATATATATATGAACCAAATAAAGATATTGTACATGCTATACACCGATTGACAGCCCTTTTTGTCCATTTTTTAGGGGAAAAAAAAATTACATTCCTCCCATCTTCCGTTCGTCTGTAATTGTCATTTGAATTCAACTTGCGTTGTGGGCCAACACCATATCATTTATGGAATAATATTTTTCAGGTCTATATAATATAATTATGTTGACAGTAATATATAAAAAACCATATACCATATGAAAGGGCACACCCTCTGCTCCAATAAGAAAAAAGAAAAAAAAAATATGCCATCTATAGTTCACCAATTATTGGGGATTTTATGTCAGAATCCCTGCAATAGTCAGAGAAATGCCTCAGATCTGTTGCGTGTGCGCACGTGTGTGTGCGCACGTGTGTGTGCGCACGTGTGTGTGTGTGTGCGCGTGTGTGTGCGTGTGTGTGCGCGCGCGTGTGTGTGTGTGTGTGTGTGTGTGTGTGGGAGGGGGGGGGGCTGTTGTGCTTTCTTTGCAAAGACGTTTAGCGTAGCATAACTTGAAGACCACACACACGCACACACACACACACACACACACACACACACACACACACACACACACACACACACACACACACACACACCCACACCCAACACACACACGCGAACGACCCAGATTTTCCTAACGATCATTAGCGAGCTGCAGGTGCCTGCCTGACTGCTCTTCCATAACGCCCCTCTGCCTCCGACAGAGAGAGAGAGAGAGAGAGAGAGAAATAGAGAAAGAAAGAATGCAATCCCCATGCGAGTGCAGTCACACTGTGTCCAGATGACTAAAGTAAAATAGCCTCTTGCATTTGATGAAAAAAAAAACAAGCGATCGCTTCACAATGCTGTTTTGCTAAGAGCAGAGAGAGAGAGAGAGTGCAGGGGACTGACGAGTGCTAAGGCTCTGCTCAGCCCAGCCCTCTCTCCTTGTGTTTACTTCCTCAAAGCAGGGAAAAAAATGGGTAGGGGGCGGAGTATTGGTTGTGACGTCGTCAGGGCCTTAAAGCAACAGTATACTACAGCTCCATTAGGGATTTAATGCATACAGCTTGGGTTTTAATTGAAAAAAATATGATTGAATGATAAATGTCTGAACGACGTATATGTATGGACTTAGCCTCCAGGTGGCGCTGTTCTACAACGACGTATATATACCCACTCAGCAATTAAACAGTTAACACAGTGTTTTTTCAACCAGTGGTATGGTGACCACCAGTGGTCCCTGAGAGGGTTCAGGTGGTCCCCAGGCTAAATGATAGAAAGTTGGTTAACCAGTGTAAAAATGAAACCAAATGGACCCTTGCGGGTCCATTTGGTTTCATGTTTACACACTCAAGAGTTAAAATATTCATCATCTGTCTAAGTCTACACAACTAGAGAATGTAGAAGATCTATGTTTGCCTGTTTTGTTTCCAAAATTGTGGACAAAAGCAAAAGAAATCTTTAGTTGTGGGGTCTGTGGGGCTAAATGTCATCAAAGGGTGGTTTGTGGCTCAAATGCTGAATAAATAGTGGGCCCTGGTATAAGAATGCTTAAAACCACTGTTTTAACTCATTTTTCAAGACTGTGTCTTGAAAAATGTGGGTCGTCTTATAAGAATTCGGGACAATACGGTATTTATCTCTTCCATGTTTCCTCCTCCTACGTGTCCTGACAGGGACGCGCATGGTGAGCGCCGCCTCGCTAAAGAAGCTCCTCCAGTCCTGTCCACAGCTGCTGCTGCTGGACGTGTCCTTCTGCTCCCAGATAGACACGCGCGTGGTCCAGGAGCTCTCCGGCCTCTTCCCCAAGGTCAACATCAAGAAGAGCTTCACCCAGTGACGCCTCCTTCAGGTCCTCACACACAACTCCAGGAAAGTGTGGCATTTGGCCGCGACTACTTCGCGTAACGGAGTTCTCTCCGGTGGAGTGGTTGCCCCCCGCGACTCGACTACGGATAAGCGGTTGAAGATGGATGTTTTAAAACTGCCCTTGGCGTCGTGAGTACGTCCGCACGGAGCGCTAATATTCCACAGTGGTAAAGCAATGCTCATTTTATTTAATCTCCCTCCCCCCCTTTTCTTTTTAAACAAAACCACTTTTTCACCTCAATGGAGACAACCTGAAGTCCTGGCATCACTTGCTCATCCCCTGGTTCACGGAAGACATTTTGTGAGTGCCGCTAGTCCCTCCTATAAATCAGCTATAGTCTTGTGTTATCTGAACACTAGCCTCGACACCCAGGCTTTCATTTTTGTCTACGTTGTGCGAAAACGGAAAACCTGGACTAATTTGTTACCCACGGTGGCCTAGAAGTGGGAGTCAACCTTTCGGGTTGGGCGTCGCTCCAAATGATGTGCCGTAGCACAGCAGTGGAGGGACGGGGGAGGGGCCAGGGATGACAACACGTTAGTGAGATCAAATCAGAGCAGCTCATCTGCCGTTCAAATTCGGAAATTTCTTGGTAATGATTTAGTTCTCAGATTGGTCAAATATCTGATGAAATGCCCTGACTAATAAAGTCACCCTGAATTAAGAGTGTCTGCTAAATGCCTAAATTGTAATCTTACAACGCCAACTTTAATGATGAGGCAGTATGGCTTTGTTTTCAAAAATGTTTTGAAGATTTTCTTAATTTACTGTAAAAAAAACAAACAAATGTGTTCCATTTCTCTGAAAAATGAAAATTGGTTAGTTGAGAGTTAGGTGGTTTCTTCCTCCAACAGCATAGCTTTGACGCAGTCTGTTTTCTGCCATTTCTTTATTCTTTAGTCAGTAGATGTCGATACCCAGGATTTCATTTTTCGTCCGCGTTGGCAAAAAAAATTAAAGCCAGGACTAAATCATTAGTCTCGGTGTTCTAGACAGAGGAGGCGCCAGGATGTTGACTGACAGAGCGGTGAGGTCCAATCAGGGCACGCCCATCTGAGCCAGTACACCACCTCTCTAGCCAAAATGCTTTTCAGGTAGGAGAAAACGTGACCTGGGTTAGGAGCCATGAATTAGGTCAGACTTCGGGGCTCTCTATTCAAAATCATTTATAATTTGATGTGAAATATCTGTGGACGCGCTTTCGGATTGGTTTATTCGTCACACGCTCACGATGTGTAAGGACCTTTTCACCCGCATCCTTGATTCCCAGCCCAAATTTCCTACCACACCACAGAACTACAGAACTAACTCCCAAACACTCGCACCAGAGAGAGGCAAAACACTGCCTGAACCCCCATCCCCACAATACCAGGGCAGTTGGAAGGTTGGAGGCTCTGCACACCTTCTTTTGAGTAGAGCTCGACTGATGTTTTACTTTATTTGATTTCCTTTTTTAAATATTTATTTTTGTTTGTTATTTGCCTTTAGTGATAGAGCCCTTCGCAAAGTCCCTCCCCAATCCAGCCTTGTCCAATAGGCACATTAAAAGGGGAGAGCTTGACCAGCAAAGCTTGACCTGTATAGCAACAGTTGCTAAAGTATGTAGATTGGCATTGGACAGTGAGCAAACAGTGAGTTTTGAGAACATCATTATTGGAGACAGACCAGATTTTTATTTAGGCAAATCAAGAATGTCATACTGTAAGCATCTTTAAAGGAGAATTCCACCTCAGAAGGCTTTCTTACCTTTATTTGCAGTTGAAAATGCATTTTTTCTCCTATATATTCTCTCTCCACCATGTCAGTAGTGTATTTATACGCATACTTTTGCTTTCACTTGGTTCAGCCACAACCCGTGCTCCACGCCCCCACCCTTTGAGACAGCTGAATAGCTGCTGAACCAAAAGTGAAAGTATGTTGTACGTATGGTGGAGAGATAATATATATGGCGAAAAAATGCATTGGAATGCATTGTGTTGGAAATAGGTGAATTTGAACAATGATTTTGGCTTCCCTACTGTTTTGTCTCTCATGTTTGCTAAAGATGAGAGAGAAGGTGGAGACACTGTTACTGAAATAACACTCATAGCAATGATTACTATCGGAGTATACAGTAGAGCATAATATTTTAGCAGTTTTTAGTTTTAATTAAAAATACAAAAACTATGTTTACAGCACATTTAAAAGTTCACTATAATTATTATTTTTTTTTATTTAATTGTTTGCTAATGTTGAATGTTTTCAATAACTTTAATCAGATTTTTAGGTTTTCAAGATTTTGCCTTTTCTTTTCTTTTTCTTTGAAAATATCTGTCAGGAAGGTGGCCTAAGTATAGGACTCCATAATCAGAATTGACCCAAAGCTTTGCCATCGGTTGGGCTCTACTCATAAGTGAGGGTGCTAGCAGGCAAAGACCTCCAACCGTCCCCTGGAAATGCTCCTTTTGGATACTGGAGACAAACTCTGTCTCATCCACTGCACCTAAGAGGAGGGAGTCGATGAGGAAACCGACTAAGCTAAAACTCACAACAGACTCGTGCTGTTGTCCTGTGAGGACTGTTGATTGTGACATTTCATTTTGGGGGGTCATAGCTGCTATGCTGCTAGATTTCACCTTTTTTATGAGTCCTCACCTCTTTATTTTATTGACATGCAACTTGTGATGACATATTGTCATGGACCTGAAGACGACAAAGCTGGAAGACAAAGGAATATGTTTATTATTATTAGACTCCAACCAATCCAATGGAAACTTCATGAGGATCGGCACTCCTTAAAGACAGTGAAATGGAGACCTTCAGTGAATGCTTTAAGCAGATTTACGTTGATGGTCTGGGGGGGTAGCTGGTGCCTTCTCTGCAGTGAGGCTGGTGGAGTCTTTTCTTATGGCAGAGGGACTTTTAATTTATTTTATTTCATTTGGAATACCTCTGAGCACTTTTTATTTCCAACATGGGCCTGCATCACTCACTTATACACACAGATTCACACATGATGATGGCTGCCCAGACTTGATTGAACCTTAACCCCACCACCAGGCAAAGCCCCAATACAAGCAAAATAGACCCTCTAAAAAGTTGGTATAAATGGTGCATTTTTATAGGGCTTTTTTAAAATCCAAAGCTAGCATATTTTCATAGATTGTGCATTACATTTAACCATTCACGCACATTGATATGCAGATGGCAAGGAAGAGGAAAACGGGGGTATGAATCAGGGTTCCAACGGGCACAAAATTCCTGGAAAACATTTTCCAGTCCTGGAAAAGTTTTTTTGAATTATTCAATGGTCCTGGGGGGGGCAGGGGTGGATGGGGGGGTTGAAGTTGCAACAGGCATGAGTTTTCTGTTTTCAATGATAAAATGCTGTTGGTTTAGTGGCACCACAGCTGTAGTTACTTAGTAGCAGTAGTAGCGTTTCAAATAATTTTAAATATAAGCACTTTAATTTGAAATATCTTGGGTTGTTTTGCATGCCATCATGTTTGGTGGGGCAGTCAGGGCATTTAGGGGGGGCATTGCCCCCCCCCCCCCCATGCCCATACCTAGATCCGCCCCTGCGTTCTGTATTAAGAGCGTCTGCTAAATGCCTAAATTGTAAATTGATATCCCCCTAAACAAGTCCTAGCGCTCTTGTTTCGATTCAAGTCCTGACTCACATGGGAGCCAGACACGGTTCCAATGTGATTGAGTTTCAGAAGCTTGCCGTGATGCTTAGTACTGAAGTGTCTTCTCTTGACGGAGCAGATTTGTATTTTATTTATTTTTTACAGACATTTTTTAAATCCCTTTTTGACAGTGGAAGTGGAGAGAGAGACTGGAAAACGCGATGACATTCAGCAACATAATGGTCCTGGCTGGCAGTGAATCAAAGCTACAAACCGGCCTGGCTTACCTTACCGTAACGCCCCAAACCACCATAATGGTATTGTATTAGTAACTACTGAAATTAAACAGGCCGTTGTCTTGGAAACAACCAACACACTAACTGACATGACAGTAACTCGATTTTGTTTATTATGTAGTCACATCAAGCAAGTCTTAAGCATATTTAAAACATGTTTTTTTTTTTTTTTAGAAAAAAAGAAATAGGGGCAGAGAGAAGGGACATGCAGGACATGCAGTGCCTCCCATCAAACTCAGCGGACTTTTTCAGGCCATCATCGACACGTTGTGAGCTTGTAGATCAGCTATTTGAACTATTCAAAAAAGTAAAAAAAAAAAAGAAAAGTTTAGGGATAAGGGGTAAGGTATCGACACACACACACACACACACACACACACACACACACACACACACACACACACACACACACACACACACACACACACACACACAACACACACTACCTGTAACACTTATTTTATATCTATGACCACCATATCCACAGTTTATTCATGATGGACTCCCATGCAGGGGCGTTTTTGCCATTAGGCAGACTAGCCTGGGGCACATGGGGGGGGGGGGGGCACCGGGGCGACCACCAGACATGCTTTAAAAAGATCCCAGGCTAATAAGCCTCATATGGATAAATACATTATACTTGTCCTCTATAACTAGAATTGAACCTTTAAAACACATAATAATATGTTCTTTAGTTTAAAAATAGTTCATAATTCTATCCCTTGGGGGCGCCATTTTACTGTGCCTGTCATAGGTATGACGTCACAGGAGAAATCTTGCCTGGGGCTCCATATTGCTTAGAAACGCCACTGCTCTCATGGACATCTGTTTGCCATAAACAGTGATCTTGAGTAGAGGCTGGACTATGGCCTGATTTGCAGAAAACACGTTTGCTTGCCTACGAAAATGACACGTGCCGTGATGGAACGGAATACTGTAAATCAGGGGTTTTCAACCTTTTTGACTCCAGCGACCACCATTTATTCAGCATTTGAGCCACGGACCACCATTTGATTACATTTTCACACCAAAGACCTAAAATGAAAGAATTCTTTTGGTTTTGTTGACAATTCCAGGGTGAATTTTGCCAGCAAAACAGTGTAACTTCTTAATTAAAGGTAGGGGAAGTGATTTCACTTTTGTCAGATATCACTCCAATTTTTTTTTCTGTTAAAATGCTCTATTATAAGGTGTGCAGACCATATATGGAGTTCTCCCCTCCCCCACGTTAGCAGAGGAGCTAATAAAAGTTCCCCAGGTGGAGGGTGAATTCTCCTCCAATCAGGATCGAGCAGCAGGTTCACATAGTGT
The DNA here is from genome assembly GCA_039105355.1 of Benthosema pterotum. Lineage (NCBI taxonomy): Eukaryota > Metazoa > Chordata > Actinopteri > Myctophiformes > Myctophidae > Benthosema > Benthosema pterotum. The sequence continues at coordinate 39,951,658 of CM076967.1, read as the reverse complement.
AGCTACTCTTGGGCGCCCCTAGTGCACCAGGCTGGTACTACACCATGAATTTCAAATCACTTACCCTACCTTTAAGTGGTGCTAATTCAGATGATGAATATTTTAACTCTTGAGAGTGTAAAAATGAAACCAAATGGACCCGCAAGGGTCCATTTGGTTTCATTTTTACACTCTCAAGAGTTACATCTGGTTAACCAACTGTCCATCATTTAGCCTGGGGACCACCTGGAACCTTCTCAGGGACCACTGGTGGTCCCCGGACCACCTGTTGAAAACCCCTGCTGTAAATTATTCTGAGATGAGTGTGTTATACTTCCTTGCCACCCTATGTAAATGTTTGTGTTATGATACTCAGGGGTAACCTATATCTTACCTTACTTACTTTATGTTTTTATTGGTTGTAATTTAATTGTTTCCAGAAAACCAGCAAAAACTTTTGGCACCAAGGGCAACATTTTTTTTTAACCCGGTCAGGACCAGTGGTGGACGGTGTGAAATACGGCACTTTTTACTTGAAGGACCACTTTCACCCATTTTCAACTTATCTTCATATAATTGATGGTTGATCGCAGAGGAGAGCCGTGGATAGTTTAGGAACGTGTCTATCAGTGACATCATTGGTCAGATCATTTATTTATTTATTTTATTTTATTTTCAGTTTCTGACTTTTTTAACCAATAAGATGTGTTGATGTGCTTTTCATTTTTACTTTTTTATTTTATTTTAGTAGAGATTAATATTCTGTGACTACTTAAAGATGTAGTGCTATGATTTTTTTTTCTCCATGTGTTTATGAAGTGACTTCATACTTCATTAGACCCCTTGTTGTGGTTATGTGCAACAATGACTTCCCTGAGGCCGAAACCGTGACAGCCCATGAAAAATAACAGTGATCTAGTGACATCACAATATCATCCCCTCCCCTGACTCCTCCCCTTTATCACACTCTGGTTGTGGCTTGAGTTCAGGTGTATCTCCACCAATCACCAGCCACCAGGCAAAGCCAGGCATACCATGTCTAGATCATACCTGGGCATTATGCGGCCCGGGGGCCAAATGCGTCCCTTTGGCTGACTCTGACCGGCCCATGAAAGGGTACCGTGGTTTTCAACCAGTGGCCCGTGGACCACCAGTGGAGAGTGTAAAAATGAAACCAAATGGACCCTTGCGGGTCCATTTGGTTTCATTTTTACACTCTCAAGTGTTAAAATATTCATCCGTTGAATTGGCCCAAGTTTATACAACTAGAGAATGTAGGAGATTAATGGTCATTTTGATCTGTAGGTTTGACTGCTTACTTTGTGATATCAGGCCTGGTATTGTGGACAAAAAGCAAAATTAAATCTTTAGTTTTGGGGTCTGTGGGGCTAAAATGTCATCAGATTTTTGTCCTCTGTGGCTCAAATATTGAATAAATAGAGGGCCTTGGCGTCAAAATGGTTGTTCTTACTCTTACTTTTATCTTGAAATTAAATAATACTACGCAGACTTTAGTTCAGCCTTTAGTCTTGGCCCTCCACGATATTTTATGTATCTCATTTGGCTCCTTGGGAAAAATAATTGTCCACCCCTGGTCTTGATGAATAGAACATTTTAATAAAAAAAAACATGCTTCCTCCTTATGTAATAACAACAACTGATGATCACGTTTTGGGCTGGAAAGAAAAATCATGGCACTTCATCTTCAATGTAATGTGAGAACATTGGTTTCTATTATGCTACGCAAAGTTTCCATCTTCAATTCCTCATCAATGATGCCACTGGTTGCACTGAGGCTCTCGTCTCATCTTGTTTCTCAAATCACATCCAGGCGGCGTTCCTCCATGGTGAAAGCAAGTGCATCTTTTTTCAATCGTACTTTCACATCTATACTTTGAACAAGTACCGGGGAAACAGTACGTGGTACTACAGTACTTGATCCACCACTGGTCCGGTCTGAGTTTCACTGCCACTGGCGCAAAACCCATCAGATCAGTCTGTTATTATTATTACTTGGGCACTGATATGACTGAAGACAAACTAAAACACAAAAACAAAACAGAAGTTTGAATATTAGGTGTTGAATATTGTGTTAGAAAAAAGGAAAAAATGTAGAAAAAAAAGTGTATGATTGTGGAAAATACATGTTGCTGTCAACTATTTATTGATTTGATTATTATTATTTTTTTGTAATCTTATTAAGCCACATCTGCCGCGTGGCCGAAGTGCTTCGAAAGCATTTCTTCGACAACAAAAAACAAACAAACTTGAAGTTTCCTTTGGAGCACACATGCTAGCTAGTATGTGAATTATATTTGTGCCTTATACTCCTGACTGAATGTGGTGTGATGATGTACAAGTACATGTGTTTAGCCGTTTTTAGTGTGGTGCTTTCTTTGCTTTTCACGCACCCCTCAACCAAAGTAATATGCTTATACCTGGTCTACAGCACTGCAAACTTCTGTTTGGACAGGTTTATCTGTTTATTGCCTCAGCCATGTTATTTAATATGCAAAAGAATATTTTACACTGTCTGGTAGAAATGTTCAGTACTATTTCACACGTGTACAATACTTTTTCATTATATGGAAACTATGTCTGCCGTCTTACTTGTTCATGTTCAACTGAATCAAGGATACAGCCGGTGACATTCTATACTGGTACAATTGAGCATTCTCAGACTACAAACATCTTGCCACCAGATTTTGGGAACACTCGTTTTCAGTAAACTAACGCTCCAACAGCAACACTCAGAAAGTAGCTTATAACATATCTGCGGTGGATTTATATGGAAATAAACGGTATCGTTTAGCATATGGTCAATCACTCAGATTTGATTTTAACTAATTTGATGGAAGTAACAGTAGATTTCTTGTCTTCAGTTTATGGGAATTCGGAATGGGGAGGGGAAAATGTGACCCGGGTACTTCATTGCTATCACTGAAACCAATAAAGGCCACGTGTCCACTTAAGTTTTCATGGGACCCAATGATGCATCATGCTGTATATCGCTGTATGGCTTTGAAGTCAGTGGTTCTCAAATGCTCTATTTTCAAGGTCCCCATAATAACTCGGTGTACACATGGAACCACATGAATCCGTTTCGGTTCCATTTGTAACTCTGGAATGGTAGAAACAAAATTTATATCTGTATGGTATGAAGGAAGCCTACGGATTCACTATTCTATAGTTGGGAAAAAGTGTTGCTGAATGGGAATGTTCATTATGCTTGTATGTTTAGGACAATCCGTCTCATTCAAGTGATTCAAACATATTTCGAGTTGGGTTCAATTCAACTGTATTCTCCCCTGGCTCATACACACTAGAATACCCAGAGTTTCAAGGACGTACAGTACTTCTATCAACATTTCTGAAATGCCTATGATGAACATTTTCCCACTGAGCACCAGAAACACGGTCCTCGTAAGTCGTATTTCTGTTTTTGTGACTACTTGGTCAAAGGACCCATTCAATTATTTATCACGTTATGATGTTTGTCATCATTGAATCCTTTACATTGATTGAATGGGATTAATCATACATGTTATGCCTGCTGTCTGTTGTCATGGATGTTTGCTCGCTTCCCTTATGCTTGTTCTGGATGTGTGGTCAGTCTTTGTGCCATGTATAGGATATTCCTGTAATGACACCCAATGCTAACCTGAAACATGTTTCAGCTTCCACCTGAGGAGTTTGCCACTCCGTAGCTCAGTTTGGAAGCTCACGCTACGCTCCCTGAAGATGTTCTGTATTGAGGTATCGTCTGAAAGGGGGTTGAGCGGTCTAAACACAGTAAACAATATTGTTTCCAAAAAAGTAAAGCCATTTAATCTAGTCAGTAACATGTTTTGGTCAGGAGTTGCACCAGCAGAGGCAGCAATAGCGCCTCCCCTGGTCGAATGTCGAACTAACTGAAGTCAGTTGGAAAACATTCCACCTTTACGTTTTGGAAACCTTTCTGTGAATAGGGTTTTTGTCACTGTTTTTAGACGGTTCATCCCCCTTTATAGTTTCTGCCGACCTCTATAAAGAACCTATTCTCTGAGCTAAAGCGTAGGGTGAGGTTCCAATAGCCAGTGGTGAGTAAAAAGGTCATACCTGTGGTACAAAAAAAAAGAACGGGTGCTTTAATTTCACCAGGTTTTAAATAAACTGAAAGTTGTTCAATGATTTACTGACTGTCTCTGTTTGGTTCTTGAAGCTAATAACATACTACAGTGTGTTATTATTTCACACTTTTTGACAACCTGCATTTATTTAGTTTTAGTTTTTGACAAATACAAACGTGATTGACAGGCTTGAAATGACTTACTATTACATGCTGTTATTTTCATCTTTTTCAACATCAAACCTTTCAAAACATCAGTTTTCACTTTTTAAAAATAATTTATGGTGTTGGACAATGGATAAGAGGGAAATCAGACCGTAATTAGCTTCTGTCGATACATTAATTTTCAGATAGACATTCTTGGATGAACCTAGTTTAGGTGTAAGTAGTAAGGACTAGTAGCATGCCACAGTTTGTGCTGGATGACAATAAACAGCACACACAATAGACAGATGTTATTTTTTTGTATAAATGTTGTTACTCAAAGACAAATAAAGATTGACCTGTGAATGGTTGTAGGCGAAATTATCTGGAGGTTGTGAGTTCAAAACCCACTCAAGTATTTACTTTTAAGAACGATATGAACTGAATTGACCAAATTTAGGCGCACTATATTTCTAAAACCATGAAACATTTCAAAGATTCTTTTTCAGGCAAAGATGTCCAACATAAGATGAACCTTAATAGCATTTTATGAAAATCAATGTAAAACGGCAGTACTACAGTATGTCGAATTTCCTCGATTTCTATATTTTTTTGAAAATCCTCAAAAATTATGAAAAAAACAGCATATAGGCTACTATAGTATGTTGTCCAACACCATGTACTATATAGCATTTTTGCAAGGTTTCATCATTTTTTGAAAGTCTTCAAACAAAGAGAAATGGCATGCTAGAGTACCGTATGTGAAAAAATGACAACACCTGCGAAAAACTATAGTACATGGTCTTGGAGAACATGCTCTAGTATGATGTTTTTTTTTATCATTTTTGTGGATTTTTGAGGATTTTCGGAAATGGAGACAAAAATGAAAAAGGACATACTATATGCCATTTCTCGTCGTTTTTGAGGATTTTCCAAAAATGATGAAAAACAGCATACTATAGTATGTTGCCAAGACCATGTGCTATAGCCTGTCGTTTTTCCCAGGTTTTGTCATTTTTTGAAAATCCGACAAGAAACGTGGGAATTTCAACAATGTTGATTGTTTTTCCTCGACTTCAGCATTTTTCAAAAATCATCAAAAATCCTCAAAAATGATAGAAAACGGCATACTATAGTATATTGTCCAAGACCATGTACTATAGCCTGTCTTTTTTCCTTGATTTCGCCATTTTTTGAAAATCCTCAAAAATTATAAATAAGAGCATACTATAGTATGTTATCCAAGACCATGTCATTTTTGTCAGGTTTTGTCATTTTTCGAAAACCCTCAAAATGATAAAAAACGGTAAGGCCAGGCTATAGCCTTGCGTTTTTTCAAAATTTCGACATTTTTTGGAAATGCTCAATAATCCTCAAAACAATGAAGAACGGTGTAATGTGCAAGACCGTGAGGCTATAACCTTTTTTTTTCCGTTTTTGCGTCGACATTTCGGGGGGAAAAAAGAACACTATAGCCTTACCGTTTTTCATCGTTTTGAGGATTTTTGAAGATTTTTGAAAAATGACAAAACCTGGCAAAAATGCAAGGCTATAGCCTGATGGTCTTGCACAGCATGTCGTTTTTAATCGCCCTGAGGATTTGGGGGGATTTTCAAGAAATGTCGAAATTTCGAGAAAAAAAAAGTAACGCTATAACCTTACCGTGTTTCATCGTTTTGAGGATTTTTGAGGATTTTCAAAAAATGTAGAAACTTCGAAAAACGGTAAGGCTATAGCCTTACCGTTTTTCATTGTTTTGAGGATTTTTGAAGATTTTCGAAAAATGACGAAACCTGGCAAAAACGCAAGGCTATAGCCTCACGGTCTTGCACAGCATGCCATTTTTATCATTTTGAGGATTTTTGAGGATTTTCAAGAAAATATCAAAAAAAAAAAACAAACGCAAGGCTATATCCTTACGTTTTTTTCATCGTTTCAAGGATTTTCAAAAAGTGACAAAAAATGACGAAACCTGGCCAAAGCGCAGGTTTCGTCATTTTGAGGATTTTTAGATTATTCAAAAAATGTTGAAATTTCAAGAAAACGTAAGGCTATCGCGTTACCGTTTTTCATAATTTTGAGGATTTTTGAAGATTTTCGAAAAATGTCGAAATTTCAAAAAAAAAAAAAAAAAAAAAAAAAAAACGCGAGGCTATAGCCTTAGGTTTTTTCATCATTTTGAAGATTTTCAAAAAATGTCAAAATTTCAAAAAAAAAAAAAAAAAACTCAAGGCTATAGCCTTAGGTTTTTTCATCATTTTGACGGTTTTCAAATAATGACTAAACCTGGCAAAAACGCAAGGCTATAGCCTTACGTTCTTGCAGAGCATGCCGTTTTTCATCGTTTCGATGATTTTTGAGGATTTTCAAAAAATGACAAAAAATGACGAAACCTGGCAAAATGCAAGGCTATAGCCTTACGGTCTTGCCCAGCATGCCGTTTTTCATCGTTTTGAGCATTTTTGAGCATTTTCGAAAAATGTCGAATTTTTGAAA
>CM076967.1:39911253-39944431 GCA_039105355.1 Benthosema pterotum | reverse complement strand
AATTCTGTAACACAGCATGTTGCCAAGGGCGACGCTGCGACACGTGCGTCCATGATAATGCACCCGAAGGTGAACTCCAGGCCCATATAGCCGTGGTCTGGGGGGACGGTTCTGGAGAAGGGTTTATGAGGTTCAGCACACCTCACTATTGGTTTCTCGGAGAAGGGTTTATGAGGTTTCAGCACACTCACTATTGGTTCTGGGAGAAGGGTTTACGAGGTTCAGCATACCTCACCATTGGTTGTCACTAAGAAAGGCATCCCGCGACTCACATCCTGTGGGATCGGTCGCCCCGGACAATGCGTCCCATTTCATATAACCCCGAGGTTTAGGACGTCCGGCTAAGCCCAGCCGGGGGCCGTCCACCGTCCCCAGTAGCACGATACGGGTTCGTGGCTACATTTTGTCCTTCGAAAACGACTTTGCCAGCCTAGGGACCCACTCGCACTCCGCGGATCCGAGTGAGTGCCCTGACTGACCAGCGTCGAACCTCCCCTAAGTCACAGTGCCTAGACTGGGACAACTGCCCATACAGTCCCTTTAGCACCCATCTACAAAATTAAGATGGCTGGCTACGAGGAAAACGCGAGGTCCAACAAGTCTTCAACTGCCTTAAAGCTATACAGTCCTCCGCTGAGGCGCAGAACCCTCAGGTACGCCGCGGATCGTGAAGCCGACCGTGAGAGGTACGCCGCGATCGTAATGCCGAGCGTGAGAGGTACGCCGCGGATCGTGAAGCCGACCGCGAGCGCCACGCCGCAGAACCGCTGAGGACGCCAAGCCCATAGCGGCCCTCAAGAGCGCGAAATCGCGGCGCGCTCACCAGAGAGCGCGCCCAAGATCAGGCGCATTACGCCAAGGCGCTGACCGACACCTCAATGCAGCTGTGCAGCACCATCTCCACCCTGCATCTGTCAGTGGTCAACGAAGTTCGTAAGACCTTCGAGGGCAGGCTTGAGTGTCCCTCGAAGGCGGCTAGAGTCTGCCGAGAACAAGCTCCGGGTATTGAGAGGGCTGTCTGGGACGTCCTCGCACACCTCGAGAACCCCCCAGCTCACCCCAACAGCATGAGCTGCGACTCGCCGCCCAGATTCTCGGCAAACCCCCATCACCGCGAGGCTCAACACCCCCTGAAGCCAGCCGCGAACCGGCCTGCGGAGGCCCATGGCCTACCCCAGGCAATAGGCATAGAGTTACGGAAAGCCTTCCATGATAACTCAGTCAACCTCGAAACCTTCGACGGGCCGCCCGCCCTACCTACTACCCTATTTGGAGAGAAGTTTTAAAACGCGACTCTTCGGCGACAGGCCAGTTGCAGAGGGTATCAACCTCCTGCGCAAGCATACAGGAGGCGAGGCGAAGCGCGCCACGAACACACCCTAGACACCATCAGGGGCGAAGAGGGCTACGCCAGAGCCTTCCAGGAGCTCGACGACATCTACGACGGCCCAGGGGTCATCGAGACGCTGCTCGCTACGGTTGGAACAGTCGCCCACACCAACCGACTACAAGACCCTCAAACCCCTGGTAGAATTGCTGGAAGACCTGTGCACGAAGCTCGAGGATCACAACCGTGACACCCACCTACCACCTGAACCCCATCGGGGAAAGATCGCCCAGAAGCTTCCGCTAGCGACCAGAGCCACCTGGGACTCCGCACTCATGGACATGCCCCGAAGGCACAGCAGCCGTAACGCACCCGGCATCTCGCCATGCACCTGCGACAGGCCCTCTACATCTGGAAGACTTCGCCTCCCGCCCCGGACACCCCCCCAACCCCTCAACGACCGCATTTTGGACAGACGGACAGGCTGCACGATGCACCTCGTCCCCAGAACCAACAGCCGCCTCAGCCGGGCAACTTCCGCCGCGGCAATGGCCAGGCGGCCAGATACGGACCAACGAACAAGTATCAGCCCAATAGGGCTGATGGGGGGAGGGAAGCCACCATCACTCACGTGGCCAGCGAAGAGAGCCAAGCCTCAACCAAGGACCTATACTCCAACCAGGTCATGACGAACGACACCCATGCTCACGGCAAGCGAGGGAAACCGATACTGTCCTGTCCTGCAACAGCAGCCAACATGTCACCAACAAGTGTCCCGAACTCCAGACGATGAACAGAGCCCAGAGCAAGAGTGGGTACAGGACAACAATGCGTGTTCGAGATGCGCTAGGAAACCACCTACTGTCAGCTGCAACCTAGCCCCTACACCTGCTCGACTTTTCCTGGAGACCACCTCACAATTCTTCACGAGCTGAATGAAGTCTCCGAGTTCTTCGGCAACTGGGCGAGCAATCAGTCCCATCCCAAGCACACTTCAGCGTCGGCCCCCTCTCCCGTCCTACTGCAAAGGACCTAAGGTCAAGATAACTGCGTTTACTCGGGAGAAAATGCAGGGGGGGAGCGACGAGCTGACCACGGACGAGCACCGAGCTGACCACGGACGAGTACCGACGAGCACCGAGCTGACCACGGGTGAACACCGCGAAGCCGAGCTCTCCAACCTCGAGCAGATCCAGAGGACGTGAGACGGTTGGGTCGCTCCGGGCGCGTATCCGCCCCGGACGCGAGCAGCCAACCGTGGTTCGCGTCCGGGGCGCGTATCGCCCCGGATGCGAGAAGTCCAGTCGCGGGTCCGCTCCGGGCGCGCATCGCCCCCGGACGCGAGGAGTTCCAGCTGTGGGACGCTCCGGGCGCGTATCGCCCCCCGGACGCGAGCAGCCAACCGTGTGTGGGTCGCTCCGGCGCGCATCGCCCCGGACGCGGAGGATCCAGCTGTGGGACGCTCCGGGCGCGTATCGCCCCGGACGCGAGCAGCCAACCGTGGGTCGCTCCGGGCGCGCATTCGCCCCGGACGCGAGCAGCCCAACCGTGGTCGCTCCGGGCGCGTATCGCCCCGGACGCCGAGTAACCCAGTTGTGGGACGCTCCGGGCGCGTACCGCCCCGGACGCGAGCAGCCCTGCCGCGGGTCGCTCCGGGCGCGTAACCGCCCCGGACGCGAGCAGCCCTGGCCGCGGGTCGCTCCCGGGCGCGCATCGCCCCGGACGCGAGCAACCCAGCCGTGGGTCGCTCCGGGCGCGTATCGCCCCGGACGCGAGTAACCCAGTTGTGGGATGCTCCGGGCGCGTATCGCCCCGGACCGCAAGTAGCCGCGCTATGCCTCGGGAGCGTGTCGCCCACGAGCGCCAGCCGCGCTATGCCTCGGGAGCGTGTCGCCCCGAGCGCCAGCCATGCTATGCCTCGGGAGCGTGTCGCCCCGAGTGCTAGCGGCCCAGCTGCACCAGCCGTGCTACGTCAGCCGTGTTTCAAGGGGGCATCGTTCGAGCCCCCACAAGCAGCATCAGCATCAGCCTACAGGCTGATGGGGGGAGGGACCGACGGCCAGGAAGGAGCCACGCGTCTTCCCCCCACTAATGGGTGCCAACCCCTGAGGGCCAAGGACAAGGCCCATCAATAAGAAAGGATAAGAGCAGATGGACACACATCAAGCACGCCCAGGGAGCGGATCGCCCCGGCGCAAGCGGCCCACCGCTGCCACACCTCGGGAGCGGACCGCCCCGGGCGTGAGCAGCTCTGCCAAGTGAAGCGCGCCCATGCGCGCAGCCACATGACCAGCGATGCAAGCCGGTCGCCCATGGGGGGAGCCAGAAGGGCTACCCCCCGACCTCGGATACAAGCGGGGCCATCAGAGCTCACCAGAATCGCCGCGCCGCTGCACAAGGCAGACGGGGCCCACGGGGGGAGCCGGACGTGCCCCCCCCCGACCCTGGACCTCCAGGACACGACGCGGGCCAGGACAGGCCCGTGACCGGTGACAACGCCAAAGCGGCCTGCTACGGGGGGAGCCGGACGGGCCGCCCCCAGCCTCGAGAGAAGACGAACCGAAGGGTAAGACACGCTGCAGCACGCCGCCATTGACGGGCGATCTGTGAAGCCGGGACCCGGCTTCAGGGGGGAGTGTTGCCAAGGGCGACGCTGCGACAGCGTGACGTCATGATAATGCACCCGAAGGTGAACTCCAGGCCATATAGCCCGTGGTCTGGGGGGGAGCGGGTTCTGGGAGAAGGGTTTATAAGGTTCAGCATACCTCACTATTGGTTCTCGAGAAGGGTTTATGAGGTTCAGCACACCTCACTATTGGTTCTGGGAGAAGGGTTTACGAGGTTCAGCATACCTCACCATTGGTTGTCACTAAGAAAGGCATCCGCGACTCACATCCTGTGGATCGGTCGCCCCGGACATTGCGTCCCATTTCATATAACCCCGAGGTTTAGGACGTCCGGCCTAAGCCCGCCGGCCGTCCACCGCTCCCCAGTAGCACGATACGGGTTCGTGGCTACACAGCATACTATAGCATGTTGTCCAAGACCATGTACTATAGCATGTCGTTTTGCTTAGATTTCGGCATTTTTTCGAAAATCGTCGAAAGTGGAAAAAACAACATACTATAGTATGCCGTTTTTTTCTTCGATTTCGACATTTTTTCGAAAATCCTCAAAAACGATGAAAAACGCCATACTATAGTATGTCGTCCGAGACCATGTACTATAGCCTTTGGTTTTTCTGCGATTTCGACATTTTTTCGAAAATGCTCAAAACGATGAAAAATGCCATACTATAGTATGTGGTCCGAGACCATGTACTATAGCCTTGGTTTTTCTTCGAGATTTTGACATTTTTTCGAAAATCCTCAAAAACGATGAAAAACGCCATACTATAGTATGTCGTCCGAGACCATGTACTATAGCCTTTGGTTTTTCTGCGATTTCGACATTTTTTCGAAAATGCTCAAAACAATGAAAAATGCCATACTATAATATGTCGTCCGAGACCATGTACTATAGCCTTTGGTTTTTTCTTTTCGATTTTGACATTTCTTCGAAAATCCTCAAAACGATGAAAACGCCATACTATAGTATGTCGTCCCGAGACATGTACTATAGCCTTTGGTTTTTTTGCGATTTCGACATTTTTTCGAAAATGCTCAAAACAATGAAAAATGCATACTATAATATGTCGTCCGAGACCATGTACTATAGCCTTTGGTTTTTCTTCGATTTCGACATTTTTTCGAAAATCCTCAAAAGCGATGAAAAACGCCATACTCTAGTATGTCGTCCGAGACCATGTACTATAGCCTTTGTTTTCTGCGATTTCGACATTTTTCGAAAATGCTCAAAACGATGAAAAATGCCATACTATAGTATGTCGTCCGAGACCATGTACTATAGCCTTGGTTTTTCTTCGATTTCGACATTTTTTCGAAAATTCTCAAAAACGATGAAAACGCCATACTATAGTATGTCGTCCGAGACCATGTACTATAGCCTTAGTTTTTCTTCGATTTTGACATTTTTTCGAAAATCCTCAAAAACGATGAAAAACACCATACTATAATATGTCGTCCGAAAGCATGTACTATAGCCTTTGGTTTTTCTGCGATTTCGACATTTTTTCGAAAATCCTCAAAAACGATAAAAAACGCCATACTATAGTATGTCGTCCGAGACCATGTACTATAGCCTTTGGTTTTTCTGCGATTTTGACATTTTTTCGAAAATCCTCAAAAACGATGAAAAATGCCATACCATAATATGTCGTCCGAGACCATGTACTATAGCCTTTGGTTTTTCTTCGATTTTGACATTTTTTTGAAAATCCTCAAAAACGATGAAAAACGCCATACTATAGTATGTGGTCCGAGACCATGTAGTATAGCCTTTGGTTTTTCTTCGATTTCGACATTTTTTTTGAAAATCCTCAAAAACGATGAAAAATGCCATACCTAGATGTTTGAATGTTAGGGAACAACGGAAGCCTCTGGTGTCCTGTGTCACTTCTATTTGGCACTTTTACCATGCACAAAGCAGGCACCGTGGCTCACTGGATAAAGTTTCTGCTTGGAGATTCGGAGGCCCGGGTTCAAGTCCAGGATGGTAAACTGTGCTCATTGTGATCTAATGCCATCAACAGAGAATTAAAGCCAGGAATTCTAGTAGTTTGTTTGTCTTTGTTTTTTCATTTCTGATTTTCATTAAAGAATCAAAACGACTTACTGTACTATGTCATCCAAAACCGTAAAACTATAGTATGTCTTTCATTAATTTCATTCACTTTTTACTTTGAAATGTTTTGTAGTTTCTGAGTTATTTCACGTAAACGCCCAATGTATTCTTAATGGCAATAACAGAAACTTTATTATGCTATTAGTCCAACATACTCATACTTAGAAACCCCATTTATGGCTATTAACGTTCATATGACAGTGGAGATGTTTGTCTGAAGAGGAATCTTTGAAACGTTTCATCGTTTAAGAAATATAGTGCTCCCAAATTTGAGACTTTTATGAATGGGGTCTATGGCAGCCTCAAAGGGGGTCAAAAAATCACGTTCACGTAAAAACTACTCCATTCACACTTTTTTAGATTCAGCTTACTGTGGAGATACATGCAGGAACTTTTTTACTTTTAAATGTTTTGTAGTTTTGGAGTTATTTAACTTAAACGCCCAATGCATTCTTAATGGGAAACTTTATTATGTTATTAGTCCACCATACTTACACGTAGAAACCCCATTTAAAGCTATTTAGGTTCATCTTACAGTGGACATGTTTCCTGAAAAGGAATCTTTGAAATGTTTCATCGTTGTAGAAATATAGTGCTTACAAAGTTTGTTCCTTTTAGGAAGTTTCGTTCCTAAAAGGAAGTTCAAGTCCTTGAGTGGGTTCGAACTCACGACCTATGGATCATGGCCAATTGTGTGGCAGCCTATCCCACTGAGCTACTTAGTACAACTGGACTGCTGTTTCTATGTTTGCCTTTGAGTAAACAACATCATACAAGATAAATACTGTGTTGTATTCATCTATCTAGTATGCCATTTGTCCTAGATTTTGACATTTTTACAAAATTCTCAAAAATTCTCAAAAATTCTGTAACACAGCATATACTAGCATGTTGTCCAAGACCCATGTACTATAGCATGTCGTTTTGCTTAGATTTCGGCATTTTTCGAAAATCTTCGAAAGTGGAAAAAAAACAACATACTATAGTATGTGCCGTTTTTTTCTTCGATTTCGACATTTTTTCGAAAATCCCTCAAAAACGATGAAAAACGCCATACTATAATATGTCGTCCGAGACCATGTACTATAGCCTTTGGTTTTCTTTCTGCGATTTCGACATTTTTTCGAAAATGCTCAAACCGATGAAAAATGCCATACTATAGTATGTGGTCCGAGACCATGTACTATAGCCTTTGGTTTTTCTTCGATTTTGACATTTTTTTCGAAAATCCTCAAAACGATGAAAAACGCCATACTATAGTATGTCGTCCAGACCATGTACTATAGCCTTTGGTTTTTCAGCGATTTCGACATTTTTTCGAAAATGCTCAAAACGATGAAAAATGCCATACTATAGTATGTCGTCCGAGACCATGTACTATAGCCTTGGTTTTTCTTCGATTTTGACATTTTTTCCGAAAATCCTCAAAAACGATGAAAAACGCCATACTATAGTATGTCGTCCGAGACCATGTACTATAGCCTTTGTTTTTTTGCGATTTCGACATTTTTTCGAAAATGCTCAAAACAATGAAAAATGCCATACTATAATATGTCGTCCGAGACCATGTACTATAGCCTTTGGTTTTTCTTCGATTTCGACATTTTTTCGAAAATCCTCAAAAGCGATGAAAAACGCCATACTATAGTATGTCGTCCGAGACCATGTACTATAGCCTTTGGTTTTTCTGCGATTTCGACATTTTTTCGAAAATGCTCAAAACGATGAAAAATGCCATACTATAGTATGTCGTCCGAGACCATGTACTATAGCCTTTGGTTTTTCTTCGATTTCGACATTTTTTCGAAAATTCTCAAAAACGATGAAAACGCCATACTATAGTATGTCGTCCGAGACCATGTACTATAGCCTTTAGTTTTTCTTCGATTTTGACATTTTTTCGAAAATCCTCAAAAACGATGAAAAACACCATACTATAATATGTCGTCCGAAAGCATGTACTATAGCCTTTGGTTTTTCTGCGATTTCGACATTTTTTCGAAAATCCTCAAAAACGATAAAAAACGCCATACTATAGTATGTCGTCCGAGACCATGTACTATAGCCTTTGGTTTTTCCGAGATTTTGACATTTTTTCTCGAAAATCCTCAAAAACGAAAAAATGCCATACCATAATATGTCGTCCGAGACCATGTACTATAGCCTTTGGTTTTTCTTCGATTTGACATTTTTTTGAAAATCCTCAAAAACGATGAAAAACGCCATACTATAGTATGTGTCCGAGACCATGTAGTATAGCCTTTGGTTTTTCTTCGATTTCGACATTTTTTTTGAAAATCCCTCAAAAACGATGAAAAAATGCCATACTCTAGATGTTTGAATGTTAGGGAACAACGGAAGCCTCTGGTGTCTGTGTCACTTTCTATTTGGCACTTTTACCATGCACAAAGCAGGCACCGTGGCTCACTGGATAAAGTTTCTGCTTGGAGATTTGGAGGCCCGGGTTCAAGTCCAGGATGGTAACTGTGCTCATTGTGATCTAATGCCATCAACAGAGAATTAAAGCCAGGAATTCTAGTAGTTTGTTTGTCTTTGTTTTTTCATTTCTGATTTTCATTAAAGAATCAAAACGACTTACTGTACTATGTCATCCAAAACCGTAAAACTATAGTATGTCTTTCATTAATTTCATTCACTTTTTACTTTGAAATGTTTTGTAGTTTCTGAGTTATTTCACGTAAACGCCCAATGTATTCTTAATGGCAATAACAGAAACTTTATTATGCTATTAGTCCAACATACTCATACTTAGAAACCCCATTTATGGCTATTAACGTTCATATGACAGTGGAGATGTTTGTCTGAAGAGGAATCTTTGAAACGTTTCATCGTTTAAGAAATATAGTGCTCCCAAATTTGAGACTTTTATGAATGGGGTCTATGGCAGCCTCAAAGGGGGTCAAAAAATCACGTTCACGTAAAAACTCCATTCACACTTTTTTAGATTCAGCTTACTGTGGAGATACATGCAGGAACTTTTTTACTTTTAAATGTTTTGTAGTTTTGGAGTTATTTAACTTAAACGCCCAATGCATTCTTAATGGGAAACTTTATTATGTTATTAGTCCACCATACTTACACGTAGAAACCCCATTTAAAGCTATTTAGGTTCATCTTACAGTGGACATGTTTGCCTGAAAAGGAATCTTTGAAATGTTTCATCGTTGTAGAAATATAGTGCTTACAAAGTTTTGTTCCTTTTAGGAAGTTTCGTTCCTAAAAGGAAGTTCAAGTCCTTGAGTGGGGTTCGAACTCACGACCTATGGATCATGGCCAATTGTGTGCAGCCTATCCCACTGAGCTACTTAGTACAACTGGACTGCTGTTCTATGTTTGCCTTTGAGTAACAACATCTATACAAGATAAAAACTACTGTTTTGTATTCATCTATCTAGTATGCCATTTGTCCTAGATTTTGACATTTTTACAAAATTCTCAAAAATTCTCAAAAATTCTGTAACACAGCATACTATAGCATGTTGTCCAAGACCATGTACTATAGCATGTCGTTTTGCTTAGATTTCGGCATTTTTCGAAAATCTTCGAAAGTGGAAAAAAACACATACTATAGTATGCCGTTTTTTCTTCGATTTCGACATTTTTTCGAAAATCCTCAAAAACGATGAAAAACGCCATACTATAATATGTCGTCCGAGACCATGTACTATAGCCTTTGGTTTTTCTGCGATTTCGACATTTTTTCGAAAATGCTCAAAACGATGAAAAATGCCATACTATAGTATGTGGTCCGAGACCATGTACTATAGCCTTTGGTTTTTCTTCGATTTTGACATTTTTTCGAAAATCCTCAAAAACGATGAAAAACGCCATACTATAGTATGTCGTCCGAGACCATGTACTATAGCCTTTGGTTTTTCTGCGATTTCGACATTTTTTCGAAAATGCTCAAAACGATGAAAAATGCCATACTATAGTATGTCGTCCGAGACCATGTACTATAGCCTTTGGTTTTTCTTCGATTTTGACATTTTTTCGAAAATCCTCAAAAACGATGAAAAACGCCATACTATAGTATGTCGTCCGAGACCATGTACTATAGCCTTTGGTTTTTTTTGCGATTTCGACATTTTTTCGAAAATGCTCAAAACAATGAAAAATGCCATACTATAATATGTCGTCCGAGACCATGTACTATAGCCTTTGGTTTTTCTTCGATTTCGACATTTTTTCGAAAATCCTCAAAAACGATGAAAAACGCCATACTCTAGTATGTCGTCCGAGACCATGTACTATAGCCTTTGGTTTTTCTGCGATTTCGACATTTTTTCGAAAATGCTCAAAACGATGAAAAATGCCATACTATAGTATGTCGTCCGAGACCATGTACTATAGCCTTTGGTTTTTCTTCGATTTCGACATTTTTTTGAAAATTCTCAAAAACGATGAAAACGCCATACTATAGTATGTCGTCCGAGACCATGTACTGTAGCCTTTGGTTTTTCTTCGATTTCGACATTTTTTGAAAATTCTCAAAAACGATGAAAAACGCCATACTATAGTATGTCGTCCGAGACCTTTGGTTTTTCTTCGATTTTGACATTTTTTCGAAAATCCTCAAAAACGATGAAAAACGCCATACTATAATATGTCGTCCGAAAGCATGTACTATAGCCTTTGGTTTGTCTGCGATTTCGACATTTTTTCGAAAATCCTCAAAAACGATGAAAAACGCCATACTATAGTATGTCGTCCGAGACCATGTACTATAGCCTTTGGTTTTTCTGCGATTTCGACATTTTTTCGAAAATGCTCAAAACGATGAAAAATGCCATACTATAGTATGTCGTCCGAGACCATGTACTATAGCCTTTGGTTTTTCTTCGATTTCGACATTTTTTTGAAAATTCTCAAAAACGATGAAAAATGCCATACTCTAGATGTTTGAATGTTAGGGAACAACGAAGCCTCTGGTGTCTGTGTCACTTCTATTTGGCACTTTTACCATGCACAAAGCAGGCACCGTGGCTCACTGGATAAAGTTTCTGCTTGGAGATTCGGAGGCCCGGGTTCAAGTCCAGGATGGTAACTGTGCTCCTTGTGATCTAATGCCATCAACAGATAATTAAAGCCAGGACTTCTCGTAGTTTGTTTGTCTTTGTTTTTTCATTTCTGATTTTCATTAAAGAATCAAAACGACTTACTGTACTATGTCATCCAAAACCGTAAAACTATAGTATGTCTTTCATTAATTTCATTCACTTTTTACTTTGAAATGTTTTGTAGTTTCTGAGTTATTTCATGTAAACGCCCAATGCATTCTTAATGGCAATAACAGAAACTTTATTATGCTATTAGTCCAACATACTCATACTTAGAAACCCCATTTATGGCTATTAACGTTCATCTTACAGTGGAGATGTTTGTCTGAAGAGGAATCTTTGAAACGTTTCATCGTTTAAGAAATATAGTGCTCCAAATTTGAGACTTTTATGAATGGGGTCTATGGCAGCCTCAAAGGGGGTCAAAAAATCACGTTCACGTAAAAACTCCATTCAGACTTTTTTAGATTCAGCTTACTGTGGAGATAATGCATGGAGGACTTTTTTACTTTTAAAATGTTTTGTAGTTTTTGGAGTTATTTAACTTAAACGCCCAATGCATTCTTAATGGGAAACTTTATTATGTTATTAGTCCACCATACTTACACGTAGAAACCCCATTTAAAGCTATTTAGGTTCATCTTACAGTGGACATGTTTGTCTGAAAAGGAATCTTTGAAATGTTTCATCGTTGTAGAAATATAGTGCTTACAAAGTTTTGTTCCTTTTAGGAAGTTTCGTTCCTAAAAGGAAGTTCAAGTCCTTGAGTGGGGTTCGAACTCACAACCTTAGGATCATGGCCAATTGTGTGCAGCCTATCCCACTGAGCTACTTAGTACAACTGGACAGCTGTTCTATGTTTGCCTTTGAGTAACAACATCTATACAAGATAAAAACTACTGTTTTGTATTCATCTATCTAGTATGTACTATAGCCTTTGGTTTTTCTTCGATTTCGACATTTTTTCGAAAATTCTCAAAAACGATGAAAAACGCCATACTATAGTATGTCGTCCGAGACCATGTACTATAGCCTTTGGTTTTTCTTCGATTTTGACATTTTTTCGAAAATCCTCAAAAACGATGAAAAACGCCATACTATAGTATGTCGTCCGAGACCATGTACTATAGCCTTTGGTTTTTCTGCGATTTCGACATTTTTTCGAAAATGCTCAAAAACAATGAAAAACGCCATACTATAGTATGTCGTCCGAGACCATGTACTATAGCCTTTGGTTTTTCTTCGATTTGACATTTTTTCGAAAATCCTCAAAACGATGAAAAAAGCCATACTATAGTATGTCGTCCGAGACCATGTACTATAGCCTTTGGTTTTTCTGCGATGTTAACATTTTTTCGAAAATGCTCAAAAACGATGAAAAATGCCATGCTATAATATGTCGTCCGAGACCATGTACTATAGCCTTTGGTTTTTCTTTCGATTTTGACTTTTTTTCGAAAATCCTCAAAAACGATTAAAAACGCCATACTATAGTATGTCGTCTGAGACAATGTACTATAGCCTTTTTTTTTTTTCTGGTTTTTCGATTCATTTTTTCGAAAATCCTCAAAAACGATGAAAAATGCCATACTATAGTATGTCGTCTGAGACCATGTACCATAGCCTTTGGTTTTTCTGCGATTCCGACATTTTTTCGAAAATGCTCAAAACGATGAAAAATGCCATACTATAGTATGTGGTCCGAGACCATGTACTCCGAGACCATGTACTATTGCCTTTGGTTTTTCTGCGATTTTGACATTTTTTTCGAAAATCCTCAAAACGATGAAAAATGCCATACCATAATATGTCGTCCGAGACCATGTACTATAACCTTTGGTTTTTCTTCGATTTTGACATTTTTTTTGAAAATCCTCAAAACGATGTGAAAAACGCCATACTATAGTATGTCGTCCGAGACCATGTACTATAGCCTTTGGTTTTTCTTCGATTTCGACAATTTCTCGAAAAATCCTCAAAAAACGATGAAAAACGCCATACTATAGTATGTCGTCCGAGACCATGTACTATAGCCTTTGGTTTTTCTGCGATTTCGACATTTTTTCGAAAATGCTCAAAACGATGAAAAATGCCATACTATAGTATGTCGTCCGAGACCATGTACTATAGCCTTTGGTTTTTCTTCGATTTTGACATTTTTTCGAAAATTCTCAAAAACGATGAAAACGCCATACTATAGTATGTCGTCCGAGACCATGTACTATAGCCTTTGGTTTTTCTTCGATTTCGACATTTTTTCGAAAATTCTCAAAAACGATGAAAAACGCCATACTATAGTATGTCGTCCGAGACCATGTACTATAGCCTTTGGTTTTTCTTCGATTTTGACATTTTTTCGAAAATCCTCAAAAACGATGAAAAACGCCATACTATAATATGTCGTCCGAAAGCATGTACTATAGCCTTTGGTTTGTCTGCGATTTCGACATTTTTTCGAAAATCCTCAAAAACGATGAAAAACGCCATACTATAGTATGTCGTCCGAGACCATGTACTATAGCCTTTGGTTTTTCTGCGATTTTGACATTTTTTCGAAAATCCTCAAAAACGATGAAAAATGCCATACCATAATATGTCGTCCAAGACCATGTACTATAGCCTTTGGTTTTTCTTCGATTTTGACATTTTTTTGAAAATCCTCAAAAACGATGAAAAACGCCATACTATAGTATGTCGTCTGAGACCATGTACTATAGCCTTTGGTTTTTCTGCGATTTCGACATTTTTTCGAAAATGCTCAAAACGATGAAAAATGCCATACTATAGTATGTGGTCCGAGACCATGTACTATAGCCTTTGGTTTTTCTTCGATTTCGACATTTTTTTGAAAATCCTCAAAAACGATGAAAAATGCCATACTATTAGTATGTCGTCCGAGACCATGTACTATAGCCTTTGGTTTTTCTTCGATTTTGACATTTTTTCGAAAATCCTCAAAAACGATGAAAAATGCCATTACTATATATGTCGTCCGAGACCATGTACTATAGCCTTTGGTTTTTCTTCGATTTTGACATTTTTTCGAAAATCCTCAAAAACGATGAAAAACGCCATACTATAGTATGTCGTCCGAGACCATGTACTATAGCCTTTGGTTTTTTTTGCGATTTCGACATTTTTTCGAAAATGCTCAAAACAATGAAAAATGCCATACTATAACATGTCGTCCGAGACCATATACTATAGCCTTTGGTTTTTCTTCGATTTTGACATTTTTTTGAAAATCCTCAAAAACGATGAAATACGCCATACTATTGTATGTCGTCTGAGACCATGTACTATAGCCTTTGGTGTTTCTGCGATTTCGACATTTTTTTCGAAAATGCTCAAAACGATGAAAAATGCCATACTATAGTATGTCGTCCGAGACCATGTACTATAGCCTTTGGTTTTTCTTCGATTTCGACATTTTTTCAAAAAATTCTCAAAAACGATGAAAAAACGCCATACTATAGTATGTCGTCCGAGACCATGTACTATAGCCTTTGGTTTTTCTTCGATTTTGACATTTTTTCGAAAATCCTCAAAAACGATGAAAAATGCCATACTATAATATGTCGTCCGAGACCATGTACTATAGCCTTTGGTTTTTCTTCGATTTTGACATTTTTTCGAAAATCCTCAAAAACGATGAAAAACGCCATACTATAGTATGTCGTCCGAGACCCTGTACTATAGCCTTTGGTTTTTCTGCGATTTCGACATTTTTTCGAAAATGCTCAAAACGATGAAAAATGCCATACTATAGTATGTCGTCCGAGACCATGTACTATAGCCTTTGGTTTTTCTTCGATTTCGACATTTTTTCGAAAATTCTCAAAAACGATGAAAAACGCCATACTATAGTATGTCGTCCGAGACCATGTACTATAGCCTTTGGTTTTTCTTCGATTTTGACATTTTTTCGAAAATCCTCAAAAACGATGAAAAATGCCATACTATAATATGTCGTCCGAGACCATGTACTATAGCCTTTGGTTTTTCTTCGATTTTGACATTTTTTCGAAAATCCTCAAAAACGATGAAAAACGCCATACTATAGTATGTCGTCCGAGACCCTGTACTATAGCCTTTGGTTTTTCTGCGATTTTGACATTTTTTCGAAAATCCTCAAAAACGATGAAAAACGCCATACTATAGTATGTCGTCCGAGACCATGTACTATAGCCTTTGTTTTTTCTTCGATTTCGACATTTTTTCGAAAATTCTCAAAAACGATGAAAAACGCTATACTATAGTATGTCGTCCGAGACCATGTACTATAGCCTTTGGTTTTTCTGCGATTTCGACATTTTTTCAAAAATCCTCAAAAACGATGAAAAACGCCATACTATAGTATGTCGTCCGAGACCATGTACTATAGCCTTTGGTTTTTCTGCGATTTTGACATTTTTTCGAAAATCCTCAAAAACGATGAAAAACGCCATACTATAATATGTCGTCCGAGACCATGTACTATAGCCTTTGGTTTTTCTGCGATTTTGACATTTTTTCGAAAATCCTCAAAAACAATGAAAAATGCCATACCATAATATGTCGTCCGAGACCATGTACTATAGCCTTTGGTTTTTCTTCGATTTTGACATTTTTTTGAAAATCCTCAAAAACGATGAAAAACGCCATACTATAGTATGTCGTCTGAGACCATGTACTATAGCCTTTGGTTTTTCTGCGATTTCGACATTTTTTCGAAAATGCTCAAAACGATGAAAAATGCCATACTATAGTATGTGGTCCGAGACCATGTACTATAGCCTTTGGTTTTTCTTTCGATTTCGACATTTTTTTGAAAATCCTCAAAAACGATGAAAAATGCCATACTCTAGATGTTTGAATGTTAGGGAACAACGGAAGCCTCTGGTGTCTGTGTCACTTTCTATTTGGCACTTTTACCATGCACAAAGCAGGCACCGTGGCTCACTGGATAAAGTTTCTGCTTGGAGATTCGGAGGCCCGGGTTCAAGTCCAGGATGGTAACTGTGCTCATTGTGATCTAATGCCATCAACAGATAATTAAAGCCAGGAGTTCTTGTAGTTTGTTTGTCTCTGTTTTTTCATTTCTGATTTTCATTAAAGAATCAGAAAGACTTGCTGTACTATGTTATCCAAAACCGTAAAACTATAGTATGTCTTTCATTAATTTCATTCACTTTTTACTTTGAAATGTTTTGTAGTTTCTGAGTTATTTCACGTAAACGCCCAATGCATTCTTAATGGCAATAACAGAAACTTTATTATGCTATTAGTCCAACATACTCATACTTAGAAACCCCATTTATGGCTATTAACGTTCATCTTACAGTGGAGATGTTTGCCTGAAGAGGAATCTTTGAAACGTTTCATCGTTTAAGAAATATAGTGCTCCCAAATTTGAGACTTTTATGAATGGGGTCTATGGCAGCCTCAAAGGGGGTCAAAAAATCACGTTCACGTAAAAACTCCATTCACACTTTTTTAGATTCAGCTTACTGTGGAGATACATGCAGGAACTTTTTTACTTTTAAATGTTTTGTAGTTTTGGAGTTATTTAACTTAAACGCCCAATGCATTCTTAATGGGAAACTTTATTATGTTATTAGTCCACCATACTTACACGTAGAAACCCCATTTAAAGCTATTTAGGTTCATCTTACAGTGGACATGTTTGCCTGAAAGGAATCTTTTAAATGTTTCATCGTTGTAGAAATATAGTGCTTACAAACTTTTGTTCCTTTTAGAAGTTTCGTTCCTAAAAGGAAGTTCAAGTCCTTGAGTGGGTTCGAACTCACGACCTTCGGATCATGGCCAATTGTGTGCAGCCTATCCGACTGAGCTACTTAGTACAAGTGGACTGCTGTTCTATGTTTGCCTTTGAGTAACAACATCTATACAAGATAAAAAATACTGTTTTGTATACATCTATCTAGTATGCCATTTGTCCTAGATTTTGACATTTTTACAAAATTCTCAAAATTTTTCAAAAATTCTGTAACACAGCATACTATAGCATGTTGTCCAAGACCATGTACTATAGCATGTCGTTTTGCTTAGATTTCGGCATTTTTCAAAAATCGTCGAAAGTGGAAAAAAACAACATACTATAGTATGCCGTTTTTTTCTTCGATTTTGACATTTTTTCGAAAATCCTCAAAAACGATGAAAAATGCCATACTATAGTATGTCGTCCGAGACCATGTACTATAGCCTTTGGTTTTTCTGCGATTTCGACATTTTTTCGAAAATGCTCAAAACGATGAAAAATGCCATACTATAGTATGTCGTCCGAGACCATGTACTATAGCCTTTGGTTTTTCTTCGATTTTGACATTTTTTCGAAAATGCTCAAAACAATGAAAAATGCCATACTATAATATGTCGTCCGAGACCAGAAGTTTGACGCTTGCAAACCATCCAAGAGACCAATGGCATGCATGGTTTGCAAGCGTCAAACCTCCTGGAATGTACTGCGCATGTCTGTTTCCTCCCATGAACCAATGTGGACTCCCCCATAGGTGTCTTGGCTTCCTGTCCTTAATAGATAGTCATTGTAAATATCCAGGACTTGTCTCATTTTGCCACCGAGGGAAACCACACTGCAATTTCCTCAGAATTGCATCTCATTCACGCAGACACACGCACAAACGCACATGCACATAGAAAGCGAGAGAGAGTAATTACATGGCACTCGTAGACAGTATCCTGGGTTAACTGGAATGTTGTGGCAGGGCAGCTACAAGCTTTATAGAGGCCACAACCCCTTGATACCAGTCTGGTAATTTAAATGCGTAAAGAGTCAACCTTTAACTCTTGCCAACTCTTCATACTTCAATGCCAAGCAGAATTTTGTTTAGCTCAGCATTTTGTCAAAACAATTCAATTTTGGTTCAATAAAGTAGGCTACTGCCAAAAATATATTTCACCTTATATTCAAAATATACAAACATTGGCAATGCGTGCGTGCTTTGTCATTGTCTGGAAATGTAATTTCACATTATTATGTTTTTTTTTCCTCTTTTGGGTGGCTGTCATTTTTTGTTTCTTCTACTTTTTTATGTTGTTGACTCTCTCTCACCCTCTCTTTATCTTTCCCGTCACATTTTTCACTACCTAATGGAATTTTGTAAAACAGAGTCCTAAGAGTCTTCCTAAGTGATATTTACTGCTTGGTTAATGCAGCAGGCTGCTGCAGTGAGGCAGTGTTTTAGTGGCCCTGTCCTCCACACAGAGAACTCACAGGGCCATCCAGATATGATCTAATAGTCTTCTGTTTGTTTGTCTTTTTACCAAGGGCACCAAAGCACAGACCGCCAACAGTAAAACACATTACACTGGCCAGGCGATTTAGAGATAAAACGGAAATCTGTAACTTTTGTCTCACCCAGCATTCAAAGTCAAACCTGGGTTGTGCTGCTCAACCAAGATGCAGTGGAGAGCCTAATGGTCCAGGCATATGCTAGCCTCGTAAACCGCCCTTCGCCCCGCCAGAATTCCCATGCTGTGTCCGCGAACGGCATGGAATGCATGTTTTCCAGCAGGGGGAGTCGGTTTACCAAGGCTAGGCAAATGCCACCTATAGGCTCCGGCCAGACAGTGTGTTGCGTGTTCGTGTCCCGTTCATGACGACCTTTGCTGTATGTCTGTGCCCTTCTCTCTTTCCTGTCATCCTTCACTTGTATCTATCAATAAAGGCAGAACAGCCAAATTATTTTTTTAAGAAGTACTTGTTACCCATGTCCAGGACTACATTTCTCAATGCAAAAGTAGGGAGAGCAGAGCACCACTGCAGATGTCATGGGCATAATTATTAACATTTTGTTCATTAAAATAAGTACCAGATTACTGTTTAATATAACTAACTTTTGTTCACTCTCTGAGTTACAAAAGGAAAATGAACGCCAAGTGAACTTATACATACAGGTCACTATAAAAACATAATTATATATAATCATTATACATTTTTTCTGTTTCTGCATCAATAACTTGGCATATGACTAGGGCCCGGCTAAACACATGCAAGCGCGTACGCAAGCACACGCGCACTCACTCTCACTCACTAACTTGCATTATAGAATTTCAAGCCTTTGACCCCTGTAGTAGGTGGTGGATGCAGTCACAACATCGTTTTGTCCGTGTGTGTGTGTGTGTGTGTGTGTGTGTGTGTGTGTGTGTGTGTGTGTGTGCTGTGTTGACAATGGTGTACTTGGTTGCATGCCCCCTGAGACAGATCTCTCTTGATACACACACATTCCAATATTAGTGCCATTGTTGTGTAATCCTGCACACAGTGGCCGAGGGAATGAGGTCATTGTGTGTGTGTGTATGTGTGTGTGTGTGTGTGTGTGTGTGTGTGTGTGTGTGTGTGTGTGTGTGTGTGCGTGCGTGCGTGCGTGCGTGCGTGTGTGCGTGCGTGTGTGTGCTTGCTTGCCCGTGCATGTGTGTGCGCACATGCGTTGTGCACGCAAGCGCCCATGTGTGAACGCAAGTGGAAATTACAAAAAAAGAAAATGTCAAGGTGTCATTAGAAATCCCTGCTGCACAGGGTGTGCTGTAATGCATTGTAAGAGCAGGCCATCTTGTAAGATCATCTTAATCACATCATCTTTAATTCAATTCAATTTTACAAAGAGGCAGACTAAGAGAGAGAGAGAGAGAGAGAGAGAGAGAGAGAGAGAGAGAGAGAGAGAGAGAGAGAGAGAGAGAGAGAGAGAGAGAGAGAGAGAGAGAGAGACTGAGGCAGGGAGGCATAGCGTGCATCAATACTTCACCCAAGCCATCAGGGCTCAGATTGATGGAGCTCATTACAAGAGAAGAGGAGGAGAGAGAGAGAGAGAGAGAGAGAGAGAGAGAGAGAGAGAGAGAGAGAGAGAGAGAGAGAGAGAGAGAGAAAGAAAGAAGAGAGAGAGAGAGAGAGAGAGAGAGAGAGAGAGAGAGAGAGAGAGAGAGAGAGAGAGAGAGATTCACTCACTGGCAGAGAATTAGGGAAAGGGCGTGGAGAGAAAAAAGGGAGAAGTAAATGGACGATCAGCATATTTCACCAGTATCCTCCCCACACTTGCTTGACTGTTTTGTTATACTACTGTGTACAGTAGTGTGCTTGGTCAAGAAAACTTAAAATGTGACCCTTTACACAGCACTGCGAGCGCAATGTTTGTGAGTGACATTGTAGTACAGTCAAGTAGGGCATTTACGGAAAAACAGAGAAGAGGTTTCTGCCCAACAGAGATTATATAATAATTCACACAGTATTATAGTAGTGACTCACACTAGAGGATGTCTCAGCAGAAAACTCCACCACACGTAACACTGCACATGTGATGTCATGATACATCATAATCACACATACTAGCCTCCTGTCCTGTTTCTATACATCTACATTGTAAATCTGCTCTTACTAGGTCAGAGACGCACACCCATAGAGATAAAGTTTTATAATAATAAAGGCATACTGTAGTTCTGAGGTTGGTCACACACGCACACACGCACACACACACACACACGCGCACGCACGCACGCACGCACGCACGCACGCACGCACGCACGCACACACAATTACACTATGTTGCGTGACTCAGTAGGGTCCAGACAATGAGCTAATTAGGGAACTTCTAACCGTTCTGTGCTGAACATGACAGGTCTTTCTCTCTGTGCCACCCTCATCTCTACTTTCCCAACCATTATTTTCTCCTCTCCACATTGTTGAACAAGGTTTGGGTCAGGACCCAAAGGAGGGCTCTGTCTGGATAGAATTGGGCCGCACCAATAGTCCTGGAGGAAATAAAGCTGGGCTTAGAACCACTGAGCCTTGTCAAATGATTAAACTTGACATTTGTCACATGGAGCATAACTTCTTGAAATGCCATTGGCAGGGGCCTACAACAACCTTCTTCTCGTTCTCTATCCCAGACTCTCTTCCCATCTTCTCTAATGCAATTAGGCCTACAGTACAGCTGCCTGATTTATATCATATACTTATAAATGGAAAATTACATCATACTTATACAGTAAATGGATTCAACACATTCCGCATACAGACGGTCAGACCTACACTACAGCCCCCTGCAATGCGATTCAGAGGTACACATCTGACGCCTCAGACGAGCACACGCTGGAACCTATAACGGTTTTCTAGTCAGACAAAGATTTATGTAACCCTCCGTGCTGAGGCTTCCCTTTCTCTTCTGCTGCCAGCAGCTCACCAGCTCACACTACATCATCAGTGAAGGTCAGTGAATGTAATGAGGACAGTTTGGAATGGAAGCAAGTCATAAATGAAGTGGGACTGGAGAGGAGCTGCCCAGTCCAGACTCAACCATGTTTTGCCCAGACAAGTTAGAAGTTAGGAGAGGAAATGAAACTCATTTCCTCTCTTATTATTTCGGGTTATTTTTGTTTAGTGTAAACCACTACACGTTAAGATGAAGACAAGTCATGAATAAATGAAGGGGGTGTGAGAATCATAAGCAAATTGCCCTCACATCCCTGAACTGACAGTCTCGGCTCAGCTATGAACAGCCATCACAACTCACTAACCACACAGGTACTAGTTTATATAAGCATGTTTTGTGGTAATAATTCGAATAGATAATTCCAATATTTATAATAATTCCAATAAATAAAGTGTTCTCCCAAGCCATCTCTAATTCGCCTTGGTGTGCATTGTAAAGGAAATGAAACCGTTTCACACTGTAATTGACCGTGGTGCCACATCCACCCCGGATGCTGGAGGTGGAGATTGCCTCCTTTCTGCTTACGATTTCCCATTAAAAAAGGATAATAATGGAATCAATCGGTCTACCTCACTGCTGGCATGCAGGTCCTTCTGTGTTTGCGTGGAAGAAGGAGATGGTGTAGACAAGAGAGGTGAAACTCCTCTGTTTTTGGCCTGTTTCTCTGGTGTTGAGGTGGGCCATCCAGTGAGACTATCTGGAGAGAGAAGCAAATCAAATGATAAAACAACATACCTTCATGATCTAGATCTCCGTATTTTGCATCCTTGTTTTTGGCTCATCTTCTCACTGATTTGTTCGATGCATTAACAGTGCTTATAATCACTTGATGAGAGAGTCCAGTATATGCCGGTATGTGCTGCATAGTTATAGTAAGAGACTTCGATCTTTCTTTTTCATAATTAGTCTAGTGGGAGCATAGAGGTTAGGCAAGACATCCTAGAATTGAACCTTTTATTTATTTATTTATTTTACACCACATTAGTTCACTCAGAAACATAGCTATGAACTGTGTGAAGCAGAAACAAAAATACAGAACCTAAAACCAAGTGACTGCCACTCACTATAATTTACTATTTAAAAAAAGATGAACAATGCATCCAAAGGAAAAAAGAAAAGAAAGGAGAATTCTCTTGACTGCTAGATCAGTGATGCATGACTTCAAACAATTATTCCAACCCCAAATTTTCAATTATTCCTAAATTACTTGAATAACACTTTAATAACACTTTAAATTTCATCCTATGTAGCCAACACAGGGCTGAAGTATACACTGTGTATATATATATATGTGTGTGTATATATATATGTGTGTGTGTGTGTGTGTGTGTGTGTGTGTGTGTGTGTGTGTGTGTGTGTGTGTGTGTGTGTGTGTGTGTGTGTGTGTGTGTGTGTGTGTGTGTGTGTGTGTGTTAGGGCTTTAACCAAAAAATCGATACATCGATGCATCGATTTGCATAACACGAGTCGACTCCAAAAAGCCTGAGTCGATAAGTTGTTTTTTTCCCCTTCCTCCGAGGGAAAGGAGTAAAGAGGAGGAATTAAACATTTACCTTTGTTTTCCCCTTTTTTCTTTCTCTATATGTGCGACGCGTGTGTATATAATTCAACTGTAATATTGGTTACTGTCACTCACGGACAGAAGTCTCCTTTGAAGTTTCCTTTGCAACTCTATCGGAGTTAAGCTTTAATTTAGGCCTACCAATCTTATGCAGCTGCGCTCTTGCGCTCTGGGCGCGCGGCGTTCCAGCTGATCATTACGTACATACACGGATCAGATCGAACAGCTAACAGTGTAAGAGGAAGACAGAAATTAAAACAATAAAAGCCAAAAAGTAAAGATTGTCTGGATGAATTTCACACATACAGCATTCACAGTGGGTTTAAGAAGTAATAGGTTTGACACTACAATGGCTGAAATTACACATTAAGGTACACTACAGTACAGTATGGTATACAAACTGTAATTTGAGACATGAGACAGATGTTCAGCCATTTAGCCCAGTACTGTGGCAAACCCAACAGGGAGTGTCTGAGAGACGGTAGAGGCCGGTCGTAATTATTTTCCCATCGACTCACCTGTGTGCGTGTCTTCGCTCTGTATGTGGTTGTGGCCGCTGCGCTTGGGACTCGGGGACTGGGTCTGGGACTCGCCGAGGCTGGGCCTCGGGCTCTGACTCCCGGACTTTACGAAGGCCGGCTGCTCCGCCTGGTTGATGGTGGTGGTGGTGGTGCAGCGCTGGCTCCAGGATTTGATCCTCTCTATGGGGTCGCCGGCGGTCTGGTTGGGGCTGGGGCTGGGGCTGCAGGGGGTGTGGTTGGGGATGTGGTTGTGGTTGTGGCTGGCTGCGGTGCTGTGGTACTGCGTGGTGAGGGCCTGGCTCACGTTGTGCTGCAGCATGCTCAGACACTCGCCCAGGCAGCTCAGCGTGGCAGCGGACGTAGCCTTCAGCAGCAGCAGGTCCTGACAGGGCAGAGTGGCAGCAATATTATTATAAAGGGGGCTACGGGGGTTCCTTTTTTACCTTCTTTCTAAACTTCTTTCCTTTTTTGGCTATGTTGAACAGCTTTTTGAATAGTTCAACTAGCCAATCTCCATTGGCACATTCTGAGCTTGTAAGAGGCCATTTTAACTATTCAAAAATGTTTTCCACAATAGTAAAAAAAAATAGGTTTAGGCAGGGGTCGACATTATAATTGGCCCGATGGCCCGAAACAGGTTTGAAAACACGTGCGGGCCACCAGATGGCGCCCTATACTGGCCCGATGGGGCCAGTGGTAAAATGCCCTATTATTTTTATTTCACAATATGTTGGTGTTGTTTTGTAATTGTTTAAGTTTTATTTATATTTTGTTTATTAGCACAAAAAATATTTTAGGCATTCTGCATTGTATAAGGGTCAGCTTGCTGAACGGTCTACTGGTTTTGACCCCCATGAAAAGAGTGCTGTTAACTTGAATGCATTTAATGCATTAATAAATGGTGGTCTTTTTTGCAGACTATGGGGATCGATTACCTGGGCCAGTGGTTACAGTTGTGGGGCCAGTGATTCTTAAAAGAAAATTTCCCTTAATGTCTACCCCTGGTTTAGGAATAAGGGGTTTAGCGGTAAGGAAATTGTTGAACAAGCTTGCAATGCTTTGCAGCTCAACACACCTCTGAAAGAATTAAGCAATATTTAAAACAGCAACATTAACTTAAGACAAGGATAAAATACATTTTGTATGCATCAATATAACAGTCATCGTAGTTAATGGCATTATCGAACTTAAAAAATACTATTGTTATCAAATCGATATCAAAATAATAAAATCTATTAGCCAATGTTTTTGACTGATAGAAGTCTTACAACTGCTCAGAATCACAGTTACGACTGTATAACAGGTATGTAGGTCAACCCTACTTGAAACTCTTACTGGAATGTCAATCTCGGTCGATTTAACCATCGGATATCAAACAAAATGTTAACACCGTGCATCCTGATAATACTGTATACTGTACGGGCAATATGGATAATGATAGGTTTAGCTGTATTACATACAAGGCAATTTGGCATAAAACTATATTTTAAAGCTCTCTCTCTCTGTTGATATATAACAGTTTTGTCAGTAATCAATAACTTTATCAGGATCTATTGAGGAAATCCATATCATTGCATCTTCGCTTGAATAAACTGCCATCATGATTGAGATGCCGAGTATTCTTAAAATCAGTTTCATTGATTGGCAGCAAGACAGACGGTCGGTCCGAGGACGGACAATAGTCTCCAACCTGTTTATTTAATTGGTAGCAACAGCAATGGAACACATTTGTTTATGGTATTCTTATTTTTCTAACACAACAGATACCAGGCAGGGAATCCTTCAAATTAAAGGTGCTAGAGATACAAGCCATTCTTTCTGAGCCATAAACAATGAACGGCAACGCGCAAGCGTGAAACAGGAAGGATTATGGTGCAGAAGGGGCACAGAAGGTGGCGTCTACAGACACTTTTATGTTTTTTTAATACCTCATCCAAAGAAGAGAGAGGTCCACCTCGTGGCGGCAGAGACTCAATAGAGTTGACCAGGTTCTTCTGTTGGCCTTCAGCCTGGTTTATTACCTAGAGAGAGAGAGGGAGAGAGAGAGAGAGAGAGAGAGAGAGAGAGAGAGAGAGAGAGAGAGAGAGGGTGGAATCAGGACATACACATTCGAAACACAGGCTCATTTGGAGATTTCTCTAATGCAATTAGGCAGACGTTCTCTCACTGCAATAGTGATGTATTGAGGCATCCAGTGAGCCGTCAGTCAGTGTTCACACTCTTACGTCAAGGGAATTCCCAGTAGACAGCAAACATGCTACGCCATAAGACGATCACAGCAAGAGGATAAAACATCCACCCACAGGTTGGACAGTGAAACTCATTCTACCCACCAGCTATCAGTGTTGCACAGTCTGTATGAAAGAGAGAGAGAGAGAGAGAATAAAGCTACTGTAGCAGAGAGTGACATGAGTGCACCGTGGGTGTGAGAAAGAAAAGGAGATAACAGGTATGAATAAATACATGAATGAATAAATGAACAAATGAATGGAGAGATGGATGAATGAACATATGAATGGACAGTGTGAACGAATTAAGGACTGGATGAATGAATGGACAGATAAAAATGGGGGGGAAAGAGTGCGTTAGAGAGTGTATGTGAAACAGGCGGATATGGATAGAGAAAGTGAGATGTTGAAAGCAATGCGCGTCTGGGAAAGAGAGACTATGTGGGTGGATATCAGAGAGAACTTGTGAGTTCTCTCAGCCTCCAACTCCACTCCTCTGCTCCTCGGTGACTTCAGGAGGTAATTATCACTGACACGGCGCTGCAAACCAGGGCGACGGCTGCCAGAGCACGGCTTGTGGAAGCCGGCAGTGGAACGACCTGTGTGACAGATGTCTACCTCACACACAAGCACACCTGCGCCTATCCAACGCACATAAAAAAATGTGCTTATACGCGTTTATGTGCCTGTGCAGGCAAACATGCAAGCAGTGTATAGCCTATACATAAACCCCATCTATTCATTGATGTGTTTCTCTCTTAGATCCAGAGCACATATGCATGCACATATGCTGATGAATTGAATACAATGATACCATACACCCCCCCCACACACACACACACATACACACGCACACTCCAACGGTGTTGAAAACATCTGGTTTTCGAGCTGAGAACGCGCCACAAAGTTAG
This sequence comes from Benthosema pterotum, assembly GCA_039105355.1. Taxonomy (NCBI): domain Eukaryota; kingdom Metazoa; phylum Chordata; class Actinopteri; order Myctophiformes; family Myctophidae; genus Benthosema; species Benthosema pterotum. Next base: position 39,917,833 of record CM076967.1, on the reverse strand, counting down.
CTTGACTATCAATTATTTCTCTGGTTCATTGGTGTCACACTGTGCAAAATAATTGATATACTCTGTCAAATTATTCATATGTCTCTGACACGTCACACTGGGAAGTATAAAGCAGGCTTCAGTGCGTTTACATGGTTCCTTCAATCTCTCTCTCTCTCTCTTGCACACACACCACTCAGATCGTGCCTCTCTCGCTCGCACAGGCTTCTCCTCCCCTGGGAAGGTGAGTCACCACCAACCAGCGCTCCCACAGAAAAAGAGCCAACACAACACAACAACTCTATAATAGTCATACGTCATTCACACACACGTTGTCGTGTCTCCAGTCGCAGGGGGACTGAAATAGCACCGCCACGGCATAGAATTGCAGCCCATGTCCTCCCCGGGCTTCTAACGTGCGAGGCAATGCCCCGCAGGAAGTCATTTTCTTTCCTGTCATCTTCCTTTTCCAATTGATTCCCTTATTACCAGAGTCATGACTGGAAAGCGATAAACTGAGCAAATAGTGCAGCTGTTTTGCCACGTATAAAGTACACAGAATATACAGTGTATATGATATCATTACCTATCTCCACATCCTTACTTTTTGTATTTTTCTGTAAATGAGCAGTTGAAGTCATGACTAGTAGCTGCATGCTCACGACCTTTTGAATCCTGTGCACTTTTTGGATATATGAGGTTTCCGCGAATTTCACATTATATGCTGTGAGAATCCTTTTTTTTTGTAGTGTTCACTTGCCATCTACTGCACTGGAACTGCAAACTGACATTTAACCAATTCATAGCTACAACTACATTATGAACACTAGTTGGCAAGAGGGGTTCTATGCTAATTTTTTTTTTGTTTTTCATCCCATGATTTTGTAACCCATTTTTTCACCCAGTGCCAATTCCAAATGTGATCCTGGGCTCTACACACCCTCCACCAACCTGGAGAGGCAGTGGACTGGCCTCATGCTTCCTTCAATGCATGATGAGTCCAAGCTGCCTTCTTTTCACCTGACAGGATGAAAAGGTTTCCCTGGTTAGACGTACAGTAGCATGTGGAACGCTTAAATACATAAAACTGAAAACAATCTACCTTACTAGCCCAGGGGCCTCATGATTAGAGTATCCGCCCTGAGACTGGGAGGTTGGGGTTCAATTCCTGGCTGGGTCATACCAAAGACTCAAAAATGAGACCCATTGCCTCCCTGCTTGGCACTCAGCTTCAAGGGTTAGATTGGAGGTAAGTCCCTGCAACATACTAATCATATCCAGGGGGTGTACTTGTACACCAAACTGCCTCACGCTGCAGAAAAAAGATATACTCCTGCATGGGCCTCATGACATCATGGACCGGCAATGATACTACTTACTGTACTTACCGCTATATGACACATTGTGAGCTTGTAGGTCAGTTATTTTTGTTAAATGTTCAAACAAGCATAAGCTAGGGTTCAAGTAGTTAAAGGTTTATTCAGTGATTTATTTTTTATATATGCTGACCATATAAGGAGTTCCTCCCTGTTCCCAGTGAGCCCCTGGGGTAAAAAAAAAAATAGTTTCAGTTTTGATGGCGGGTGACAAAGCCTTCATCCAAACACTCGATTGTGACTGTAGAAAGGGTTTCCTAGTAGTCACGATCGAGTGGAGGCAGGCAGACCGGGGGGGTTACAAATCACTGAATGGTCATTTAAAGTTCCGCTTAGTGCAGTTATGACTGCATCAGGAACATATACTGCTATAATCCCCACAGTTTTAATGAAGGTAGAGGTAGAATGTGGTTGGGAATTGACTGCAATATAGTGCATGTCTCTCCAAAGTAGGCTACATCTTCTAGGGTACTGAATATATAACAGGTATGGTTTGAACATATGTCATGTTCTCTTCAGACTCAGTGGCGAAATGTTTACATGGGGAATGTACAAAGTAAACAGAGAAATCATTAAGAATGATTATGGTTCTGGTGTTTCTTTCTTTTTCTCATCAATGGAGTTGTCATGCCAATAAATCCTCCCCACACACATTTCTGTGTTGTTGCTATATCGAGTCTTACTGAGTCACTGACTCACCTGCCAGTGAGTACTGAGTAACCCCCACCGGGAGGAGGACGTAGAGCCTCCGTCCAACAAACACCACATGCTGACAGGTGTCGCCACACACAGCCCGTAGGAGTAAGATACAGTGACAAATATAACCCTCCCTGCAAGCTTCCATCCGTCCAACACGGGCCGATTGTGTTCTTGTATGTGTACTATTGTAGACGCTCAACAAAACCATGGCATTGCATGGTTCACATCTAAAGATTTCTTTTGCTTTTGTCCACTTTTGTCCAGGGTGGATTTGATAAACAAAACAGTCAAGCATAGCATACAGATCAAAATGACCATCAATCTTCTACATTCTCTAGTTGTGTAGACTTGGGCTAATTCACATGATGAATATTTTAACTCTTGAGAGTGTAAACATTTAAATGTGATTTTAAGTCTTGAGAGTGTAAACATGTAAACCTGACATTCATGTTTACACTTTCAAGAGTTACACCCGGTTAACATTTATCTGGGGACCACCTGGAACTCTCTCAAGGACCACTGGTGGTCCCCGGACCACTGATTGAAAACCACTGCTTTGAAAGACAAAATAATAATAAACACAAATAATAAGTAGAAAGGACGACTCTGCCTACAGTATCTTAAAGAACCACTTCACCACTTTTCAAAGTATCTTCATATTCGCAAGTTTTCAAGAAAGCCTACATTTTCTATTAGCTTGAATTCCCTATTGACGATGTCACTGGAAGACTGCCCACAGCCCTCCTGTGGGGAAACAGTAGATAGTGGTATTTTATCACGTACATTAGTGAGGGCCTATTACGTGAAGATACGCTGAAAAGTGGTGAAGTGTACATCCCCATTCACTGCCCGGTTTACTCAGTGGCCGCACAATCTCTCCTGCTATGCAGTGCAATATGTCCCCACGGTACGACAGCCAAGTGCTCTCTCCAAGTCACTGTTTCTTTCATTAAAGGAGGTGGAAGGTGTCTGAAAACAGGACTCTCTTCCCGTAGAGGGGACAGGTTTGGCATGGTGTCTGCCAGGAGCTGCCTCACATGCCTGTAGCCCTCATGAAACATGGATATGCTTTGTGTGCTTCCTACGCCTTTTTTCCTCTCAACTTGTCTGCCAGATGGTAAAAAAAAATCACAGTTTAACAAGAAGACAAAAATAACGGGATGAGAGATGACACATGCTTTCTCTCAATCTCATACTTCAACCCATCATTCTCGTAGCATATACGCACAAACGCACACATGCACACATGCACACGCACACACAAACACATGGATGTGTGCACATACACACCCGCATGTGCGCACACGCGCACACGCGCACACACACACACACACACACACACACACACACACACACACACACACACACACACACACACACACACACACACACATATGCCGGCCTGCCGCTATCGTACATGAAAAGTCAAAGCAGCAGAATGCTGTTCCACTGCTTCGGAAGAGGACTTACTGCTATGTAATCGTGCAATAATTAGCCACAGTGATAACACACCCCATTTATAATGTTATCACACAACAGGACAGAGGAGTTACGCTCGTACATGTTCTCCTCTCTCTGCTCCGCTGCCCTACAACAGGACTGCTATTGCAACAGTATTGCGTTGTGGAGTCATGGGAGTAAAGCGAATCCTCAGAACTTCACAAAAGACACAGCCATGGGTGCATGGCAGACATTGCACTACTTTTTGGGTAAATGATCAGACAACAGTGGAGTGTACAAAGTCTCACATAAACTTCAAAAAAGGGAAGGGCTTTCAAAAAGTATCAGATGGACAAATTATGAATTAGCCATATACAGTAAGCTCTATTTCAATGGCTGAAAGGGCATGGCTGAACATCTGCATTACTTGCTGAAGGCCTCCTTTTTTGTTAATAAGTAAATGGGTTAAATCCCTACCCGCTTGAAAAGACCTTTATGTGCATTCAAAAACATGTTCTCTCATGTCCTTGTGTGCATGACACACAAAGAATGAACTACAACAGACTATGATTTTCAATTTTTGTGCCGCCAGATTACTGTATTCATTGATCTTATCTTGCCACAATCCCTTCCCTCACATTAATACGTTTCTCTTCAATGTTCAGGAATCCCAAGAATTCGATCCCAGTCACGTATGTTATATTTTCTGTCGACTGTTATATACCCGTAATATAATAATCATACTTTCTTTTCCAACTTTTCTGAAATGGTTTCTATATTGTTTGCTTGTTTTTTCCCTTTCCCTTTACAAACGGCTTCATCTTTTCCTCTTTTTTCTTTCCCTCTCCCTCATACTCTCTTCTGCAGTTGTAAAGTGCTGGCTCAGTAGAGGGTGTCCTTGTGACATTGACTAGAATTCTGAAACTGGATGCCTCATCTCACTCGCTCTCCTACTCTCTCACTCTCTCGCTCCCTCTAGCTACCAGCATCTCTCTTTCTTTTTATCTTTCTGCATGTATTGTACTGTATATGACTGTCCCCCAAAGCGCCTGGCAGAAGCATATGGCAATATACAGTATATATATGTATATATCTCATTCTAATATGAGCCACTTTGGGAATAGAGCAGTGGTTTTCAACCTTTTTGATACCAGGGCCCACTATTTATTGAGCATTTGAGCCACGGCGCACCGTTTGATGATATTTTAGCCCCACAGACCCAAAACTAAAGATTTCTTTTGTTTTTGTCCACAATTCCAGGCTGGACTTGCTGAACAAAACAGGCCATTAGTCTTCAGGACAAAAATGACCATTAGTCTTTTACATTCTCTCAATACACACTTGTTAATTAATGCACACTTCTTAATTAAATGGGTTAATTCAGATGATTAATATTTTAACTCTTGATAGCATAAACATGAAACCAAATGGACCCGCAAGGGTTTCATGTTTATGCTATAGTTACATCTGGCTAACCAATGAACATTCCAGAAACATTCCAGAAACCTCTTAACTCCAATAGTGGATTTGCAAAGGTAACAGATCCACAAGCTCTAAATGTGATCAAAATGTGGCTTGAGCTTTTGAGCTTGTAGACAAGCTACATTTGCTACTTTTAAATTTGAATCCTGAACAGGAACCAACAGTAGGGGGTTTCCAGCCAAGTGAATTGATATACTGTTAATACTAGTTAAATATTACCAGTGCAGAACCAATCACTATAGGAGAGGTAGTCTAATTTCACTTACTGGGGAGTATTATCACTTATCAGCAACCAACCAGGGGTTGCGCAGATGCAGATGTGAATACTATTGGGCAGGCAAGGCAAGAACAGTTTATTTTTACTTCTCAAGAACATCTGACACTCTAGAGAGATCCAGCCAAAACAACAAAACCAGAATCGTCCTGCTCAATGTGGCAGAGAAACCTCATCAACAAATAGAAAATTAACTGGCCGGACAAGATCAGCAACAGCGTGCTGTGGATGAATACAAAACAAGTTCCACCCGCAGAGGAAATTGGACAAAGAGATGGATTGGGCACACATTGTGCAAACCAATGTGTTAAACACGACCAGACAGGCTCTATAGCCAGTAGAGATGTAAGGTGTTAGTAAGTAACGAGACGATAGTGAAAAGTGATGTTTGTAAGAATAAGCTTATATCCATAAGAGTGGCTTCATAGATTTTACATAAACTTATAGCATTTAGTTAAGACTTGAGTGGCCACAGGTCCTTTCCACCCATTTTGATATTAAAAAAATATACATATTATGTACTGTATGTTTGTATAACTAATATTTATAATATTTATAGTTTGCATGCATGCATAAATAAAATCCATGTGCATTTGGCCTAGAACATCGGTTCCCAAACTTTTGTGCCCATGCACCACGTCACAGAAAGGTGCAGACAATTCTTATTCCTTCATCAGATTACATAGTGGCCACCAGCATGTGCATCAGTATGAACATATTCATATAGCATGTGCATATAAATACCCATACATACAGTCCACATATGTGCCATATGTGGACATAAGCTTCAAACTGTATTATGAAACATATTTCCTATATACTGTATCCACATGCACATAGCCTACAGCCTACATATGAACCTAAATATGCATGGCACTGGATATATAATGCACCATTAGCCTTTTCATGTCACGCACCCCTATAGTGTGCACAGGCACCACAGTTTGCCAATACCTGGCCTAGAATGAGACTGACAAATGGATGCTAATAGGTTCCACTTTGCACACTCTCATAATCAGAATGTGTACTGTGTTGACACAGCAGGGAACACATCTAAGGTATTTTCTCCCTTTCACAGGTCTAAACTTATCACAAATGCCAGGAGAGCAATCTCCAAAGAAACCGTGTTCAAAGAGTATTCAGGTGCTTTTATACTAATGTTAAAAGACCAGAAAAATAACTCATTACACGTTATTCATCTGAGAAGAAAAATCGTGACTGGAGATGGTCCAGTACCGTACCACCAATAACAGATATTCATATTCTTAAATAACAAGTAGGAATGTGGCTGGCACAACATCATTGATCATCAAGTCTGAGAGCTTTGTTT